>CM063523.1:21342180-21942180 GCA_032199755.1 Ambrosia artemisiifolia
TATCCGGACAGTCACCAAGCTACGGTGACTGTCGTGAGTCATGGTAACCCATCAATAAACCCAACCCGTTAACCCATCGAGTCACCACCTCTCTTCTATTACTGTTGTATTTCGGGGAACCTGGCCTCTTTTCTTGTAACATCCGGAAATTCGCTAAATATATATTTAGACAAAAGCGACTAGCTGGATTTTTATGAGCGGGTTCGTTATGGGTTTTGACTCTTATGGTTTTATTAAATGAACTTAGAGGACCCGATGAATTGTTTTAAAAATAACGGCGAGACAAAACGCAATGGAACGTAAACACGAGGTACTGTTTGCCATTATTTTATGGTGATTTTAGTTACTTTGGAAACAAGTTAACAATTCATGAAAGCTTGAGAGGCCTATACGTAAATTATGGGCTTTATAAACCCTAGAGCGATTTTTAAAACCCTAGGTTGTGGCCGTGAAATGCAGAAGACGAAAAAAAAAATAAGCTTTCTCTATTCTTTGCTTTGTCCTTAATACGCCCAACAACACCGACACCCTCGTTGATTAACTTCCCTACCCGACCACATATATGTGGTTACGGTTCGATCGTCTTGAATGATCCGACCTAAACAATCCACAGCCACACCATCCCCCGCACTTCACTCATCGGACCACCCGCCGTTCACCACTTCACACCACCCTCCTGTTCACACCGTCGTGTGAACCCGATTCTGAATCCATGTTCCTATGTGACGTTAAGATGGTTTAGTATCTGCATGTATTAACTTTGAATGTGCTTGGAAGTTATGTGGTGATAATGGTCGCATGGAGGTTGTGGTTAGCTACGGTGACATGGGAGTGGTGACCGATAGTGTGTGGTGGAGGTGGTGCTCGGAGTGGTGGACTGCGACGACGAAGATGGTGTCAAAGGTGGTGGGGGCGATGTGACGGCTTCGAGCGTTGTTAAAGGGAATGGCGGTGCAAGACGACTATGATGGTTCGAATGGTGATCGGTGGAGGTTGAATGTTGTTCGGTGATGGCGCTGTGTGTGGTTATGATTACAATTGTTATGGTGGCAGTGCTAGGTGTTGGTGGAGGCTGAAGGTGGTTTCAATGGTGATAATATTGGCTCAAGCTTATGCATGAAGTTATGGAGTTAGAGTAGAGGGTCTCATCTTCATAGATGATATTTAGAGTAAGCATGTTTCGTAGTTGATGACTGAATGCGTATGTGTTTTATTAATGGGAGCTACAAATATGATGAAGTTGTTTACTCTCTTCATGTTAATGTAGTATGGTCTGTTTAAATTAGATAAATATATGCATGGGATTATGAGGTATACAAGGTGGTGTAGTGCTTGAAATATTATATAGTAAAGGTGGGTTGTTCGAAGGAAAAAGTTTGCATAGTGAGGTTCGTTTCTTGGATGATGCACGCATGGAATTCAGTTCGGGGGAACGGTTCATGGATGACTCCACCATTGATGTCCGTGAGTTTAAGGCCTTATAGTGTTTGGCCTTGGACGTGTAAAAGGGTTCGTTCCTAGTGAAATTTAACAGCGGGTTATTCAGTTACATGTTTCACTGAGGATACGGTTTAAAGCGGTTAGCTTGGAATTTTGGAAGCTTTGCAACCTGTGAGTTCTTGTGCCCACTCTTTTAGTTATTATTTTTCTAAATATTTTTGGGCTGACGTGCATGCTAAACCAGTATGATTATTTTTATGAAGTCACAAAATATTTTGATGACGCTATAAATATTTTTGTGTACGAACGAAATCTATATTTACTCATACATATTATTTTAGCACATGAAACGTAAGTGGGCGGGACGCGCCTAATGTGTTATTATATGGTTTGAGTTATATGTGTTATTAGAAGTGGGATAGGCCTACTCTGGTTTATGGCATAGTTTTTGCTTACGATATAAATCCATATCTACTCATATATAATATTTTGGCATGAAACGTGAATAGGCGGAATGCGCCTAATGTGCCGAATGTGTTATTATATGGTTTGAGCTATAGGTGTTATATATATATATATATATATATATATGAATAGGCTGTTGTCTTGATTAAAGTGTGGCTTAAGTTTTTATTTAATAAGCGGAATGCGTTTAATGTCTTGGCCACGTATTTGAAACCTTGCTTGTTAAATCGGGTATTATTTGACTTGTTACATGTTTAGGTTATATGGATTATTTATATATATATATATATATATATATATATATATATATATATATATATTTACATAAACTGTGTTTCGCGACTACATGACCTTATAAACTGGGCTATGATGGATGTAGGATATGCCTGCTCTGATCTAAGGTATTGGTTTTGTGTCATGGTTGTTGCTTAGTTTATGTTATACTTGTTATTATTATATAATAGACAATGTCGAGAGCTACCTGATATGTCGAACTGGGCTATGACAGAAGTGGGATATGCCTGCTCTGATCTCTGGTCTTTGTTTTGAGTCAGGATGTTTACATAGTTCATACATGTTAGATGTATTCTTATAAACTGAGCTATGACAGAGGTGGGATATGCCTGCTTTGATCTCTAGCTTTGGGTTGAATTATATTATGTGTATTTTTATTAACTGAGCTATGACAGGAGTGGGATATGCCTGCTTTAATCTCTAGCTTTGGTTTGCTTAAATAGACTGGATTGTACTTTGTGTAGAGAAGCGGGATGCGCTTATTATATATTTGGTAAGTGAAGTCATGGGGTAATTAGGCGTATGCCTATCATAGACTTGACTTTTGTTTTGCTTGGGGAAAAATAAATTAGCGGTTTGCGCTTATTTTTAACTCTAAGGTTGAGGTATTTTGTTAAATCTTATTTTAACAAATTACTTGCTTATATACATTTATAAAACTTGAACTCACTCAGCGTAGCTGACTTTTGCATACACGTTAGATTGATTTCAGGTTAAAAGGGAGATGGATGGATGTCTGCTTGGCAATGCAAGAAGCTACCCGGCAATTGAAGGCATTTCTAGTGGAAGACAACTTTTGTCTACACATGATAAATTTTAGCTTCGAATTACAATTGAATAAATATTTTTCAAGTGTTATGTAAATTTTATTCTAAATGATTTTCCGCTGCGTATACATACTCTTTCAAAGAAAAACTTTACTCGTGTTTTTGCGTACTTAAGAATATTAAACCAACTGTTTGACACCGGTTTTGCGGGTCTTACAAGTTGGTATCAGAGCAATAGTTTAAGAGATCTGGGCATCCTCAATGCTTCGACTTAAACTGAGAACGGGACCGAAACTAGAAATGCCACTACGGGTAGCTGCACGCCAAGAGGTAATCCTTTAATTTTGAAATATGTCTATATATTTTCCTTCTAAATGCTTAATGGCATGAGGTGATATGTAGGAGGTTAATGCCTTTACATTTGGAGGTAGTATTTGAAGTTTAGCGAATAAATGCACAATATGTTAGGTGGGGCTGTTGCCACAATGCATCATATTGTCTTTATTCTTTGAAGTATGTTTGGATGTTATTCTTTCAATTTCTATGTTCAATACGTGGAAGGTAGAACCCTAGTGTGACGTGTTGGGAAACGTTTAGAACATTGTTGTAGTGTAGACAACCGATCGCACTTGATCAACGTTATTGGTGGTCTATAGTTACTTTTGTGTTCTGGGTTGTAACCTAAAATGATCACATGAATGTTCTGTCTTGAGTAGAAGCAAGTGGATTGTAATAACAATTAGAGGCAATTCATCTATACCTGTAGTAATCATATTCTTATCATGTTATCTCTAAAACATCACTTTTAGTGGTTCCCTAACCAAGAGAATTCGAGGACGAATCCTTTTCTAAGGAGGGTAGACTTGTAACATCCGGAAATTCGCTAAATATATATTTAGACAAAAGCGACTAGCTGGATTTTTATGAGCGGGTTCGTTATGGGTTTTGACTCTTATGGTTTTATTAAATGAACTTAGAGGACCCGATGAATTGTTTTAAAAATAACGGCGAGACAAAACGCAATGGAACGTAAACACGAGGTACTGTTTGCCATTATTTTATGGTGATTTTAGTTACTTTGGAAACAAGTTAACAATTCATGAAAGCTTGAGAGGCCTATACGTAAATTATGGGCTTTATAAACCCTAGAGCGATTTTTAAAACCCTAGGTTGTGGCCGTGAAATGCAGAAGACGAAAAAAAAAATAAGCTTTCTCTATTCTTTGCTTTGTCCTTAATACGCCCAACAACACCGACACCCTCGTTGATTAACTTCCCTACCCGACCACATATATGTGGTTACGGTTCGATCGTCTTGAATGATCCGACCTAAACAATCCACAGCCACACCATCCCCCGCACTTCACTCATCGGACCACCCGCCGTTCACCACTTCACACCACCCTCCTGTTCACACCGTCGTGTGAACCCGATTCTGAATCCATGTTCCTATGTGACGTTAAGATGGTTTAGTATCTGCATGTATTAACTTTGAATGTGCTTGGAAGTTATGTGGTGATAATGGTCGCATGGAGGTTGTGGTTAGCTACGGTGACATGGGAGTGGTGACCGATAGTGTGTGGTGGAGGTGGTGCTCGGAGTGGTGGACTGCGACGACGAAGATGGTGTCAAAGGTGGTGGGGGCGATGTGACGGCTTCGAGCGTTGTTAAAGGGAATGGCGGTGCAAGACGACTATGATGGTTCGAATGGTGATCGGTGGAGGTTGAATGTTGTTCGGTGATGGCGCTGTGTGTGGTTATGATTACAATTGTTATGGTGGCAGTGCTAGGTGTTGGTGGAGGCTGAAGGTGGTTTCAATGGTGATAATATTGGCTCAAGCTTATGCATGAAGTTATGGAGTTAGAGTAGAGGGTCTCATCTTCATAGATGATATTTAGAGTAAGCATGTTTCGTAGTTGATGACTGAATGCGTATGTGTTTTATTAATGGGAGCTACAAATATGATGAAGTTGTTTACTCTCTTCATGTTAATGTAGTATGGTCTGTTTAAATTAGATAAATATATGCATGGGATTATGAGGTATACAAGGTGGTGTAGTGCTTGAAATATTATATAGTAAAGGTGGGTTGTTCGAAGGAAAAAGTTTGCATAGTGAGGTTCGTTTCTTGGATGATGCACGCATGGAATTCAGTTCGGGGGAACGGTTCATGGATGACTCCACCATTGATGTCCGTGAGTTTAAGGCCTTATAGTGTTTGGCCTTGGACGTGTAAAAGGGTTCGTTCCTAGTGAAATTTAACAGCGGGTTATTCAGTTACATGTTTCACTGAGGATACGGTTTAAAGCGGTTAGCTTGGAATTTTGGAAGCTTTGCAACCTGTGAGTTCTTGTGCCCACTCTTTTAGTTATTATTTTTCTAAATATTTTTGGGCTGACGTGCATGCTAAACCAGTATGATTATTTTTATGAAGTCACAAAATATTTTGATGACGCTATAAATATTTTTGTGTACGAACGAAATCTATATTTACTCATACATATTATTTTAGCACATGAAACGTAAGTGGGCGGGACGCGCCTAATGTGTTATTATATGGTTTGAGTTATATGTGTTATTAGAAGTGGGATAGGCCTACTCTGGTTTATGGCATAGTTTTTGCTTACGATATAAATCCATATCTACTCATATATAATATTTTGGCATGAAACGTGAATAGGCGGAATGCGCCTAATGTGCCGAATGTGTTATTATATGGTTTGAGCTATAGGTGTTATATATATATATATATATATATATATATATATGAATAGGCTGTTGTCTTGATTAAAGTGTGGCTTAAGTTTTTATTTAATAAGCGGAATGCGTTTAATGTCTTGGCCACGTATTTGAAACCTTGCTTGTTAAATCGGGTATTATTTGACTTGTTACATGTTTAGGTTATATGGATTATATATATATATATATATATATATATTTACATAAACTGTGTTTCGCGACTACATGACCTTATAAACTGGGCTATGATGGATGTAGGATATGCCTGCTCTGATCTAAGGTATTGGTTTTGTGTCATGGTTGTTGCTTAGTTTATGTTATACTTGTTATTATTATATAATAGACAATGTCGAGAGCTACCTGATATGTCGAACTGGGCTATGACAGAAGTGGGATATGCCTGCTCTGATCTCTGGTCTTTGTTTTGAGTCAGGATGTTTACATAGTTCATACATGTTAGATGTATTCTTATAAACTGAGCTATGACAGAGGTGGGATATGCCTGCTTTGATCTCTAGCTTTGGGTTGAATTATATTATGTGTATTTTTATTAACTGAGCTATGACAGGAGTGGGATATGCCTGCTTTAATCTCTAGCTTTGGTTTGCTTAAATAGACTGGATTGTACTTTGTGTAGAGAAGCGGGATGCGCTTATTATATATTTGGTAAGTGAAGTCATGGGGTAATTAGGCGTATGCCTATCATAGACTTGACTTTTGTTTTGCTTGGGGAAAAATAAATTAGCGGTTTGCGCTTATTTTTAACTCTAAGGTTGAGGTATTTTGTTAAATCTTATTTTAACAAATTACTTGCTTATATACATTTATAAAACTTGAACTCACTCAGCGTAGCTGACTTTTGCATACACGTTAGATTGATTTCAGGTTAAAAGGGAGATGGATGGATGTCTGCTTGGCAATGCAAGAAGCTACCCGGCAATTGAAGGCATTTCTAGTGGAAGACAACTTTTGTCTACACATGATAAATTTTAGCTTCGAATTACAATTGAATAAATATTTTTCAAGTGTTATGTAAATTTTATTCTAAATGATTTTCCGCTGCGTATACATACTCTTTCAAAGAAAAACTTTACTCGTGTTTTTGCGTACTTAAGAATATTAAACCAACTGTTTGACACCGGTTTTGCGGGTCTTACATTTCTGTTGTCGGGTCTGGTGGTACCGGTGATTCTTGTAAGGAGTCTATACTCCGGGTTGTGCTCGGGACCGTCCCCATGATGGGTAAAGGCACACCGGATCCAGTCTATGAGGGCATGTTGTTACCGGTTATCCTTGTATAATCACGTACATATCACTATGTGTGTGGTATTGTGATTATAGTTTGGAAGTATCCGATTGGTTATATGTGTGTGACAAGAGATCTAAATCACTCTCATGTTTGGGTTTGTACTCGTGAGCCTTCACTCGTAGTCCAATCGTGGTCCGGTTAATCTCCGATCTATTCGGTTATGATTCAGAACACGAACCCCGAAAGGTATAATCTTTAACAGTTATTATATATATATTGGTATTAGTCGTTGATACCCGATTATAATACTGTTCCCGTGATTATTGTGAGGTACCGTTAATCGAATCGGAGAGTTAAAACCGATACCGAGTCGACTCAGTGACTCGGTCAACACCCGGAATAGAACCCGGTCCAATAGCTAGACGAGGATTATTAGAATTATACGAATATATATATAATACGGGAACGTACGGACTTGATAATAATAATAAGAGAATAATAATCATATATAAAATATATACGTTTATATATATACGATTCGATATATAAAACGATATACTAGACTCGGGTTAATCATAATATTTTCTATTCTTTTATTAGCTACGAGTGCCAAGCTGTAATGGCCAGCTTATGAGTGCCAAGTTGTAATGGCCAGCTAGATTTAGGATGTCCGTGTCGTGTCAATAATGAACCCCGAGTTTAGGACTATCTAATATATACCGAATTCTATATATATAAATTGTATATATGATATATATCCTAAGTATTACAATCTAACAAGTCCCATGCGTAAAACGTATCGATATATATATGACATATAATTGTAATAAAAGAGATTAAGCAGAAGATAAACGCAAACCTGTGAGTATCGTGAACTCCCCACTTTTACTGTTTTATTAATGTTTTGGGGGAATACATGTCACTTAGAAAACCTAGAAATGCTTTACATAATAGAAATGTTATAAAGAATAATAGAATGAATATGGGGACAATAGAAACAACGAGGACAGTACTGGACGGTATCGCCATATCCTTCTCTTGCTCAGGTAAATGGGCAGGAACCATTCTTGTTCCAGGAGAGGACAGGAACCAGGTTTACCCAACTAGAGGGTAGTTATAAGCAAGTTACCACAAGCAGAGTGGTCCAATCGATAAGGAATGGCAATAATAGAATATAATCGATATAATAGAATTGATATAAAATAGAATTGATTTAATAGAATCTTCCCCAATAGAATTGTAAAGCATGTTTATTTAAAAGAATTATTTAAAGAAATACAAAAGATAGAACTGGCCATTCTGTTTATAAAATACACGACCTCACCAACTTTGTGTTGACAGAAACTATTTTTGGCATGTGTTCAGGTAACCAATCAGATAGCGATGACGTGGATCCTGGAAAGGTCAAGACTATCACGATCCGAATCCGCTGTGCAACTCTGATACCCGACCCGACGACCCGTCACCGACTGACCGGGTCGTTACAGTTGGTATCAGAGCAGCGCTTATTGATAGTCTCGAAATCTTTTAATGATAGTCTTGAAGTATTTACCAATCCAGGATCTACGACAATATCATTTAAAAGAATTTTTGTTTAGAAAAGATATAAGTTATATCAGGAATATTAGAAAGAATAATAGATAGAAAAATTTTTGGTTACCTAAAATGCCAAACCATTATAAAGTTGGTGAACCATAACGATAATAGAAAATCAGAACGAATCCATTAAGAGAAATTACTAGAATGATTTTGTGGGATAAATTGACAATTCTGTACAAAATTGTGAATTTATAAACACGATTAATTTCTGGGAAATCTTACAGGATATTAAGGCCATAAGAAATAAGAAAATAATATCAGAAAAAGAATACAGAATAGAAAGAAATCAAGGAAAGAAAAAATAGATGTATTAAAAGGAATCAGAAAATGAATTCCGATATAAATAAAAGAAATAACAGAAATTATAAGAAGCATATATATATATGAATATGTATTAAAGTCACAAAAATTATTCTTCGATATTCAATCGAATTGTACGAGAGTATAGAAATCGTATTTCACTCTCCAAATAAATTTGTTGATTATAATCATCTGTTGTATATTACAGAAATTCCGTACAAATTCTTGAATTATTCCAGTCTCCGTAGTTATTCAAATCGTTAACCTTTCAGGTTATTCCAATATTTATAAATAGAAATACAAATATTATGCTCCAACTTGAACATTCCTGTGATCAAGTTTTCAGAAATATTACTTTATCCGATAAATCTTGCAATTCTTATAAATTTCGATATACTAGAAATATATAAGTATTATGTCTCTAAAGAATTTTCTTCGAGTGTTTTGATCAGAACTCGGACATATTCCTCGATAATTTCAGATGTTTTAAAAATTCTTCAGTATGACTTTGTGATTTATTAAACTTACTTCTCATTTAGTAATATTGTCTATTGAATTAAGAATTCAAATTTTGAGTAAAAATATATAAGTAACCCTCCGTTTTCAGTCTTAAATAAACGATTTATATAAAATTTATAAAGATTGAGAAAATTTATTAATCTTCATTTTTATTGAATTAAGTAGTGATATTCTTCGTATTATCGAAAAACTTTAAATTTGTCTCAAGTTTTATTCGAAAACTACTTTATATAACAAAAAAAAAAGAAAAAAAAATTGATCTTAATATTTTGAGACGATCTATTCTATTTTACAAATCCATAATAAGAAATCCGTTATTTGAGAATTCAAGTATTTTGATATCAATATTAACCGGTATTACTATTATTCTCCCTAAAATATTTTGTTCCCAAAGTATGAAAACCCTATAGAACTATGGTTATGTTATTTTATCGAAATATATTTAACTTCAAATTTAATATTATTTTTCGTAAAGATTCTAATTGAATTTGTATCTATGTCAAGAATTTTTCTTTTCGGTATAATTCTATCGTATAACTCCCTTGAGATTTTATTTTAATATAAACGATAAGTAATACGTATTCCGTTTTATAATCTAAATCCATCTTCGTGCGTACAATGAAATCTCAGTTGTATGTTTTCCTCGATCCTTCCCAGAATTTAAATAGTATTCTGAACGGAAATATTACCATCTCGAATTCTCGTGACAGAAATAATTTGGATCTATCAAAACCAAACTCTTATTCGCTCGATTATGCGACAATATAAATACCATCTTAATTCTATGACTCGAACAAGTCAGAAAGATAAAAAGATTGGGTTATTATATTGAATGTCCTTTGACGCGGTCAAATTCTCGAACTATTGATAGTCTATTTCGTTAGACTCGAATCGATAAATTTATTCCAGAATAATATAATTTCGAATCTAAGAGAAAATAAAGAAAAGAATAACAAAATAATGTGTAAATGACACATACCTATTGGGATTAAAATAAACAAATACTGGAATGTTAGGTGAGGTGGAATAGTAATTATGGTTGCAAACATAATTATGAACGCCACAGGCACAGGAGCATTCGAGTAGGAGTTTATCGAGATCACAGTATGTTTGTGTCACGAACATATTAAAAGAAATTATGATAAGAATAAGAATAATGATAAGAAATATAAATCCGAACTATCAGCGTACCATATGTGGAGAATACGACCACAGAATTGGCAATATAGTTGAAATTTCTTCGTGAAATACGACTAAGAATATGTTCGCAGAATAAAAACCATCGATTGGTTAATTTCTACGAATCATAGAAATCAGTATATTGATTTCTGATTGCCAACCAAAGATAGTTGTATGTCCACTGTGCAATCTCCGGGGCAAATGATATCTGGACCCTTACAGAAGGTATATCCGGACATTTGCCACCAAGCCACAGGATTCTTTATAAGGATATATGATGCTATGAACAAATCCATGTAGTCACTTCGTATAAAGACTCGTCCGAGTCATAATACAATCAAATTGGTAAAACGGTCAAGTGTTACCAAGTTGAAATTCATGAATAAGAAGTGATGAAAGAATGGTTAAATCCTTAAAATATAATAGATATAAATCTATATGGATTCAGAAACCGGAAATGGTAGAATCCAATGAATTATTAAAAGAAATAATTTATCGAATATATTGAAATACGATTGATACCAAGCGGAATCGCGTAGAGATTCGCAAGGTATAATCGAAGTGAAAACGAAAGATGAATAGAATTATGCTCATTTTCCAGTGAAACTCTCTGGCCAAGGACTGACGGAATTCCTGTTCCGAGTTAAAGGCCGTGAGAGGTAAATTAAGAAATCACTGTTCTGGCAAGAACTATCTACATAAATATTCCGATAAAATAAGCTTCGCTTATACTAAGTTGGATTAAGAACATATGATAGATTGCCTATATATATAAGTTTATCAGAATGTGTTTCCAGACACTGAAAGTATAGACTTTAATCGGATACATAAATATAAAAGAATTATTCCAAGCAAGCATATATTATAGAAATACTGGATTTATAGTGTCTGCTATAAATATTATCAGTATTCGCTTGGATATTAATAGAATATAAAAAAAAAGATAAAAAGAATTATAATTTGGAAAGGCATAAGAAATGCCAGGTATCACGAGAAGGCATTTGAAATGCCAAATATTATTTAGAAGGCATCCGATATGTCAGGAGAAAATATTATAAAAATATAAACATTAAAAGAAATTATCAGATAAAAATATAAGTCGTACGAAAACGACTAGAAATTTTATAAAGAATATTTTATCGAGAGCGTTAACGAATTCCAAAATAGTGATATCAAGAAGGAATAATTGTAGAAATACTTAACGCAATAAGTACACAGGCATTAAACCTGAATGATAATCATGATTTTGAGAAAGAATAATTGATGCATTGTTCGTAGAATTCTAAAGTCAAAGAATCGTAACGACGACGGTTACAAGTAGATTCAAAGACTATAAAGAAAAAGTTACATATATTGACTGTAGAATTGTGAAAGACCTCATTCACGATAATACAATAGGAAAAGTCAAATAATATGCAGTGAGATACAATGCAGTCAATCATCAATGAAATAGTTAGTAAAATTATTATCGATGATCTAAGAGAAATCTCAATAACCGATTTCAGTAGGTCAAGATAATGAAAAAGGAAAAGTGATAAGAATTCAATGTCAGTTGAATCATTATCAAAGAAAGAGTTATTAGAATATAATTCGAAGATCTTTTCTAAAAGACTCATCAATGATGATGCCTTTCATCTCTCCAGAGATAAAAAGGAACTGTTGAAACCGTGTAACTCAACAAGTTCAATTAGTCTTTTCCGGCACCTTTTGATTCCGGATAAGATACGTCTAATGATCTGAGAAATCATTTCTACTCTTTAAGAATCGGAATTACAATGATGGCAAATTCTAAAGTTCGAATAAAAGAGGTAGTAGCTCGGATCCCATTCAAGTCATGATAATGAAGGGACTTCCGTATCTATCTCTCTAGAACCATATAGAATCCATCATTGTAGTTAAATCCGAATATCAAACGATAAGTATATCGTATCGATTTGAGACTCTTGTGATGTTTGCTGAAGGTTTGTAAATCTTTCAGAAGAAAAACAATTAGAATCTCAAGTATGTTTGGATTGTTTTTATATAAGAATAATATTCAGTCTACTTCTCATTCTAATGAGGAAAAGATAAAAGAATATTAATATTCTATAGAAAATATCAATCTAGATAGAAAAACCTTTAATAGTCATATCAGAAAAGACAGATAATCCATGTATCTGAATTAACATGACTATTGCGAGAAAGGTTAAAACGTGATTAGTAGAATGATCAAGAAGTAGCCTTACAGATTGACATTGCTAATATGATCTTAGATTGATATAAGATCGAGCTCCTCGCAAACCATAAGAACTGATCATATCTCGTCGACAAGTACCTTGGTTTAAATTTGCAATATCCTTAAAAAGTAAGGGTATAAAGGATAAGATACATCAAATTTCGGGGACGAAATTTCCTAAGGGGGGGAGAATGTAACACCTCGAGGTGTTACGGGTCTCGTAAACGGGTCGGGTCGTACCCGACCACCCGATTATTAAATAAAATATTCAAGATTCGAATATCGCTACCAAACGTTTTGACCGATTATTTAAATAATAATTATTGAATTTTATTATCTCGGTTAAACGCTCCTTATCTATTATTTAATCGTTACCAAATGTTCCTTATCTTGTTGTTATAACCGTTACCAAACAACCGAGTTTCAGTTATTATCCTCGTGTCCAAACACCCCTTACTTTATTTCTCTTTTATTAATCTTGCTTGTCCTCATTTGTCTGATCACTATCAAACGCATACACACACTTGTGTGTGTAAAAGAGAGCAGCCAACCAGAACTCTCTCCGGCCAAATCCGGCGCGGCCGCCGTCGCCGGCCACCGCCTCCTTCTTTCCGATAAGCTCCGAACCATACTCCTCCTCTGTCTCTGCTGTAAACCAAGTCACAACCTGTTCTACTCGATAAACCGAACCCACTAATCTACCTCTTCTGTTCCGATGAAGCCGATAACCAAGACCCGTCTCCTCTGTTTTATAATTAAATTCCGGTAACCCATCTCCTCTCAATAATATTACCCGATGACCACACAATCTCTCCTCCTCTGTTTCAGTTATAAACCACCATAAACCACCCTGTTCTTCCCTTTGGTTCTTATGAAAGCAACCGGACAGTCACCGGTTATGGTGACTGTCGTCTATAACCAACACAATAAACAACCGGTGACCTGTTCCGCTCTGTCTGAATACACCGGTAACCCATCCCTTATTATTATCCGGACAGTCACCAAGCTACGGTGACTGTCGTGAGTCATGGTAACCCATCAATAAACCCAACCCGTTAACCCATCGAGTCACCACCTCTCTTCTATTACTGTTGTATTTCGGGGAACCTGGCCTCTTTTCTGTTGTCGGGTCTGGTGGTACCGGTGATTCTTGTAAGGAGTCTATACTCCGGGTTGTGCTCGGGACCGTCCCCATGATGGGTAAAGGCACACCGGATCCAGTCTATGAGGGCATGTTGTTACCGGTTATCCTTGTATAATCACGTACATATCACTATGTGTGTGGTATTGTGATTATAGTTTGGAAGTATCCGATTGGTTATATGTGTGTGACAAGAGATCTAAATCACTCTCATGTTTGGGTTTGTACTCGTGAGCCTTCACTCGTAGTCCAATCGTGGTCCGGTTAATCTCCGATCTATTCGGTTATGATTCAGAACACGAACCCCGAAAGGTATAATCTTTAACAGTTATTATATATATATTGGTATTAGTCGTTGATACCCGATTATAATACTGTTCCCGTGATTATTGTGAGGTACCGTTAATCGAATCGGAGAGTTAAAACCGATACCGAGTCGACTCAGTGACTCGGTCAACACCCGGAATAGAACCCGGTCCAATAGCTAGACGAGGATTATTAGAATTATACGAATATATATATAATACGGGAACGTACGGACTTGATAATAATAATAAGAGAATAATAATCATATATAAAATATATACGTTTATATATATACGATTCGATATATAAAACGATATACTAGACTCGGGTTAATCATAATATTTTCTATTCTTTTATTAGCTACGAGTGCCAAGCTGTAATGGCCAGCTTATGAGTGCCAAGTTGTAATGGCCAGCTAGATTTAGGATGTCCGTGTCGTGTCAATAATGAACCCCGAGTTTAGGACTATCTAATATATACCGAATTCTATATATATAAATTGTATATATGATATATATCCTAAGTATTACAATCTAACAAGTCCCATGCGTAAAACGTATCGATATATATATGACATATAATTGTAATAAAAGAGATTAAGCAGAAGATAAACGCAAACCTGTGAGTATCGTGAACTCCCCACTTTTACTGTTTTATTAATGTTTTGGGGGAATACATGTCACTTAGAAAACCTAGAAATGCTTTACATAATAGAAATGTTATAAAGAATAATAGAATGAATATGGGGACAATAGAAACAACGAGGACAGTACTGGACGGTATCGCCATATCCTTCTCTTGCTCAGGTAAATGGGCAGGAACCATTCTTGTTCCAGGAGAGGACAGGAACCAGGTTTACCCAACTAGAGGGTAGTTATAAGCAAGTTACCACAAGCAGAGTGGTCCAATCGATAAGGAATGGCAATAATAGAATATAATCGATATAATAGAATTGATATAAAATAGAATTGATTTAATAGAATCTTCCCCAATAGAATTGTAAAGCATGTTTATTTAAAAGAATTATTTAAAGAAATACAAAAGATAGAACTGGCCATTCTGTTTATAAAATACACGACCTCACCAACTTTGTGTTGACAGAAACTATTTTTGGCATGTGTTCAGGTAACCAATCAGATAGCGATGACGTGGATCCTGGAAAGGTCAAGACTATCACGATCCGAATCCGCTGTGCAACTCTGATACCCGACCCGACGACCCGTCACCGACTGACCGGGTCGTTACAATTTGTCTGATTTTTTTTTACCAGAATGTGCATGTTTGTATTAGTTTTTTAACGTATGGAATGTATGTTTGCATCTGTTTCGTATGTAACACCATAGCTAAGTTTGTGTATGTTACACATTTATGCAGTTTTATGACCTTCCTCCTAGGTTAAGTTGATAATCTTGATAACTAAATGGATCAAACAATGTTTACTTTCAACACTAGTTGCATATGTTATCACGAATGTAATGATATTATAGAGGAATACATGTAAATTGATGATTTTGTTTTCTTTTTGCAGGTGGACATATTTTTTGCATTAAAGATGATGATGATTATCAAGACTGAAGTATAGACAATTTTTTTTATTATGATAGTTTTTTAAGCATTTGTTGATTGTAATGACCGTTTTTATTGTTTTTAGCGTCTGTTTCATATGTTACTATTGTTTGTCATTTGTAAGAAATATTCTTGTGTACATTTGAATGTTTTTGATCTGTAAAGTTTTTAATTGATTTATACATTCTATGTGTTTTATAACAACTCTAACACATGTAACAATATGTCTGATAGTTGTTATTAATTGTAACGTATGCAACAAGACATCATATATGATACCAGAGTCTGTGCAATTTTAACGTATGCAACACTCCACATGTTACATATGTAACACGGGTCTTGACAGGCTTATGACAATCTGCACAAAAGTAGGAGAGAGATGATGTGACGGGTGTCAGGTCAACTTTTCAAAGATGCTTTTTCAAAAAAGTCAATTGACCTTATTGCCCTTTTTTTGTCATCTACTCAATTAAATCTATTAAATTTAAATAAAAAAGCATGAATTAATGTGGACCATTGATCTATTTTGATCAATGGTTCTAATAGGGTTTAGTGGGTTTTGTTGGTGGTGAAATCTTTAAGATGATTTTAACTTATATTTTCAATGTGTCATCCTCAGGATACTAAGGACTGAACAGGATTTAGGATGTAACAATATTTTATCTTATGTACATCCTGAGGATGGACTAACGAATTATCTTATTGTTATATAAATGTAGGTACACTTAATCAGTATTAAGACTTGTAACTCTTCCCTAACAGCTATATAGTCCAATTCAAGTCAAAAGAGCTGAGGATGGAAGAGCAATATGTGTGGAAGAAGTCCTTTGCTAAAGAATAGGTCAACATGTAACCCCTCGATATAAATGAGAGGCGAAAATCAAGGAAACGGTTAAACCAACGTCGATATTGGTTAACTACATTTCAAAGCTAACCTGAAACAGTCAAGAGCACACTAAAGAGGGTTGATTTCATGGTATCTTTATTTATTTACTTGTAACTATATATAGGGGTGTGATGAACAAAATAGGACACTGACTTACTGGTTATCGAACACTTGACACTTAGCATCCAGCTCTCAAAAACTCATACTTTCCTTAGTCTCACACACACTACACTGAATTCTTATCCTTCCTTTCTTCATATCTGAATTTATCAACATCATCATCATCATCATCTTCAGAATCATCATCATCTGCTTTATCATTCTTTTTATTATCCGACTTATCTCCAGCAGCATCAGCATCTGAAGATTCATCATCAGACTCGTCATCATCTTCTTTATCATCATCCGAGTCTTTAAAATCAATCTTTTCCTGATCATCGTCCGTATCTTACTCTTCAGTTCCATTAAGCTGAGGAGCTTTTGAATACAAATCATCCAAAAGTTTCTTCATTTCTTTGTTCTTGCTCGAATCTTTGTGTTCTCAATCTTCAAAACTTTAATCTTCTTAGAATTTCTTTTCTCTCGAGTCACCAACATTTTATTATCTTCCTGAAGTTCTTTCAACTTCTCTTCCAATTCATCTTGATTTTCTTTAGATGATACTACAATCTTTAGCATTGTCTCCTCATTCTTCTTCAACTTTTCTATCTCCTGCTGTTGAGCATTGAATGCTTTCATCATATCATCAAACCTCTTGTTAACCATTTCCATCACATCACTTGAAACAGTAACTTGTGGTGAGGATGACTCAGCAACAGGATCTATCTTCTTCTGAAACTTCTTCATAACATTCTCTAATGTAGTTTCAAAGTCTGGAGGAGGATTAGCAGATGTTTCTTTACCAGATTTCTTCTGTTTCTTTGCACTTGGGGATGTAACAGGAGTAGTAGCTCTTGAAGTTCCAATCTCAGGCACTTTCTTACCTGCAATCAACATCTCTACTTCTCTATCCCTCTTTTTCTTTGGATTTTCTTTATTATCTCTTTTAGACATGGTTTTAAACTTCGGCTTCTTGATCTTTTCACCCACAACAGGAGATCCAACAAAATCTTGATCATCAATCCCAAGATCAAGTTCATCTTCATCAACAGCTATTGGACTCTTCTGTTGTTGATCTTCTATAGCTTTCTTCAGACTCTCAATCTCACCAGCCTCAGTGGCCTTGGGCTTAGTGGATTTGATGTTTTCGTTTCCAGAATCCCATTCCTCATCGTCTTGAGTCTCTTCTGAATCAACCGACTCTTCATCAACCAACATGGTCTTTGTCTTTCCGGTCTTCTTTCTTGCAACACTCTTTTGCCTCTTAGTGGTCTCAACTTCTACAACCTTTGTCTTGCCTTTCACTTCTCTTAGTGGTCTCAACTTCTACAACCTTTGTCTTGCCTTCCACTTTACCTCCCTTAGCACCTTTGTTTACCACTTGACGCTTTCTCTTTGCATCAGGATCTTCTGGAAATAGAGGATCATCATTATCAGCTTCATTGTTATCATTTCTTGCTCTGTTTTCACCTGGATCCTTGTATTCTGGATTGATCAGGTGTCCAAACAGATTCTTATATGGAGGTCTTTCATTCTCTGGAACACCCTTGTACCCCTTCATCCTACTCAATGTACTCATATTCATGTGACTTTGCACTACAATCTGTTTAGGATCTTTCTTCAATTTGGGATATTTTCTGTCAAAGATCATTTGTAAAAACCTCGGGTACATAAAAAACGTATCAACTTTCAGTCCCTTCAACGGTTCCATCATATGATCAAGAATCATTCCCGATACATTGAATGGTTTGTTCAGAATCAACGCAACCACCAATGAACTAATGCTCTTCCTCATCACATCGTATCCACCATGAACTGGTCGAAAAACATGTAAGATCACATGTGCAAAATACTTAAACTGAGGACACAGCTTCGCTTTGTGTAGTAGACCATCTGTAATAGGACCATTACACTTCATTCGTAGAAAACATTTCCTCTGTTCAATCCATGATAAAACTCTGGAATCAGTAGGAGAATCTTTCAGATCTAAAGCTTCTCGGATATCATTCTCTGTAACAATAGCTAGTTCTCCTTGATTCTTGCTCAAAATAGCAGTTTTATGCTCCTAGAAATCAATTCTTGCATTCTTCCAAAAATCAACTTGATGATCTTTATAGATGGTTGTTGTTGTTGCAATAGCATATATCACTCTGCATCGTCTCAGAAAGTCTACTATACCAGAGAACTCGCTATGTTGCTTAACTTCCCCAATAAACGCACATCAGTTGTGTGCTGCTTCAAAAGGCAATTCTTCTTCCTTGTCTTTCTCAACAGGTTTCTCTTGTGTAGCAACTTGTTTCTCTGGATTCTGCTGTTCAGCCATTGAAAACTGCAAAACAAAACATAAAATTTATCAAAATCGGACAAAATTGAATTTTGGTCAAAAATCTCTTCCTTCGACCCATACGTGGGTTCGAATGAAGAAAATCAATGGTTCGAATGAGAATTTCATATTGATAAAATGTTCATTCGACCCTTAAAACTTCTTTCGACCTCCAAAACAATCATATTCGACCAAAAAGGCTTCCTTCGACCTGAAAAGGTCTCATTCGACCCTTCCAGGTTGGTCGAACCTGACTGATTTGAAATCAAAATTACCAAAATCATTTCAGACGATTTTAACATCACATTTTTGTTTGTTTGAGTTCTAAAGTGACCGACTAATGTTTATTTTGCATCAATTTTAACAATTAACTTGTTTTTGATAGTTTTTAATAAAATCTAGGGTTTGAAACATTTCAATCATTAATCAAACAATCTGATGTGTTATTAACCTAGATTTTTGTTTATTCTCCCCCTAAAACTATCGGAAACAAGAAATCGATCATCAATTTATCCTAAAGCAGTCATTAAATGGTCCAATTAGATGAACTTGGGTTCCAGACGAAAAACTAAGAATCTGTGCTTGATATCCATCCATTACCTGTGTATTATAGATGAAAAGAGTCAGAAAAGAGTAGGGAACATGATTATAAGGTGTAAAAGGCAAAAGCAACAAGGTGTCCTTATGTCAGAAATTTGAAAAGTTTTTATGAGGGTTCGAATGAGCAAGACATATATATATATAGGCTGCCACATTCGACCCTTCTTAGGGTTCGAATGAGAAGCTTCAGGCTTCCTTCGACCCTAATGAAAGGTTCGAATGAAACTAAAGGGCTCGAATGAGCAAAACTCATAAGAACACTCGCATTCGACCTTAATTATAGGTTCGAATGTTGTAACATCCCGAAAATCTGTTTCACTTAATTACGCTATTTGGGCGTAAATAAGAAAATGACAAAACAAATTAAATAGTCGAATGAGCCTTTTATGGATAATAAAACGAGATGATAAGAATGTTGGTTATGTTCTAATATGAAAATTCCTAGTGAAAGCTATTATCTTTATAATGGGGAAATAACACTAGAAAGAAACTTGCAAAGTTAAGTTTTATAAAAAATGGCATTTGGGGAAATATTGGGGGACCATTAGTGTAAATGTGGGTCAAATAATATGGTCAAGAAACACCCATTTGGGTGAAAAATGTGGGCAGCCCCAAAGGGGTTTTCTTGAGCCAAAACAAGCCCCAATCTCACCAAATTGAAGAAAATTGTTGCAAGAGGTTAAAGTAATGGATGAAGGGTGTGTTCTAGAGGGTTATTCTTCAAGGAATAAGCTTTGGTAAGAAACCTAACCCCCAAATTCGTGTAGGGTTCGAAACCCATATGTGGGTTTTGAGCAAATGATGTTAAATTCGTATTATTGCATGATTGTAAGTGATATTGATCATCTCTAATGGTTTAGAGATGAGCTAATTACTAGAAGTTGCTTGGTTGCAAAAGATGATGATATTGGGTTCCATTAGAGCCTTGATGTTGCTAAATTAGTTGTAAATCCATGTAATTGTAGGAATAATGTGTAGTTGGTTATATGCATGTGGAAAATTGGTCATGATTGAAGGTGATTATGCGTTTTGGTGAAATGCGTGTATTAGGAGCTTGTACATTGAGCTTAGAATGTTGTACGCACACCATGTGTTTGATGAAATGTCTAGATGAGTATGATGTATGAATTTGTATGCAAGACTTGAAAAATATGAAAGTAATGTGATAATAGATACAATTGATAGTAGGTTAACATGAGGATTGTATTAGAGAGTATTCATGTGGGAATTGGTTGGATTATATGATTTGGTAAGAAGTGTGCGTTAGGATGTTGCGTTCTATGTTTGGATAGTATGATGCACACCAAGTGTTGGATTTATTTCTTATTTGTAATTAAGAAATGAATGTGTACTAATGGTGAAGTGTATGAACTTATTAAGAAAAGACAATGTTTGTATTATATGATGTTGGCTAACCTTGGATTTGTAATTGCCAATTGTAGAATCATGAAAGCGCTAGTACGTGTCGAATGAATTCTATGTGCACCAAAGTAGTCATATTATGATATGTGTCCTATAACATGCTAATGTAATGTTTAGGGTAAAAATTGATATGGAGTAGTATATCGATATGGATGTATGTATCTAAATATTGAAAGCTGCATACTTGATAGTTGACTTTCTGAAAAGTCAACAATGTATGACTAACAAGGTTAGGCTACCCAACATGATTGTGATTATTAAGGAGATCATGTGATATATGTTAGATTATCTAGGTGTCATACATGATGGTATGTTGGATTGCTTGATTTATAAACAATGTGGTATTTAATTATGTGATGTGCATGTTTAAAATTGACCTATGCAAGTCAATGTGATATATGAGTTGGATATGATTGGTTTATGAATGAACATGTATGCTAACAACGATGTGAACATGATGACATGAAAGGAAAGGAATGATGGACTCAAGCATGGGAAGCTAATGGGTCAAGATGAGGCAAGTAAACAAGCATGAACTTGGAGGACTTAAGGTAAGTGATTCCCGAACTTAACTTGCATTATGATATCGAATCTATATGTTAATGTAGTATGGGAATCTTGAAGGAACCAAATAATTAATGTTATGCTAAGGTAAGAAACTTGGTGATGGGTTAACAATAGATTTACCCATGTTTGGTTGCATATAGAGGAGATAACGGGTCATCAAGGAAATGTTACGCCATTCACGATGATACCACGTAATCCGGGTAGTTTAACGCCTAGGAAAATCATGGGGAATGATCTTAGAACCTTGTGAGGTTTGGGGTTTAAGATATGCCATTAAAGCATGAAAAGTGCATAGTGGGCGCAACCTCACATCAGGTCCGGGCGCAAGGTGACCTGAACGGGCGCAACCTGAATCTGATGGGAAAAATGGCCTGATTTGCGCCCTCTAGGGGTGCAACCTCCCCCTCCAGGGGCGCAAGCTTGCGCCCCCCACTGGTTATTTGCCTGTTTTTGTCGTATTTTGATGTTTCGCTTATATGCGCAACCCGTATTCGCGTTTAACGCATCGAATAACATCGTTGGACTTCGTGAATGCTAGGTATGGGTGTAGCAAGTAATAGGAATGTCGGATTTGCAAATATGACTCAAGTACGGAATGATGCGTGAGTGTAATTAAATTGATATGGGTGTATACATAGTAACAAATACGGTAAGTAGATTTGTTATGCTTTTGTAAGTTGATAATGTGAGGTATGTATGGGTACTTATACCCGGGTTTGGGTGAGAGTTTTATGTATGTAAAGGTTGGTCATTTTGTGTAGATTGAGTATAGGATTGGAAACGTCATATTAATCCTAGAGAATACATGAAAGAAGAGTAATATGACGGGTCAAGGTAAGTTGTGTATATGAATTGTACGCTTGTATGTATTGTAAGGTTATTAACCTTTTATTATGAGAATGGAAATGAAGATGCAGGTATGTAAGTATGAATGCATGGGACTTGGAGGTTCGGATCGGGGTATCACACCCGAACTTGCAAGAAGGCATTTGAACAGGATCACGGAGTATTGTTGGATGTTATTTCCGCATCGTGAGTAATTTACATGAAGTCACCTATTGAACTAACGAAATGGTTATGTGGTGATTGCAGGTTGTCTTGTCTACCTAATGGAGTAAGGAAAGGATGGAGATCGAGCAAGGGAGCGGATTGTACGTGGTCACGGTCACATAACCTAATAAAGATGAGTCACGTTGAATGTAATAAGAAGTATTAAAAAATGTAACACCAAAAATATCTCTTAGATGTGTTTTCCAAACATTTGAGAATGTTCTGTAAGCAAGAAATTTTATAGTCCGTATTTTCCCTGCATATTGTCTGTAAAACGGTTTAGGGTGTTACAAATGTAGTCACAATTGCACCTTCGACCCACAGAAGGGGGCGAATGTACAATTGGATTTCTGAAAATTTTACCAAATCTCAAAATCAAATCCCGTTTAAACCTTTTCACACATTTTAACCTTCAAACATTCATCATTTTTCATTTGAAATGATACAAAACTCAAATTGGTCTATCAAACATCAGAAAATTAACCATCAATCACCATCGGTTATCAAAAATAATACAGAAATGTAAAAATTTTGGATTTTCTGAAATTTATGCTAAAACACACCTAAAATCTTTTTGAGTTTTTGTATATTTTGAAGAAAATGAATGTAAAATGCAGAAATGTAAACATAAAGCACTAAACATTTTGTGATTTCCGGTAAGAAACACACCGTTGATCTTTATTTGTTTATTATCTTTAAAGACAATGTGTGATCCGGCAACTGCTGATATTGTTATCCACATAAGCTCACATGCAGACTGTTATGCAGTGCTTTAAAATGATACGCAATTAGGTGTATTATAACTAACAGGCTTATGATTCCCACGCACATGACATACTCCCGTATTAAGAAATTTGCACAAAGCTTCATCGTAACGCGTGATTAAGCCAAATGTTATCCGTTATATTACAAGATACATAGAACAAAGGTATACAGGTCAGCAAATTAATACAGCAGAGTAACATGTGCATATGTACTAGGTTGAGGCTGATATCAATCAATGATTTTCATCAGGGAATTGATACGATGCATTAAATGATCTTTGATCATTATTATACATTTAAGTTCCTCAATTCGGTAACTTTCAGGATTTGGCATATAAGCTCTTTTAGCAAATATCTTGATTGAATCTAGGTCCGTAAATCAATACGACAAAAGATCAATCAAGATACCTCGGATAACAATTAACATAACGACCCGAAACCTCAGATTTTGGCAACCCTATCAAACGAAATTACGGTACTAAGACCATATGCCCCTGAGGTGTTCAGCCACTAGTGAGTAGGTCGTTATGTTTGTATCACTAAGGCACGCAGTAATAGGTCTACGAAGCCTACCAACACATCACACAGAATCAACACACGCCTTTTATAGCATTTCAATTCTTTAGCATGTGTCAGATCCCCACTGATGTACTATCATTTCCTCTTTTACTCCTGGAAAATCATTTTGGGTTTTTCTGATTTTTATGGCTTTTTAGATTTTTCGATGTTTTTGGTTTTTCTGAAAATAAAGACTCCCCCTGAAATGTAAAACATATTTTTGGGTTTTTTATTTTTCTGAAAAACAGTAAAGACTAAAATTTAAAAACAAAAAGTGATAAACCGAGGTGATGATTAGTCTTGTTTTTCTTTTATACCATTAGCTTTTAGTAAAAATTCGAACCTTAATTTTTCAAAAGCTTTGGTAAAAGGATCAGCCCTCTGATAGTCAGTGTGGATTTTGACCATATCAATCAACTCTTTGGCATAACAATCACGTATAAAGTGATACTTAATCCGGATGTGCTTTGCCTTAGAGTGATTGACCGTGTCTTTAGTGAGTGCTATGGCGGCTTCCTTGTCACAGTGAATTGGGGTTTTAAGAAATTGCAAACCGTAGTCACGCATCTGCTGTTGAATCCACAAAACCTGTATCACTAAAAGCAACAAAGTCAAAATTATCATCATTAGAGTATCAAAGTCCTCTCGACAGACAACCCTTCAGATATCTCAGGATTTGCTTGACAGCTGTTAGGTGACTCTGTTTCGGCTTCGATTGAAATCTAGCACAGAGAAATGTTGCGAACATTATGTCTGGACGAGATGCTGTTAGATACATTAAGGATCCGACAATGGCTCTATAAGTGAATGGATCTGTAAGCTCCCCCTTAGCGTCAACTCCAATCCCGTGATTAGGTTGTATCGGGGTATCCATAGGCTTTGAATCTTCCATCTGGAACCGGCTTAAGACTTCAGATACGTATTTGGTTTGGTGAATAAAGATTCCCGTTGGCAATTGATCCACTTGCAAGCCTAGGAAAAATGCATTTCCCCCCATTGCACTCATCTCGAACTTTTCCTGCATGACTCTTTCAAATTCTCTGCATAAAAGCTCATTAGTTGATCCAAAAATAATATCGTCAACATATATCTGAACAAGAAGCAAGTCACCCTCTGTTCTTTTTGTGAACAGGGTACAGTCTACCAAACCTCGTTTGAATCCCTTTGAAAGTAGGTACGTGCTCAGCTCCTCATACCATTTCCGTGGAGCTTGGTGCAACCCATAGAGTGCTTTGTTGAGTATGTAAACCTTATCCCGGTGGATAGGGTCTTCAAAGCCTGGCGGTTGACCAACATATACCTCTTCCTTGACCACACCGTACAGAAACGCGTTCTTCACATCCATCTGATACACCTTGAATTTATTGTAGGAAGCATACGCTAGAAACATTCGAATAGCTTCTATACGCGCCACAGGTGCATAGACTTCATTATAGTCTATTCCTTCAGTTTGATTTAAACCCTGAACGACCAACCGAGCTTTGTTTCTTATGATTACGCCTCGATCATCTTTCTTACATTTAATAACCCACTTTGTTCCAATCTTCTTCCTTCCTGGAGGTAAATCTTTAAGTGTCCAAACTCCCAGTTTTTTAAACTGCAACAATTCCTCTTGCATCACTTCAACCCAGGAATCATCTAGTAAAGCATCCTTGTATGTCCGCGGCTCAACCTGCGAAACATAACAAGCAAAGGACCAATCATTTTGACAACCAGATTTTTGAATTTTAGCATACAGGGCTAGGGCACCAATATTGTCATGTGAAGTTGCACGACGAAGTTGTCCTCTAGTCATCACACTGCTTCCGGGATCACCAATAACTTGCTCGAGCGGGGGAATCTGATGAATCCGAGATTCCGGATGATCAGGAACTTGAACTCTCGTCTGAGTAGTTAGATTCTCTGTCATATCCAGATCATTACCCGCATTAGATGATGAAGCAACATCTGGATTTGGGTTCACTGGTGGTTCCTCCGTAGCATGATCTAGAATAGCTTCACTGAAAATTTCTTCATCATCTTCTGATTCTGAAGTATCAAGAGTAGTAGAAGCTTCTTGGAAAACCTCTTCTTCATTTGCAAGAACATTGGTATCATTAGAAGCTGCTGGAGGAGTTACGGTGAACGGTCGCACCAACGATGAAGTCACTGTGTTTTCACACTCGTAATAAAGTCGTAGAATAGCCTCTTCAACCAAGTTATCTAGATTGAATGACTCAAAGAAATCTTTATAGTCAAACATCCAGTCAGGACCATTGCCTTGTACGTTCTAGGTGTAACGTTGTACCTCTATGTTCGCCCACTCCTCAACCTATCACGTTCTTTTGTTGAATACCCGTTTGAGCGGGGTTGCATGTCCAACAAAGTATCCCTCTTCAGCTTTCGGTCCAAACTTTTCAGTCGGATTCAACATCGTACAGGGTGCCCTAAAAGGTTCTAGATACTCCAAATTCGGCTTTCGTCTATTTAACAGCTCATAAGAAGTTTTGCCAGCCTTCTTCACTGTTAATACATGATTCAATGTGTAACAAGCTACGTATATAGCTTCATTCCAAAACATTACTGGAAGATTCGAATCCGCAAGCATTGTACGTGCCGTTTCTATTAGAGTCCTGTTTTTCGTCTCTGCAACACCGTTCTGCTGTGGAGTGTACGGAGCACTATATTCATGATGAATTTCTTTGTCTTCACATAGTGCATCCATCTGAGAATTCTTGAACTCCGTCCCGTTGTCACTACGAATTCGTTTTATCTTCAAACTGTAGATATTTTCCAATCGGGTGAACATAACCTTCAAGTTATTAAACGTCTCACTTTTGTGTTGCATGCACATCACCCACGAGAATCTTGAGTAGTCGTCTGTAACCACAAGACAGTAAAGCTCTCCACAATGACTCTTACGCTTGACAGGTCCGAAAAGGTCCATATGCAAACGTTCAAGTGGCATTTCTACAGAGTTCACTTTCTTTGGTTTGTGGGACTGTTTGTGCTGTTTCCCCTTTTTGCAACTTACACATTTGTCATTGAGATGAAAATGTTTCACATTAACTCCATCAACAAGCCCGTTCTTCACCAAATGATTCATCTTTCTTAGGTTAATATGTCCCATCGTTCTGTGCCACATTATCGGATCTTTTTCTGTAGCTTTAGATAGAAAACACGTAACTTGGCCCTGAGTTGTCATTGCTTTGCTCATATCAAGAATCTACAAATTATTCACTCTTGGTGCATTCTACATGATCCATTCTTTTGGTATGACGAAACCAGGCTTGAGAATATAGCAAGATTTGTCATCGTAGTGTACAGAAAACTGTTTGTCACCAATTTGGCTGACACTCAACAGATTATAGTCGATTTTCTTCACATACGAGATTCTTTTAAAAGTCACAATCCCATTGCTAACACTCCCTTCCATCGTAATATAACCTCCTTTGTTTCCCGCAAACGCTACATACCCACCATTAATGTTCTTGATGTCAATTAGCAGTGTTAAATCTCCGGTCATGTGCCCAGAAGCTCCACTGTCGACAATCCAAATACTGCTAACAGGGCCAGCTGGAGCTCCCTGCACAAATCAAGAAAACAATTAGTTCTTCCGGGGGACCCAAGCCTGCTTGGTCTTGGGTCTTTGAATGTTAGACTTCAAAGATTCATTCTCACAAACACTCAGTTTTGAATCGATCTTTTTCTCATCTTTCAAACCTTTCTCACTTTGAGTTTTGACATTTGCAGTTGATGTAGAGGCACCTGGAGAACCCGTTGGTGACTAAGATTGTTCAGAACCTTTCAGAATCCTGATCTGAGATTTTTGTGTCTCAGCCGGTTTCTTTGTATCGTTCGTGAATGAAACTTTCTTAGTTACCTTATCTGATTTAACAGATATAGGTCCAACCGATGATCTAACAGCTAGTTTAGGAAAAACCTTTTGTTTATCATTAGTTGAGTTCACCACCGGTTTCTTTAGTTTCTTTTCCATAGCAATCTGGTTTCGATTATCATAAACAAATTGACGGTTTTCCCTCCTTTGAATGTAATTATTTTGATTATAAAATGGTGGTCTTTGAGGAACAAACTGTCTTTGAGGATAGCTATGATTATCAACCGGACTTTTATAAGGTTGCTTCTTCTCAACTTCGTGCCTTTTGTGTCTCACATACGGGCAATGAGCAAGTAAATGCCATCTCTCCCTGCATTTGAAACATGCACGGTATTCCTCAAATACATTCTTAGCATTCGGCTTTGCGTAGGAATTGATTGGATATTGATCATCAACACATCTACACCTTAAACTCATTGGAGCTGGGTCCTTTGAGTAAGCCGGTTCTAGAAATCCATTAGCCTTTTCTTTTGGCTTAATGAATTCAGTGACATGAACTTTTGGTTCTTTAGGAGTATCACAATATAGTTTCTTTAAAAGTTCAGGAGGAACATCATTGGTCCTTTTATGTTTGGGAAACCAGATGGTACTCTCCTGCCAAATTTTCTCAATTTTTGAATAATTTGCAAATTTAATTGGATACTCCTCGTCAGAGTTTATCTTATCGGATCCTTCTATCCGATAGAAAACCTTGACGGGTTTGTCAACTGAATCATTTTTCTCATCTGTCTTCACTGATTGATTCACTCTATGTGCATTAGCCTGAGGATGTGAAACCTGAGAAGGTAATCTTGGTTCATTTGTGATTATGTGATTTTCCATAGGAATATCACTACCTTCCTTAGGTTTCTCATCTTCAGTATCTGAATCATCAGTTACTGCAACCACCCCTTCATCATTCAATCCGAGAATCGGTCTAACATCGGAATGTGGATCTCCAACACTGGAAGTGTTAGATTCATTGACCGATGATGAATCCAATTTCACTGAGCTCTCCGGTGTTACTGAGTTTAAGTTGTGATTCTCAAATAGCACTGGAGCAGGAACAGACTTGTAGTTTGCACTACCGGATTGTGATGGTTCTTCAATTATGTGGACAACAACATAAGCTATATGTTTGTATCTTTCCAACTTTTTATTGACCTTTTCAGCAAAACACTTGATAGTTGCCATTTCCAATTTGGTTTTTTCAAGTTCATTAATGTGACACCTGGCAATTTAGCAGATAATTAACCGTACTTATGTAAAGTTAAGTATAGGTTTATGAATAATATTTGAAGTTAATAAAGTGAATTTTAAGTCCAAAAGCTTGTTTTATAAGTAAAAATATGACTAGAGATGTCATATTCAAAATCTTATCGCGTAGCAATTTTGCGCGCGAAAACGATCGTTGGTGATGACCCGGCTAATATTTAAAGTCCGAAATTTAAAATATATGCTTTAAATAATATTTCTAGTCATCTTTGGTTGAAAAATATGGAGAAATAAAGTAAAAACTAAAAATTGTGATTTTTAGTCGCAACACGCGATACCGCGCAATCTGCGCGCATATAATATGAAACTTTGACGTTTTTTACACCAGTTAGGAGCTTGTACCGCGTTAACTAGTAACATACCCGCTAATTTACACCTAATACCCATTAAATATTAAATTATAAGTTTAATACACTTCATCTAAGCTATTTGTGTGTGTGTGTGTCGAGACATGAGGGCTGCCATCAAAGCCTATTGTAATGACTCATCAATGCAAATGATTTCTATTTAAAACCTACACACAAACCCTTCCATATTCTCCATACATTACATTACAATTTCTTCTCCTCTCTCTCTATTAACCGTACACCATCACCCACTCAGTAATCTCTCTCTTTCATTCAATTATTAAAGAAAAACCCTACATATTCCATGTGTTTTCATCAACAGAGCTTAAATCTTGAAGTTATGAACAAGGATTATCAAGAATTTTAAAGCATTTCTTCATCTATCATCCACTTTATTTTCATTTAAAAGGTATAAATTACAAACCCTTGTTCATATCTTTCATTCTCAACTTAAATTTATCACACAAATATGAAAATATAAACGTTTTATTAAAGGATTTTGAAGAGGGTTTTTACAAAAACAAAAGAGATTATGAGTAATGAGTATGAGTGTCGTGTGTGTAGTGTGTGCCGTGTATATATATGTATATATATGAGTTATTAGATTTAAACAAGAAAACATCATTGCATGTATGATCAACCACATTAAAATCAAGATTTATGTAATTATACACACAAATGATAAGGAAAATGGTTGAAAAACTCAAGGAAACATATAGGTATGTATGTGGCCGTAAGTTTGTGTGTGTATAATTATACATTTTGTTGATTTTCTTCTATAAACATGGGGATTCAAGTTCTAAAATGAGGAGTTTTGATTCAAAAATAAAAAAGAAAGAATATTTATATATGTATATATGTATGCGGTGGGTATATATGTATATGTATATGAATGGGATTTTCTTGATCAAACATTGTATATGTGGATATTATACATAAAATGGATGGTTAAAAATATGGTTTTGATACATGAAACATGGTTTTGAAAAGTTGAGTTTTGAGAAGAAAATTTGGTATAAAAAAAGATGGTTTAAAAACCCACATTTTAATCTTTGACAATGGAAATTAAGTTACAAGACTCTTGGTAAGATTTGGACTCAAAAGAGGTAAAAATTAAAGGTTTCTAATAAAGTTTTTAAAATATGATTTAGATCAGAAAGTTTGGCCTATGAACTTGTATAAAATGACTCATGATTAGAATAAAATAATTGGGTTTTGATCTTTATGAAAAAGGCCAAGTTTTGGGCCTAAAAATGCTTAAAATATGGGCTTTAATGGGTGATTTTTGAAGAAATTATAAGGTCTGATTATTTATACCAAAAATCACTTAAAAGTTCATTAAATAACTTCTTTTGCCTAAAAAGTTTGAGTCTTGGTAAGAAAAATTGGTTATAGTGAGATTCGATACAAAACTATGCGGTAAAAAGGCGAAAATCGGCTTAATTTATACAAATTTCAAATCTGATTTAAAAAAGGTCTTAAAAGTGTTTTTTTGATGTATGTATTTATAATTAAAGGTATATTTAAAATCCTACATATTTTCATAAGTCACACGAGTTGGAATTTTGAGAAATTGCCGAAAAACCGCCAAAGACCGACAAGTTGTGTAACTAGGAGTCTTGCATGTTTTAAACTAGAAAATTTTTGCATGTGTATAAGTGACACTTATAATATGTATAAGAACATGAAAATAAGGTGTTAGGTGAGTCGGTGTAAAAATAACGGACCAAAAACGAGTCATGAATCACCAACGAGTCGTAACTAAAAACAAGTGTTCTGAAAATAAATATTTTCAAAGCATTACATTTTCTTATAGTTTAAGTTGGATGAACAACTTAGGAAAAATAAGTAAAATATGGTCGTTTACACGATTTACATGATTAGGAAATCGGACCGACCAGAAACGAGCTTTTGGAAAATAACCTGAATTGATCACAAGGTGAGTTCACAGCCCCATTTTTATAAAGTTTTATAAATATTTTTTTGGGGGGAAAACACGTTGTAAAAGTAAATATATTATGGGAAAAGACAACGGAAAATGTGGAATGTGTTCAGGATAAGGGTGGATAATAATCTTTCGGGAAAGAAAGATGGAAAAGAAACCTTAAGGTAATGTTCCAAGGGCCATTCATAATCATTAACCTTGGTATTAAAGGGCGAGCGAAGTGTTGGTAGATCCATCGGGTTGACGACCCTAGCCACGACCAGTCGCTCTGGTCATAGTTCGGAAAACTACTTCTAAAGATAGTGTATTGGAAACACCGGTATTAATGGGAACCAAATGGTCATGTATTGATTATGAGCTTATACAGCGTAAACACATATTCATATTCCTAGCTAGTTTATGAATCCACATGATTGTCAAAGTAATCTATTGGTATCAAAAGTAGACTTTTCATGGACAAAATGAAGAGGGTTTTAAAGATAGACTTTTCATGGATAAATTGAAAAGGGTTTTAAAGATAGTCTTTTCGTAGATAAGGCGAAAAGAGTATAAAAGATAGACTTTTCATGGATAAAATGAAAAGGGTTTTAAAGATAGACCTTTCGTGGATAAAATGAAAAGGGTTATTATTGTTTTTGCAAGAATAGCAAAAATGTTTATTAAAAGAACTCTGTGAATTCACCAACCCCGTGTTGACAAAAATTTTTTAACGTGTTTTTCAGGTACATGAGATTGGCTTCGGGATTTGGCGAAAACAATGTTTTAGCAATAATGTGTTTGGACATGTATTTAAATAAGATTTTGGGGACCTATGTATCATTAAGATCCATTTTGGGTCTTAATTTAAAACTTTTATGTAATATGAGTTTTATATAAACTTTGTCTAAATGATTAATATTTGCTATTACACCATTGATTACCAACCTCCGTTCACCACCATGCTAAGTCTTCCGCTGTGGCATTTTGGGGGTGTGACAGAAGTTGGTATTAGAGCCAATGGTTGTAGTGAACTAGAAAGGTTTTTATGAAAATTTATAGACTACAACTTGAAAAGATTTTAGAAAAAGTTTTCGAAATCCGCGAAGTCAACGATATTATAAACACGGATTTTGTTTATATATGATGCCAGGTTAAACGGCATATTAATTATTTGAATAAGGATACGTATATTTAGTGTACGTAGTTGTTGCCAGTGTGTTTCCGCTTGTATAATTCTCCTTAAAGAACATTATCTTCCTTATCTTGTCTTCACAATATCATTAGCCAACTTCACCAATGACAAAGGGGCGATTACCTGAGTAACAGCTTGAAGCATTATCTTCATCAATGGAAGAGCACATGGCTAGAGGACTAATCCATTAGGGCTTTCATGCAATCGTCTGAAGATTTGTAGCTTATGATGAGAATTTTATGAACCAGTCTCGGTAATTTCATCGCTAGACGTTTCATCAATAACTATGGCTATGTCATTCGAAATGTATAGCCATAATAGATCATTTGCATCGGTACATGCAATTTAATGAAACGCTTAAATTCTTTTGATCCAAAACTCAAAGGTGGAAGAAACTCAGTTATCATGCAGGGCAAATTATAATTACGGGTGCACACGTAATAATAGTTTGTGGTGCATGAGAATCCTAGTGAATTCTATAGTTTGAGTTGAGTGTTCAAACTCGCGTATATCTTTCGATTTGTTACAAGAGATTAGGCCTCTTAATAACGAATATTAGTTTGAGTAACCTCGACAACACCATGTGATACATTGACCTACTGATGTTCACTTAAAATGTCTTACGGTTGACTCTCTCATATTAAGTTTGCAATATTTAGTATCTTTGCTAACTGTACTGCTGAGAACATTTCTCGATCTTTTGGTTGATTATTTTCTTTTGTTCGTGCCTTTAAACCACTATTCTTCTTATATCGCCTTAAAATCTATTATTTGGTAATAATAGAAAGATTTAATGCCGCCTAGAATGAGACAAGGATCCATTCTTAAAGGATCGAGTTACTCAGAAAAGTGAGAGCAACTAATTTCTCAACATGTTAAGCTACTATAGAATAGCATAATGTGAACTGGAATTTAGGCAAAGCTGACTTCACGATACTAGTTGTAGTGATAGTGGTGGAACTCCTATTGGTGCCTCTAAAGATAGGAAAATGACCAAATATGTTTGACAAAATTTCCTCATGTTATTAGAATAGTTAATTAATGGCTGAAATTGATTGGAATAACTATATACATGGAGGAACTTACAAAACATTTTAGGATTGTAATCCTTGGTCATTTTCTGTAACTGAAGGCCCTCTAGACATCGTCAGATGAATAGAGAAAGTGGAGTCAGTTATAACAATTAGTGATTGTACTCTTACGCAAAGAGTATAGTGCACTTCTTGTTCCATTCGATATGAAGCCCTAACATGGTGGAATTCGCAAGTCTATATATTAGAAGAAGATGCTGCCTATAACCTACCCTGGAACGAGCTCCAGAAGGACAAGACTGAATTCAAGAATTTGAACACGAACGGTGCTAATGTTCAGGGTTATACCTTCCGTTTAATAAGTTAGTGAGATTGCTTTCTCAAATGGTGACACCCAAGTATGTCAGGATTTAGAGGTACAACTAGGATTTAACGCCTGTAAATCCCAAGCATAGTTACCTCTGTAAACTCGACAACTATTCTGGACGTGAGAATCCTAGCCAAGATGCTGACCGATGAAGCTCTATGAAAGGGATTTTCTGTCTAAGAAGGGTGATATTGGAAAGAAACCCTTGGAATCTAAGAAGAAGACTCTTAGTGTTGATTATAATGCGAAAGGAAGATCCGTCAGCCATCACTGAATCGTAAATTCTGTGTTGAACTGTTACTCGTCGATCTTGGAAGCTTCGATGTTGTCATTAGTATGGATTGGTTATCGAAAAACCATGTTGAGATCGTATGCTCAGAAAAGCTAGTACGTTTACCATTCCCAAATGGTGAAACTTTTGTAATAAATGGTGATAGATGCGGTTCGGGATTGAAGATTGTTAGTATGATGAAAGCACGCAAGCTCTTGCGTAAAGGTTGCCCGGCGTTTCTAGCTAATGTGGTGGATACAAAGGCTAAGGAACGTAAATTGGAAGAAATTCCTATAGTACGAGATTATCTAGAAGTTTTTCCTGGATTGTCTCCGTCAAGGCAGGTTGAGTTCAAAATCGATCTTGTTCCCAGCGCAGCACCGATAGCTCGATCTCCATACATGATAGTGTCTTCTGAGATGCGGGAGTTGTTGGAAGAACTTCAAGAAATGTTGGATAAAGGAATTCATTAGGCCAAGTCTCCCACCCTAGGGGAAACATCGGTCCTGTTTATGAAGAAGAAGGCTGGATATTTCAGAATGTGCATAGATTATCGAGAGTTGAACAAACTAAACATTAAGATTCGGTACCGACTACCAAGGACTGATGATCAGTTCGACCAGCTGCATGGGTCGAGTTACTACTCGATGATCGAAATACGTTCTGATTATCATCAGTTGAAGGTAGCAGAAGAAGTTATACCTACAACTTCTTTCAAGACTCGTTATGGTCATTATGAAATCTCAGTGACGTCATAAGGTTTTACTAATGCATTTGCCATGTTCATGGACCTCATGAAATGGGATATGCAAACCATACTTGAATAAATTCGTGATTGTATTCATCGATGATATACTTATCTATTCGCGAACCAAGAAGGATCACGAGCAACATCTGAGGCTGATTTTAGAGCTGTTGCAGAATGAGAAGTTGTACGCCAAATTCTCTAAGTGTGAATTCTGGATCCGGGAAGTTCACTTCCTCGGACATGTCATTAATGAGAAAGGCCTACATGTCGACCCCTCGAAGATTGAAGCAATCGAAGATTGGGAAGCAGTGAAGACTCCGACTAAAGTCCGTCAATTTTTGTGTCTAGCTGGGTATTACCAAAGATTCATCGAGAATTTTTCAAAAATAGCTCAGCCGTCAACGCTATTAACTCAGAAAGACCGAAATTTTGATTGGACAATTTTGCAAAAAGAAGTTGTTATGTAGTTGAAGCTTAAGCTGTGTAGTGCACCTATTTCGTCCCTCCTAGGAGGAACAGAAGGATTTGTAGTTTATTGTGATGCGTCGCGATTAGGTCTTGGTTGCATGCTTATGTAGCAGGACAAAGTCATAGCTTATGCTTCACGACAACTCAAAGTGCACGGGAAGAACTACACGACTCATGATCTGGAGATTAGGAGCTGTTGTTTTTGCTCTCAAAATCTGGAGACATTATCTTTATGGTACGAAGTGTTCGATTTACACTGATCATAAAAGTCTTTAACATATCTTCGATCAGAAAGAGCTCAATATGAGGCAACGGCGTTGGGTGGAAATACTCGATGATTACGATTGCGACATTCGTATTCATCCGGGTAAAGCTAATGTTGTAGCTGATGCTATGAGTAGAAAGGAAAGAGAAAAGCCTTTACGTGTTCGTGCATTGGGTTTAAGGATCCACACAAGTCTTTCCAAAAAGATTCATGATGCACAAAACAAGGCTTTGAAGGAGAAGAACCTCAAGGAGGAAGGATTTCGAGGTTTGGAGTGTGATCTAGTGCCCAAGGCTGACAAAGCAATGTACTTTTTGGATCAAATTTAGGTACCTCGATATGAGAACTTGCGACAGCTGGTAATGGACGAAGCGCACAAGTCCAGATATTCAGTTCATCCAGGTTCTACCAAGATATACAAAGATCTCCAGGAATTCTATTGATGGCCTAATATGAAGGGAGATATTGCTAGATATGTCAGCAAATGTCTAACTATTCCAAGGTTAAAGCAGAGCATCAGAAGCCATCTAGGCTCCTGCAACAACCAGAAATTCCTCAGTGGAAATGGGAGCATATCATTATGGATCTCGTAACCAAATTACCTCGAACAGCTAGTGGCCATGACGCTATTTGGGTAATTGTGGATTGATTAACATAATCTGCTCACTTTCTACCGACCAGGGAAAATATAAGTTGGAAAAGTTAGCATTGATTTATCTGAAGGAAATTGTGTCACGACATGGAGTTCCAGTATCAATCATCTCTGATAGAGACAGGCGTTTTATATCCAGATTTTGGCAATCACTCCAGGAATCATTTGGTACTCGGTTAGACACGAGTACAACATATCACCCTTAGACGGATGGTCAGAACGAGAGAACCATCCAAACTTTGGAGGACATGCTGCGAGCATGCGTGATGGATTTGGGGGGTAATTGGGATACTCACTTGCTTTTGGTTGAGTTTTCTTATAATAATAGCTATCACTCTAGTATTAAAGCAGCATCGTTTGCGACTTTATACGGGAGGAAATGTCGATCACCTCTTTGTTGGGCTGAAGTGGGTGAAAAGCAGCTGATTGGACCCCGAGATTGTTCAAGCTACCTCTGATAAGATTGTTCAGATCAGAAAGAGGTTGAAAGTAGCTGCAGATCGACAAACGAGCTATGCTGATAATAGAAGAAAACCATTAGAGTTCCAAGTCGGTGACCGCGTTCTATTGAAAGTATCACCGTGGAAAGGTGTTGTGGGATTGGTAAAAGAGTAAGTTGAGCCCTCGATACATTAGACCATTTGAAATCCTAGCTCGAGTCGGTCCAGTCGCTCATCGTCTCAAATTACCTCAAGATCTGAGTGGGATTCATGACGTTTTTCATATATCTAACTTGAAGCAATGTCTATCGGATGAGACATTGATTATTCCGCCTGAAGAATTTTGTGTTAATGACAAGATTCGGTTTATTGAAAAACCTGTTACGGATTGGAAGGTCTAGAAACTCAGGCGAAAACGAATCAAGTTAGTAAAGGTCAGATGGAATTCCAAGCGTTGGCCCGAGTTCACATGGGAACGCCAAGACCAGATGAAGCGTAAATATCCCCATCTTTTCCGTTGGAAGCGTAAACGAACCTTGTAAAGGAAATGCGGGGACGAAATTTCCTAAACGAGGGAGACTGTGACACCTGGCAATTTAGCAGATAATTAACCGTACTTATGTAAAGTTAAGTATAGGTTTATGAATAATATTTGAAGTTAATAAAGTGAATTTTAAGTCCAAAAGCTTATTTTATTAGTAAAAATATGACTAGAGATGTCATATTCAAAATCTTGTCGCGTAGCGATTTTGCGCGCGAAAACGATCGTTGGTGATGACCCGGCTAATATTTAAAGTCCAAAATTTAAAATATATGCTTGAAATAATATTTCTAGTCATATTTGGTTGAAAAATATGGAGAAATAAAGCAAAACCTAAAAATTGTGATTTTTAGTCGCAAAGCGCGATACCGCGCAATCTGCGCTCATATACTATGAAACTTTGACCTTTTTTTACACCAAATAGCACCTAATATTAACTCAACTTCTATAATATTATGTCATGAGTTAAGAATATTATTTGTGGGTGTGTCGGGTATTTAAAACATTTAGGAGCTTGTACCGCGTTAACTAGTAACATACCCGCTAATTTACACCTAATACCCATTAAATATTAAATTATAAATTTAATACACTTCACCTAAGCTATTTGTGTGTGTGTGTCGAAACATGAGGGATGCCATCAAAGCATATTGTAATGACTCATCAATGCAAATGATTTCTATTTAAAACCTACACACAAACCCTTCCATATTCTCCATACATTACATTACAATTTCTTCTCCTCTCTCTCTATTAACCGTACACCGTCACCCATTCACTAATCTCTCTCTTTCGTTCAATTATTAAAGAAAAACCCTACATATTCCATGTGTTTTCATCAATGGAGCTTAAATCTTGAAGTTATCAACAAGGATTATCAAGAATTTTAAAGCATTTCTTCATCTATCATCCACTTTATTTTCGTTTAAAAGGTATAAATTACAAACCCTTGTTCATATCATTCATTCTCAACATAGATTTATCACACAAATATGAAAATATAAACGTTTTATTAAAGGATTTTGAAGAGGGTTTTTACAAAAACAAAAGAGATTATGAGTAATGAGTATGAGTGTCGTGTGTGTAGTGTGTGCCGTGTATATATATGAGTTAATAGATTTAAACAAGAAACCATCATTGCATGTATGATCAACCACATTAAAATCAAGATTTATGTAATTATACACACAAATGATAAGGAAAATGGTTGAAAAACTCAAGGATACATATAGGTATGTATGTGGCCGTAAGTTTGTGTGTGTATAATTATACATTTTGTTGATTTTCTTCTAAAAACATGAGGATTCAAATTCTAAAATGAGGAGTTTTGATTCAAAAATGAAAAACAAAGAATATTTATATATGTATATATGTATACCGTGGGTATATAAGTATATGTATATGAATAGGATTTTCTTGATCAAACATTGTATATGTGGGTATTATACATAAAATGGATGGTTAAAAATATGGTTTTTGTTGGGTCTGCTGACCTGGAAAAGAACAGATGATTAAAAAGCCAAAATATACTAAGTGTTGATCCTAGAATAAAAACAGTTGTTACAATAAAGCTTCCTCCAAAGGTCTGTTGCTGCTTGAATCAACTGTTAAAGATAATTGCTGTTGATGAAAGGTCTGATGAACAAGGTCTGAAGGTTAAAAGTCTGATGAAGAACAACTGCTGATCATAGAACTGAAGAACAAAGGTCTGTTGAACCAACAGCACTTTGGTTCAACAGATGATAGAAGACATCAGAGTTTTACAGAGTTTTGTATTATCAATAGTTTCAATGTAACAGTAGTTATAGCTTAGCAGATGTTAGAGTTTGTTAGTCAGTTAGAGGTCACTATCTAGGTGACATCAGCAACTGATCATCAGAGGTTTGAGTCTGTCTATAAATAGAACAGTACTTGTACTGTTCTATTCATCACTCATCATTCTCTTTCAGACAAACATTCTCTGAGTGATCAGGCTGAGGGGGAGTTTTAGTTGTACAATTGTAATCTTTTAATTAATGAAAGCTTTCGGTTAAAAACAATTATTCTCCATGTTTTGATTTATAGTTTATTCCGCTGCACTTTCCATTTATACTTCATTCGTTTATTCACAATTAATCAAACAAATCAAAACAAACAAACCAGAACTCAGATCCTAACAATTGGTATCAGAGCTTGGTCAATTAAATCTGATCTAATCAATCAATTTAATACACAGATCAGCTCATAATCATTGATATCGTTTGTTTGTCGGGTTAAAACAGAGTAATAGTTTATTTTCGTTTCAACAGTTAGTAAACAGACTTTGTTTTTGAAAAACCAAGAGAATGACTTCACTCAATCAAGATCCACACAACACTGGCACACACAACAAGCCTCCGATGCTTGTCAGGTCAGAATACAACATCTGGCAGCGTCGGGTGGCTCATGTGTTAGCACAACAGAACACAGGGTGCTGGAAATCGGTAGTATTTGGACCACATGTTCCAATGGTACCGAGTGCCGAGGATCCAAAGATCCAAGTACCAAAGAGTGTTGAGAACTACTCAGAGCAAGATTTTCAAAAAATCGAGCTAGATGCCAAGGCTTTCAGCATAGTAGCCATGGCACTGCCGAATGATATCTATGCCGGTCTCTTGCACTGCAATAGTGCAAAAGAACTGTGGGATGCTCTTAAAGAGCAATTTGGGGGAACTGATGATGTGATTGAAAACAACCGTGAAATACTTAACCAACAATATGAAACGTTTAGTCACATAAAAGGGGAGTCATTAACACAACAGTTTGAAAGGTTTAACTGTCTAATTAGTGAACTTAAACTGGTTGGTCTAACTTTTCCTAATTCAACACTGAATCATAGGTTTCTTAGATCACTTCAGGACAAATGGGACACTATAGCTATAGTCATGAGAAACTCTATTGGATTCAAAGACCTGACCCTGACCCAACTTCATGGTAAGCTCCTGACTTATGAAAGGGAGCTTAACCAGAAAAAGAAGCTCCAGGACTCTGGCAAAGTGTCAGATGACTATGTATTTGGGAATACTGCACTGTTGGGTCAGGATGAAGGTTCTGGAAGTAGTAAGGATCAGAGTTATGATCATTACATTGACATAACCACTAGTTTTAACAATGATTCTTACTCATCACCAAACAACTATGCTTTCACAGCTAGTGGTGATATCCAGGCTTCTGATAATTCATCTTTTGTGTACAATGACCTGCAATATATTGACCCTTTGGACTTAGAAGAAATGGACATCTTACATCAGGTTGCCCTGCTCAGTATTAGAACCAATAACTTCTATAAGAAAACTGGCAGGAGGTACCCAGGTTTACATGGTGGGTCAAAGGTGGGGTTGGATAAATCAAAGATAAAGTGTTACAAGTGTCACAGAATGGGTCACTTTGCTAGGGAATGTAGGAGTCAAAATGGAGTTCCTATGATTATCTATCCAAACCAAAGACCACAGACCAACACTTATCAAACCATCCCAAATGTACCTAATGTGCAAAACACTGCTCACTTTGCACAGACCCAAACCACTATTCCTGTGCACTATGTCCAAACCACTGTTCCTTAGTATCATTATGTCCAAACACCTGTTACTCAGGCACCTGTGCCAATGACTGCTGCTCCTCCCTCTGCTCCTGCAGAGACCAGTCAACCAAGTCAACAGAGTTTCTTTACTCAGGGCTTTGTTGATTGGAGTAGTCTACCAGATGAGATAACAGATGATAACATTGCTTTAGTTGCCAACTCTGAAAATGATTTTTGTTTTATGGCACTAGAGACAATTGTTAAAGAGACTGATTCTGAGGATGTGGTGTCTTTGTCTGAAAATGTGACTGATGGTGTTGTTGGTGAAGTTGTTTCAGCTGAAGAATCTGAAGTGGAGGTTGTGAATCTATCAGACCCCTGGGGTAGTGATGATTGTGATTGCCAGTGTAACTGTGCCTTGATGGCTGCTGCTAAGGTATCTCCTCAAATCTTAAATGACTTATGCTCAGACAAATGTATTGTGGCATTTGCTAAGATAAAATAGGTGAATGAAAACTTTAGAAAGAAAATTTTGGATTATGAAATTCAGTTTGAAAAACTCACTAAAGAGTTAAAATCAAAAATAACTGAAAAAGAGTCTGAAATCAGCAGTTTAAAACATGAAGCAAGCATAACCAAAGACCAGCTTCAGACTATGATAACAAAATATCATAGTTGTAAAAAGGAGCTTGAGTCCACCCAAGTTGAATGTCAGAAATGGGTGGAATCATCAAAAGGTTTTGAGATGATTGTCAACCAACAATCTAAAAGTCATGTGAAATTTGGGTTTGGTTTTCAAACCACTGACCAAAGTTCACAAACCACTGACAAAAAGGAACCCCAGTTGGTTGAAGTCATCCCTACCAATTCAAAAGGTCAAGAAATCAAGGTTACTGAACCCAATGGCAAGAAAATCATTCTTGAAAAGTTGGAAGGTACACCCTCATTTGATGAAATTGAGAAATATCAATTCAAACCAACATGGTCAGATGAGTGTGAAGTCCTTGAAAATTTCAAACCAATGACCTTCAAAACCCCTGATGGTAAAATGGCACCACAGGCCAAAGTAATCCCTCTGATAGATCTTCCAACAGATGATCAAACATCTGTTGAAAAGAAGAAAGAAAAAGGGAAAGCCAAAAACAACTTGTTTTGTGATTTTTGTGAAAAGAAGAACCATGTCACCAAAAACTGTTTTCTTCTAAAAGCATATGACATCAACAAAACAACAAGTTTAAATGATTCTAAAACTAAAGAATGTTCAATCTGCAAGAAAAAGAATCACAAAACAAAAGAGTGCTTATATCTCAAAAATTTTGATGAAAAGATAAAAGAGTATAAGGCTAAAACTCTTGAAAGTCAAGTGGTGAGTACTTCAAAAGGAAAACCCATACAGACTTTTGAACCTGTCCAAACAGCTGTTACCAAAAGTCTGAACAAAAACTCTGCTCCCAGAGATGTTCAGGTAACAGATGTTCCACTAGCTAACAGATTACCAAGAGGATATGGACAACCCACTTGTCATCGTCTGCCACATGTTTATGAAGAGCCCAAAAGGCCTTCAAAACCAAAAGTGAACAGACATCCTCATGGTTTTCAGCATCTGATAGGAAATGATCAAACATCTGCTGGACCAAGTGTTGACATACAAGCACTGGCAAATGGTCAATTGCAGCTGCTGAACCTAGTTCAAAAGCTAGTTCAAACCACTGATCATTCTCCTCAACTTAAGGCTAAGACAGCTAAGGACCCATCCAAAGCCAATTTGGCTTTGGACACTCACCAAAACTAAAATCTTTACTGATGTGCAGGGAGCTTCTGCTTGTTTAGACAGTTTATGGTATGTAGATAGTGGAGGCTCCAGGCACATGACTGGATGTAGAGCCCTTCTTCAGGACTTTCTTGCACATGGAGGGGGTGATATATCCTTTGGTAATGATTCTAAAGGTAAAGTGTTGGGTTCTGGTACTGTCAAAGCAGGGAGGCTTAAGTTTGAAAATGTTAATCTGATAGACAATCTAAAATTTAATCTACTTAGTGTGTCTCAAATGAGTGACAAAGGCTTTGGGTCATTCTTCACTAAGCAAACTTGTAAGATTGTTGGCCCAGAGGCTGTTGAAAAGATTAACACCATCATTGCTGAGAGCAAAGCACAACTTGTTGCACATAGAAGTGGCAATGTGTATGTAGTTGATATGTTGAAGGATAATCCTATGGCAAATGTCTGTCTGTTCTCTGCTGCCTCTACCAAAGAGACAGAATTGTGGCATAGGAGACTTGGTCACACCAACCTTCAAACTATCAACTCTCTCTCCAAACAAAACCTTGTCAGAGGTTTGCCATCAAAAGAATTTAAATGTGATGAGCATTGTGTTTCCTGTCTAAAAGGAAAACAACATAAAAGCTCTTACAAATCAATTGATGAGTCCAAAACTAGTCAGTGTTTACAATTGTTGCACATGGACTTGTTTGGCCCTGTAAAAATCATGAGTCTAAGAAGAAAAAGATTTTGTCTTGTCATAGTTGATGATTTTTCTAGGTTCACATGGACTTACTTTTTACACTCTAAAGATGAGACTGCAGGTATTTTGAAGGACTTTGTCACCAAAGTTGAAAAACAATATGACTTGCCAGTAAAAGTCTTTAGAAGTGACAATGGAACAAAGTTTAAAAATAAGGAGTTGGATGATTTCTGTGTGTCAAAAGGGATTGTAAGACAGTACAGTATTCCAAGAACACCAGAGCAGAATGGGGTGGTTGAAAGGAAGAACAGGACTCTCATTGAGGCTGCAAGAACAATGCTAGCAGATTCTGGTTTGCCTCTGTCCTTTTGGGCAGAAGCTGTAAACACTGCTTGCTATGTTCAAAACAGAGTTTTAATCAACCCTAGACATCAAAAGACTGCTTATGAAATTCTGTTTAAAATCAAACCACTGATATCATTTTTCAAAGTCTTTGGCTGCCCATGTTTCATTTTAAATCTTAAAGATTCCATTTCAAAATTTGCAGCCAAAGTAGATTGTGGATATTTTCTGGGGTATTCTTCTACTGCCAAGGCCTATAAAGTGTTTAACACAAGGACCAAGACAATAGAAGAAACTCTGAATGTGAAGTTCAATGAACTTTCATCTTTGAAAATCCCAGCAAACCCTGCTGAGTTGTTTGATTTAGATAAATTCAAATTTGAAGATATTACTGTCAAAACTAACCCTGCAGGTACTCCACAATCTCCACAACAAGACTACTGAATAGATGTTGTGATTCCAGATCGCTACAAAGTCTATCCTGCATCAGAGGAAGCAGTAGTTCAAAACAACTGTCAAAACTCTATCACAGCTGAGTCAGCCACTGTTGGCCAGTCCTATCTCCAAAACACTGATTCACCCAGCCAATCCACTGCTCAATCATCTGTTGACAAAAGTCAGTCCAATTTTACACCACTTGGACCCATTCCTCCACCTCCATTCCAAACATCTGTTGACTCCTCAAAAGTGCCAACAGATGTTATGTCAATAGAGTCTCCAAATCTCTGTCCTTCACCACAAAATGCCATCATACCATATCAGGGAGATCTAATCTACCTAAGAGCTCATCCACCAGATCAAATCATTGGCAACATCAGAGAAGGTGTGCTCACAAGGAGCCAATCTTCAAATATCTGTCTTTTTGCTGGTTTTCTATCCCTTTCACAACCTGTCAAGTACCAAGAGGCACTAAAAGACAACAGTTGGGTGGAAGCCATGCAAGAATAACTCCTTCAGTTTAAAAGACAACAAGTATGGGAACTTGTACCACTGCCTAAAGATGTCTGTCCAATTGGCACAAAGTGGGTCTTCAAAAATAAAACTGATGAAAGGGGTATAGTTGTCAAGAATAAGGCCAGGTTAGTGGTTCAAGGCTTCAGACAAGAAGAAGGAATTGACTATGATGAAACCTTTGCCCCTGTAGCAAGGTTAGAAGCTATCAGACTTTTCCTAGCCTTTGCTGTCAACCACAACATCAAGGTGTATCAGATGGACATCAAGTGTGCCTTCCTGTATGGCAAAATTCAGGAGGAGGTCTATGTATGTCAACCACCTGGTTTTGAAGACACATTCCATCCTGATCATGTCTATAAGCTTAACAAAGCACTGTATGGACTGAAACAAGCACCAAGAGCCTGGTATGAAACTCTCTCTACTTTTCTCTTATCCATTGGTTTCACAAGAGGTAAAATTGATAAAACCTTGTTTTTAAAATGGAAAGGAAAAGATTTAATGATTGTTCAAATATATGTGGATGACATCATTTTTGGATCTACATGTAATAAAATGTGTGAGGAGTTTCGGGAACTCATGACAGCAGAGTTTGAAATGAGTGCTATGGGTGAACTTCAGTGCTTTCTTGGTCTCCAAGTAAAGCAACTGCAAAATGGCACATTCATTCATCAAAACAAGTATGTGAAAAACTTGTTAACAAAATTTGAGATGAATGATTGTAAGCCATGTAGTACACCCATGAGCACCGTAAAGCCACTCACTATTGATGACAAGGATGATCTGGTTGATCAAACACACTATAGATGCATGATTGGGTCTTTATTGTACTTAACAGCATCCAGGCCAAACATTATGTTTGCAACCTGTGTGTGTGCAAGATCCCAGGCTTCACCTAGAAAGTCTAACCTTATTGCTGTGAAAAGGATATTCAGATACCTAAAAGGTGCTCCCACACTTGGTATCTGGTATCCTGCTAATGGAAACATTGAGCTTTCAGGTTATTCAGATAGTGACTTTGCTGGCTGCCACACCACAAGGAAGTCCACCTCTGGAGGGTGCCAGTTTCTAGGGAATGCCTTAGTTTCTTGGCAAAGCAAAAAGCAAGCAGCTGTTTCAACATCCACAGCTGAGGCTGAATACATTGCTGCTGCAAGCTGTACAGCCCAACTCATGTGGCTTCAAAATCAATTACTGGATTTTGGGATAACTGCACTAAGGACTCCACTCATGTTGGATAGCCAAGCTGCTGAAAATATCATCAAGAATCCAGTCTCTCATTCAACCACCAAGCACATAGATATCAGACATCATTTTGTTAGAGATAGCTATGAAAAAGGTTTGATTTCTCTGCACCATGTTCCAACAGAGGATCAGTTGGCAAATGTGTTAACAAAAGCTTTAGACACATCTACCTTCACAAATCTGATCTCTCGAATTGGAATGCTAAACATGGATTAAAACAACAAAAATGTTTTCAATAAAAACATTAAAATGTTTTTAGAAAAATCAAATTTTGCTTAAAATGACACTTGGTTGAAAAATCTGTTTAAAACCACTGATCAGATAAAACAACCACTGTTTCATTCAAACCACTGATAGTTGAAAAATCTGTTGCAAACATCTGATCAGATAAAACAACCACTGTTGGTTGAAAAATCTGTTTCAAACATCTGATCAGATAAAACAACTGTTTTCATCAGTTTTTTGGTTAAACAACAGAGGTTGGCAACAGATGTTTAAACAAAACAGCTGTATGCCACCAGATGTTTCAACCATCAGATGTTTGCCACGTCTGCTCTCAAAAGCAGATTTTTGCCACATCAGCGGTTTCACCAGAGCCTATAAAACCCTGTTTTTCCCCCAACAGCAGTTTTACTGTCTCATTGTATTCAAAATACTGAAAACCGCCTTCGTCTTCCTCAAAATCCTCCATCAAAGTTCAGTACTTTTGTTGGGTTAGAGAGGATTCATGAACCACAAAACCTTAGTTGATCATTCACATAATAATAATAGCTAATTATAATAACTACTGATGAATAAAACAGGCAACTTCCGAAGACAAAAGAGAACTACTGATGGACAAGTTCTGAAGACGAACCAGACAAACCTCTGAAGACAAAGTCCTGAAGTACAAAAGACAACTACTGAAGAATGAAGGAAACTACTGATGAAGAAACTACTGACGACCAACTACTGATGAACTAGTTCAAGGACAAACCAGACAACTTCCGAAGAACAAGTTCAGAAGTACTGAAGAACTAACTACTGATGTAATTACTCATCAGAAGTTAGCATTGGTCATCAGAAGTTGCAAAGAACTGAAGAACAACTTCTGACGATTTACTCATCAGAAGTTTTACCAAAGCATCAGAAGTTACAGATTCTCAGAAGTTAGCTTTAACAGTTGTTGTCTGTATAAAGCAGCAGTAGTTAGTATATTAGTATTTTGTTTTCCACTAGGTATTTGTTAATGTATTTAGTACATCTAAAGAGTGGGTGGAAACAGTCAGGTATGTATTCTATAAATACCTGACTACCATTTACCTTTAGACTTGCACTTGGCCACATGTATTCATACATTTGAACATTTGCCTAATAACATACAAATATTTAAGTTAATTCTCTTATCTCACTTATGTTTGCTTTGTTATTAATTCATGTTGTGATAGCTTAATCCGAGGGGGAGTCTGAGTTACAATAAGGATAGTCACATGGTGTCAATTGTCAAGATTATTTCCGCTGCACACTCTTAAAACATGATAATTGTCCCTCTGAGCTCACCCACGTTCCCAACATTTGGTATCAGAGCTTGGCCAGTCAAATATGATCTAACAATCAATTTGACATAACAGACCAGCTCATTATTATTGATACTCGATTGACTGTGACTCTATTGTGACTTAAACTCAGTGATATCATCTTAGTTATTATGATAAGTTGCAAATCAATCAACTATATCATAACAACAAAGATATGATGGCCACAACATTCCAGGTAGTATAACTTTGTTGGAAACCTATTCTCATAAATCTGTTTCAAACGAAGTCAGGCCTGAAGACCACATACATTTTAAGTGAACTATCTCCTAAGTAGATTTTTCATAAAAGATGTTGCAAAATGTGGGTAACTTTGCTGACCATATATGTACTTAATTAAATAAGTATTATATAAACAGCTAAGTTAATATAAGTTAATTCAAGCAGGCTAAATACATTAAAATCTAGATCTAAGAGCTTATCTATGATTTTAATGTTGAATATATATTTCCTAAAGCTTGTAAATTAACAAAAACTACTGATTTAAATGAAATATCTATTTTAAAAGAATTTCAGTAGTTTATATCTTGGTATTTTCAATTAAAGAACCATTTTCAAAAATGTTGTTTATTGCTAGAAATCTTCCTTGGATCAAAAGTCCTTGGTTGTTGAACCTCAGATGTTATTAAAATAGAAGATTTTCATACTTCTACATCCACCTTTGTGTCTGAGGTAGAGGAAATACAAGGAAAAGGAAGTAAGAAAATAAGTAAAACACACTAACTTAGAAACTTCTGAACGATTATATAACATCTGAGGACCTAATTGCTGACGTGGTGAATCAGTAATTAAGTAGTAGGAAGTGTGAGGTGATTGTAAATCAGCAGTTTTTAAAACTACTGAAGAAGAACAGGGACAACTACTGACGAACAAAAGTATTCATCAGTAGTTAAGAGAAAGGGTATAACAGTCCTTTCATCAGAAGTTATAACTTCTGAAACCCTGATTCTTCACACTCATTACAATTCAAATCACATTTCCCTCTTTCAAACCTTCGACGGCGATTAACAATCAGTTTTCAAACCTAATCGACTAAAATGGATCTTCAATTGAAACTCTCCCACAATCAAATCGCTTATCTTACAAAGGATGAACACTGGGAGAAATACCATGATATCATCGATACCATAGTTAAATCTAGGTATCACACTGCCTTCATCATCGATCCACCTATCCACGTGGACGCCCTCAGGCAGTTTTGGGCAAATGCTAAAGCTTCAATGGTCAATGACAAAGTAGTTGCCCTTAAATCAAAGGTAAATGGCAAAGTGTTGGCCATAACACCAGAGGTGTTGTCACAAGCTCTTGAACTAAATGACAACGATGCTCCAACTTCCATATCAACTGGTGTTGTTCATGCCACAATTACAGCATGTGAGTATCAAGGTAATCTTTCTCATGCTACCATTTACAAGAAATACTTTGATCCCCAGTACAAGCTCCTGTTTCATTACTTGTTAATGTGCTTGAGTCCTAAGACTGCTGGATGGGATCAGATGCCCTCTGACTTGCAACAAATTTTTCATTCTATAGTTGCAAAACAACCTTTCAGGGCATCAGCTTATCTTTTCAATGAACTTGTTATAAACCATAAGAAAGAAAAGTTTAAGTTTTTAATATACCCCAGGTTTGTTATGCAATGCCTCATTACAACCATTGGTAATGATGCCTTACTTGGGGTAGCCTCTGTCTCTAAAAAGATAGATGTTCAAACATTTTCAAGACATAACACGCCAGCACATCTGGCAGATGATGACCAAGAGGAAGCAAACCCAGTCCTCAAGGAACCCACATCATCAAAACCCAAAAAGACTTCTACCCCCAAAGAAAAATCCAAAAAGAAGTCTTCACTCAAACCTAAACCCTCAACAAAACCTAATAAGACACCACAGGAAGATGAGATGCCTGTGGATGTCAATGTTCAATCTGAACTTGTTAAAGCAACAACTGGGACATCCTCACAGTTGGCTGCCACATCTCATTCCCAACCTCAACTGCCTGTAACTTCTCAACAAGTTACAGAGTCTATTTCAAGGGAACCAGCATCAGTAGTTGTGACTTCACTTGATTTCACTACTATTACTCCAATGCCTGGGAGTACACAGCTTGAAAGCCCAATTACTGATAATATTTACACTACAATCTCCACAGTAACCCATGCCATAGCTCTCAATGAGTTGGGCTCAGATGTCCCATCCACAAGTGTCATGCCTCAGATGATCATTGAGGTTTCTCCCCATGACCAGAGCTTCTCTGACTTATTAATGAATGTGGACATGCCCTTCTCTAACCAAAGAGATGAGGATGAACCTAGACCCCTGAGTCCAGTATCAGAGGTCCAAGGTATAAGTGAAGCTGCTACTACTCCTTTACCACCCTGTGGTGGATTGGAGGATAGTAGTATCATTGCTCAGACTTCACTTGTGGCAACTGCTGTCATAGGTTCTGAACCTATGGACATAACAGCAGGAAGACCCCAGAACCAAGAACAAGGGGCCCATGACAATCTGGAACTGGAACCAGGTCATGGTAAAACTGTCTCAACAGAAGACAGGGATTCAGATGATGCCATTAAATTGGTTGATGAGTCAAAAATCACAGAATTGACGGCCAAAATAGAAGGTCTTGAGTCTGAGGTCTGCAAACTCAAGGAGTTGCTCACCAACAAGGCTCAGGATAAAGACCACTCAACCCAAACATCCCCAAGAGTGGCATCTCCAGCGAACACAGCAGGAGATCACCCATACACATCACCTTCTATACAAGCCACCAATTCAGGACCTGGGAGCATAAACATTGACCACTTATGCAACCCCCAAGGCCCTCTCTACCAAATGTTCCATCAACTCATCAATGCACATCTTAAAGACTTCACAGTCCAGATGGAAAAAAAAATACAACACACAACTTACCATGCTGAACAATGCTTTAAATGACAAAGTCTCAGAGATCTCAAGACGCCAGGAGGATTTAAGAAGACAAATCCAACACCTTACAGGTGTAGCTCCTCCTGCTCCCTGGTTTCAAGAGGCTGATGAAGCCAAAAAGGGGGAGAAAGTGTCTGAAAAGATTGATTTAGAAGCTTCCAAGAAGGCAAGGGAAGCTGAACAAAAGAGAACTCATGAGAAGACAATAGCTGGTAAGAAGAGTGTTGCACAATCATCAAACCTGCCCACTGACCTTCCCAGTACTGAAAAGGAAACATCAACAAGGGAAGTCAAGATTCAATACAGGAAAAGGAAGACAAAGGGAACAACTGATGAAACTTCTGAAGACCCAAAAGACAAAACTGCTGATGCTCAATCATCAGTAGTTACCAAAATTCAGAAGACAACCCCTGCCTTTTCCAAACCCATTCCTGATCCTTCTGATCTGGACCAAATGCCTATCTCTCAGCTCATCAAGCAAAGGGATACACCAGAACAGAAGGAGAAGGATGAACAAGCCACACATGAAGAGGAGGAGGAGATTCCTGTGGAGAGGAATGAACTTCATGCGCAGATGGCTTGGGAAAGGGTAAATGATGAAGGGATCACAGGTGAAGATGAGAGAGCCAAAGCCTTTCAAGGGTATCTGCAGGAGTTGGCAGAAGCTGCAGAGACACAGGTTGAATATGATCGACAACAGGCCATAAAATTCATATTGAAACATTCAAGGACCAAAAAGGCCAACATCAAGAACCTGCCCTTGAAAGACTTACAGTTAAGGGTTGACAAGCTGGAATCAATGCTGGAAGCTAAGAAGAATGCTGAGAGGAGAACTCAGCTTGTCAATCAACTTGCAGCTGCAAAGATTGGTAGCAAAGTGCAGCTACTGAAGTGGAGTGAAGCTGACCTACTGGATGCATACAACAAACTTGAGCAAAAGAAAACACATCCAGCAGGTCAGTCTTCATCAGAAGTTACAAAATCTAAAACTCCAGCTTCAGAACAAGTGTCTACAAAGGATTCACCTTCCAAAGCCAAAGCTTCCAAAGCCAAGGCTGATGTGTGTATGGAAGGAAAGCCACAGGGAAGAGACTCCAAAGCCAAAGCTCATCAAACAGTTGAAACTACTCAGCAGGATCAATCCAAGGCTGCAACTGCTGATGAAGCTACAAAGTCTACTGCTGAAGGTCAAGAGCCTTCACAGCCACTTCCCAGGGACTCAACATCCACAGTTCTGGTGGTGTATGAGAACCCAGCACCTACAACCATTGTCACCCCCTCTGTGTCAACCTCCAATGCCAAGATTAAGAGATGGTACTGCACTCCAAGTTTACAAATGGTCATTGAGAGAGAGGATGGTGCAAGGCAGGTGTTTCAAAGGGCAATGGACGTACTGAATATGTCAAATAGAGATCTTCAAGATCTCTACACGATCAGGTTGGATATGTCAGTTTGCCCTAACAAGATCCAAGCCCAAGACAAGTACATACAAATCAAACATAACATCAAGAACATGCTGGATCTTGAATAAGTGAATCAATAAAGCTTCTAAGCTATCAGCTAAGGTTTTGGCTTCATCAATCCAGGGGGAGATTGTTGGGTTAGAGAGGATTAATGAACCACAAAACCTTAGTTGATCATTCACATAATAATAATAGCTAATTATAATAACTACTGATGAATAAAACAGGCAACTTCCGAAGACAAAAGAGAACTACTGATGGACAAGTTCTGAAGACGAACCAGACAAACCTCTGAAGACAAAGTCCTGAAGTACAAAAGACAACTACTGAAGAATGAAGGAAACTACTGATGAAGAAACTACTGACGACCAACTACTGATGAACTAGTTCAAGGACAAACCAGACAACTTCCGAAGAACAAGTTCAGAAGTACTGAAGAACTAACTATTGATGTAATTACTCATCAGAAGTTAGCATTGGTCATCAGAAGTTGCAAAGAACTGAAGAACAACTTCTGACGATTTACTCATCAGAAGTTTTACCAAAGCATCAGAAGTTACAGATTCTCAGAAGTTAGCTTTAACAGTTGTTGTCTGTATAAAGCAGCAGTAGTTAGTATATTAGTATTTTGTTTTCCACTAGGTATTTGTTAATGTATTTAGTACATCTAAAGAGTGGGTGGAAACAGTCAGGTATGTATTCTATAAATACCTGACTACCACTTACCTTTAGACTTGCACTTGGCCACATGTATTCATACATTTGAACATTTGCCTAATAACATACAAATATTTAAGTTAATTCTCTTATCTCACTTATGTTTGCTTTGTTATTAATTCATGTTGTGATAGCTTAATCCGAGGGGGAGTCTGAGTTACAATAAGGATAGTCACATGGTGTCAATTGTCAAGATTATTTCCGCTGCACACTCTTAAAACATGATAATTGTCCCTCTGAGCTCACCCACGTTCCCAACAACTTTCATAATCAAAATCCATTAAAAATGGATCTTCAAACAAAAGCCACCCATAATTTCCTTCCATATTTGGTTAAAACCGAAGACAATGTTCCATTCCACTCCACAATCGACATAATAAACAACTCAAAATACAAAAATATCGTCATTGCTGATGCTCCCATTTACCTTGAAAGAATTCTGGGCAAGTGCTGAAGTCTTGTATCAAGACAAAAAGCCCACTTCCATAATTTCAAAAATTGGAGCCACCAGTATCGCCAGAACCCCTGAAATCATATCCACTACCTTCTCATTGAATGACTTGTCAGGTATGGAATCTTTTCCAAAAACAGAGCTTCACACTGAGTTCCAGGAAAGAGGGTATGATGCACAGATGACTAGATCAACCTTATATAAAAAGTTTTTTCCTCCAGTCATGAAATTTTTCTTCCATACCCTTCTTCTCTGTGCCTCAGCCAAGACTACATCCTTCAATGAAATCCCATTGAGGATTCAATACTTGGGATATGCAATGTTGTCAGATTCTGACTTCAATCTGTCTCAGGGATTGTTTTTAGACTTGGTCTCAAATGTGAAAGCCATAAAATCTGGCTCAAATAATGCTTTTCTACTCTACCCTAGAATCCTAAGTGTAATTCTACAAAAGATTTTACCAGAAAATGATTTTCAAAAGGGAGAGTCTTTTAAAATGAAAAGTTTAACAGATGAAACTTTCACTAGAATGCTAGGTTCTTCAACCCAAGAAAAAGTGACAAAAGTTTCCAAAACACAACCAAAGAGGACAAAGACAACAACTGTTGTTGAAACCTCTGTTGGTGAGCCCACTGCTCCTGGTGATCATGGCACTTCATCCAGTGCTGTGAAACCCACACCAGCCACCAAAAGAAAACGTCCATCATCAAAAACCATATCTCAACCCAAAAAGGGACTTCTAGAAGATGAGATACCAGAAGCTAACCCTGTTGCATCACCAAAGCAACATGAAACCACTGTTGTTACTTCCTCATAACAGTTGGAGATATCTCAGCCTAAGCAAACTCCTCAAGAATCCTCACAAAAGGATCTTGTTGTAAGCCAAAGGGAAACTCATATTGAAGCATATGAGTCACTTGACCATATGTTTACAAGTCCATCTCCCAGGGCTAATCAGCTTCTTACTCCACCTACATCACCACAACATGTCCCACAAACCATGCAACCACTGTTTGAAGCTATTGACAAAACTCAGGACAACCCCAGTTCCTCTCCTTCACCTGTCACAGAGAGTATACCTCCACAAGTGACTGGGGCTGAGAAAAGTCAATTAGCTATCCCACAAACAGAAGAGGAGGTTATACTCCCAGAGGTCAATGTCACTTCTGGTGAGGTTTCAAGAGAAGCAGCCACTACTGCTGTTGAGACCATTGTCTCACAACAGGACAGTGGTTCCATAGATAAGACTTCCTTGAAGGCAACAACTGATGAGGCCACCATTGTGTCCCCAAAATCAGTTGGAAGTCCCCAGTACCAAGAAAAAGGGGCAGCAGGTTCTCATTCCATGGACTCACCTCCTAGGACTGAACCAGCTAAAACTACCTCTGGTAGGGATTCAGATGATCCTATTAACTTAGGTGATGAATCAAAACTCCAAGAATTGACGGTTAAGGTTCAAAACCTTGAATCCTCTGTTGCTGACATCAAAACTGATGTCAAGTCAATATTGGAGACATTGGGCAACTTTACAAAGAGTCAACCATCCACCTCTGACATTGCCAATGAGCTATGGAAATCCGTTTCCCCCATCATCATAGCTCACAGAAAATTGGCTGATCAGACACAAGAAACATACATGACATTGATCAGAAACATGGTGGATGCCAGGTTCAATGACACAAAGGCTGACATCAAGGTGATCAAGTAACATCTGCTGAAGACTACTGGCTCTGCCCCTACCACCATTCTCAGGGATGAAAATGACAATCAATTCACTGCTGATGATGCCAAAAAGGGGGAGAGTGGCAGAGATAGGCTACCAAAGTTGAATCCATTTGGTGCACCACCCTCTAAAAAGGGTAAGCCAGCTGCTGACAAACCAGAGTCTCCAAAATCAGCTCCACAACCACAGCAACCAAGTGTTCAAACTCCTGTTGCTGAACAAGCTCAAACAACCAAGGCAAAAGAAGTTGATACTTTAGCCAATGAAAAGGCTGATAAAGCTGCTCAAGACAAAATGAAAAGGGCTGACACTTTGGAAGCTAAAGCAGAGTTGTTGGTGCAGCTTAAAAAGGAACAACAGCAAGAAGTGGAAGATGTGAATACCTCCAAGAGAAAGAAAATGCCAGCCAAACATACAAGGAAACCACCTTCCAAGCTATCTGCTGAAACCTCTGCTGCTGAAACACCTGTTGCCACAACCACTGCTCCCAAAACCACTGCCACCACAACCTTTGCTACCCAAACCACTGAAACCAAAACAACTGCTACCAAAACATCTGTTCCAACCAAACCAGTAACCAAACCAATCACCACACCATCAACCACTAAACCAATCACAAAACCAGCCACAACTCAAACAACAACCAAACCTACCACAACACAACCAAAAACCCAAACAACTGCTGGTTCTACAAAAGGACCAACAGATGTTAACCAAACCACTGCCACATCCTCACCTTCACCAAAAATCTTCTATAGCAGAAAAAGGAAATCCACCTTTGTTATACAAGATGAAAACATTCACACCACACCACCTAACACCCCAATCACTCAATCCACACCAGTCAATGCCACACCACTTTCATCATTCTCACCTCACACGTCACAATTCAGATCCCACAGACCACCACCAACCATCACACCATTGGCTGAGAAGTATCCTCTTGAGTTGGATTTAATCAAGGGGAACTTCAATCCTTCTACAATACTGATCAGCCATCAGACAGAACCTTCCCTTCTCTTAAAGGCTTCCCTGTTCCTCTCAACATTGACACTTATCTAAAATACAAGGGTGAACAGGCTGATGCTGTCATCAAAGAGAAATGTAAAGGGAAGGATGACAGGACTGCTCAGGGCATCCATTCAGCAGAGCTTAGCAAAGTTCGAAGGATTGAAGACTTTGCTAAGACCCTGAGCAATTCCATGTCTTCCATGCCTCTCAGCAGAGATTTGGAAATGGAGGTTAGGGATTCATTGCTAGAACAGATCTTGGCCACCAAGCCTTATAAAGCAACTAAAAATCAATTCACAGGCTGGACCACAGATGCTCTCAGAGAAGAACTTATCAGAATTGAGAGCATGGCCAAGAATCCTCCTACTAAGGCCTCTGCCCCTGATTTCAGTAAAGGGAGAGATCAAGCTAGAGCCTTGAAGTTCAAAAGAATAAGACAAGAGCTTGTAGCTGCCAAGTATGGAGAGATGAGATCTGTTGCTAGATGGTCTGAGATCAGGTTGATTGAAACATACAAGAAATTGGAACAAGAAAGAAAGACCAACCCTAACCTACCAAGAAAACCTGTCTATGATGATGCACCAAAGAGACCTCTATAGGCCTTTACACTAGACAGTTTGCTGGAAACCTCTGATCTTTCCATTGCTGCTAGAAGACAATTCAAGAAGCAGAAGGAAATGACAGAAGAGGAAACAAGACAGTTTACTGATACTTATGTAAAAGAGGGTCTCATCAACCAGATCAGATACTTCTCTGACCCTGTCACAGAGAAGTTCAGAGAACTCATTGACAGGCCTCCATCACCTAACTCATCAAAAATAAAGATGCATCCCAGTCACTCCTCTGATTCTAAAATTCTAAAATGGAAGTCTGACAAAGAGACCCACGAATTGACATTGCTCAGATCATATGGTAGTGTTCAGAAGTTAAGTATGGATGATGCACCTGGCCTAAGTGCTGAAGATCTCCAGACCCTTCTGAATTTGACACTGGAAAGAGATGCTGAAGACCTCTTCTCTCTAAGCTTTGAATTACAACTTAAAGGGCAAATAAGAGAAAGTCTGATGAGAAATAAAGATCAAGAATAAAGCAGAGTTTTGGCATCATCTGTTCTAGGGGGAGATTGTTGGGTCTGCTGACCTGGAAAAGAACAGATGATTAAAAAGCCAAAATATACTAAGTGTTGATCCTAGAATAAAAACAATTGTTACAATAAAGCTTCCTCCAAAGGTCTGTTGATCCCTAACTACTGCTGCTGCTTGAATCAACTATTAAAGATAACTGATGTTGATGAAAGGTCTGATGAACAAGGTCTGAAGGTTAAAAGTCTGATGAAGAACAACTGCTGATCAAAGAACTGAAGAACAAAGGTCTGTTGAACCAACAGCACTTTGGTTCAACAGATGATAGAAGACATCAGAGTTTTAGTTTACAGAGTTTTGTATTATCAGTAGTTTCAATGTAACAGTAGTTATAGCTTAGCAGATGTTAGAGTTTGTTAGTCAGTTAGAGGTCACTATCTAGGTGACGTCAGCAACTGATCATCAGAGGTTTGAGTCTATCTATAAATAGAACAGTACTTGTACTGTTCTATTCATCACTCGTCATTCTCTTTCAGACAAACATTCTTTGAGTGATCAGGCTGAGGGGGAGTTTTAGTTGTACAATTGTAATCTTTCAATTAATGAAAGCTTTCGGTTAAAAACAATTATTCTCCATGTTTTGATTTATAGTTTATTCCGCTGCACTTTCCATTTATACTTCATTCGTTTATTCACAATTAATCAAACAAATCAAAACAAACCAGGACTCAGATCCTAACAGTTTTGATACATGAAACTTGGTTTTGAAAAATTGAGTTTTGAGCAGAAAATTTGGTATAAAAAAGATGGTTTAAAACCCACATTTTAATCTTTGACAATGGAAATCAAGTTACAAGACTCTTGGTAAGATTTGGACTCAAAAGAGGTAAAAATTAAAGGTTTTTAATAAAGTCTTTAAAATCTGATTTAGATCAGAAGGTTTGGCCTATGAACTTGTATAAAATGACTCATGATTAGAAGAAAATAATTGGGTTTTGATCTTTATGAAAAAAAGCCAAGTTTTGGGCCTAAAAATGCTTAAAATATGGGCTTTAATGGGTGATTTTTGAAGAAAATATAAGGTCTGATTATTTATACCAAAAATCATTAAAAAGTTCATTAAATAACTTGTTTTGACTAAAAAGTTTGAGTCTTGGTAAGAAAAATTGGTTATAGTGAGATTCGGTACAAGACTATGCGGTAAAAAGGCAAAAATCGGCTTAATTTATACAAATTTAGAATCTGATTTAAAACAGGTCTTAAAAGTGTATTTTTGATGTAAATATTTATAATTAAAGGTATATTTAAAATCCTACATGTTTTCAAAAGTCACACGAGTTGGAATTTTGAGAAATTGCCGAAAACAGCCAAAAACCGATAAGTTGTGTAACTAGGAGTCTTGCATGTTTTAAACTAGAAAATTTGTGCATGTGTATAAGTGACACTTATAATATGTATAAGAACATGAAAATAAGGTGCTAGGTGAGTCGGTGTAAAAATAACAGACCAAAAACGAGTCATGAATCACCAACGAGTCGTAATTAAAAACAAGTGTTTTGAAAATAAATATTTTCAAAGCATTACATTTTCTATAAGAAAATGTTGTGTGAAAAGTTTAAGTTGGATGAACAACTTAGGAAAAATAAGTAAAATATGGTCGTTTACACGATTTACATGATTAGGAAATCGGACCGACCAGAAACGAGCTTTTGGAAAATAATCTGAATTGATCACAAGGTGAGTTCACAGCCCCATTTTTATAAAGTTTTATAAATATTTTTTTGGGGGGAAATCACGTTGTAAAAGTAAATATATTACGGGAAAAGACAACGGAAAGTGTGGAATGTGTTCAGGATAAGGGTGGATAATAATCTTTCGGGAAAGAAAGATGGAAAAGAAACCTTAAGGTAATGTTCCAAGGGCCATTCATAATCATTAACCTTGGTATTAAAGGGCGAGCGAAGTGTTGGTGGATCCATCGGGTTGACGACCCTAGCCGCGACCAGTCGCTCTGGTCATAGTTCGGAAACTACTTCTAAATAAGGTGTATTGGAAACACCGGTATTATTGGGAACCAAATGGTCATGTATTGATTATGAGCTTATACAGCGTAAACACATATTCATGTTCCTAGCTAGTTTATGAATCCACATGATTGTCAAAGTAATCTATTGGTATCAAAAGTATACTTTTCATGGATAAAATGAAAAGGGTTTTAAAGATAGACTTTTCATGGATAAATTGAAAAGGGTTTTCAAGATAGACTTTTCGTAGATAAGGCGAAAAGGGTATAAAAGATAGACTTTTCATGGATAAAACTGAAAAGGGTTTTAAAGATAGACTTTTCATGGATAAATTGAAAAGGGTTTTAAAGATAGACTTTTCGTGGATAAAATGAAAAGGGTAATTATTGTTTTTGCAAGAATAGCAAAAATGTTTATTAAAAGAATTCTGTGAATTCACCAACCTCGTGTGGACAAAATTGTTTTAACGTGTTTTTCAGGTACATGAGATTGGCTTTGGGATTTGGCGAAAATAGTGTTTTAGCAATAATGTGTTTGGACATGTATTTAAATAAGATTTTGGGGACATATGTATCATTATGATCCATTTTGGGTCTTAACTTAAAACTTTTATGTAATATGAGTTTTATATAAACTTTGTCCAAATGCTTAATATTTGCTATTACACCATTGATTACCAACCTCCGTTCACCACCATGCTAAGTCTTCCGCTGTGGCATTTTGGGGGTGTGACAATTAATGTAATTATTAATGGCAATTTGTTTTAAAGCAAGACTTTTCTTTAGATCTGAAATATCCTTTTTGTACCCTTCAAGTGTTTTGTTGAATTCATGTGCATCCTTACGATAAGATTTAATATTGATTTTAGCACTCTCAAGATGAACCTTGAGTTGCATGTTTTCCTCAGTCAATCTATCGCAAGTACCACAATACTTATCACTATTCATGTCAATTGTAGATTTAGAACTTACCTTTTTCGGCGGATCTGTCATAGCCATCAGTGCAAAATGAGCCTCTTTCCCAGCAAAGAACTTTGAATAGTCAATCTTGGTGAAGGAATCATCAACAATGCACGAATTCCTCGTCATCAGAAAGTCAGCTTCGGCTAAAAGTTGATCAATCTCATCATCCAACGAGTTGATGCTTGCTTCCGAGTCAGTTTCACTCTCCGAATCAGAATAAACAGATTCAGGCTCGTCAGAAACATCAGTAACAGAACCAATCATAGTTCACGAAACCTTCTCAGAACCAACCTGTTTTCTCAATGAATTCTGTAGCCCTTCTCATCACACTTGCGAACGCCCATTGGATATCAATTAATTCCATCTCTTCTTTGTCAATCTGGGCATAATCTTCATTGGTCAGATTGTTGTTTCCGATCTGACTAGCCACAAGTCCGTTGTAAGAAGCGACCATTGCTGAAACAAAAGCAATGTGTTGCTGTGCCACTTCAACTGTAACATTATTCATGTTGGAAGTTTCCAGCACGACTGGACTTTGGCTTGATGAAGCTTGTGACATTGATGAAGCATATGGTTGTTGTGGCGGTCTGTTCATGTTTGATGTGTAACATGCTGCAGACATTTGAGGTGGAGGTGGAATGTAAGTGTTTGTTGTATAGATTTGTGTATAGGTTGATGTTTGTGCAAGATAGTTAATTGGATGTCTTGGTGATTCAACAACACTAGAAACACAAGCTATATGTGGTGCAACATTTCCACCAACACTTGAACTGGACATCGAAGAGGATGATGTAGCATGATACAATTCCGGATTCTGTGGAAACTATGATCGTTTTGCTTTTCTCTTCTCCTCTAGCTCCTTGTTCTCCAACTTCTGAATGAGCTCATTGATTGTCCAATACTGATACGCATCCTTTTCCTTCAAGACTTCAATGTGTTGACTCCAATAAGGTGGTAGAGAATCTGCAAACTTGTCTACCAACTCAGACATCGGAATCTTGATATCATAGTTAGACAACTCTTTTAAAAGATGACAATATCTTGGAACAAGCTCCTTTAGAGTTTCATTCCCAACATAGCTAAAGTTTTCAAACTCTTTCTTTAGCTCTTCCACCCTCAATCTTCTTGTTTTCTCGTTACCATCATGTTTGTTCTTCAACATATCCCAAAGCTGTTTAGATGTAGTACACGATCCAAACTGATGTAATAGATCTGTAGTCAAGGCATGAGATAGTTGTGAGAAAGCCTTCTTCTCTACTGCGAACTTCTTCATCTCATCTTCAGATAACCTTCAAGTGGAATAGGCTCTCCTGAATTCTCAAGCACCGGAGCAACATACCCTTTTGCAATCATCTGCCAAGCTTCAGTTCCTTCCATACCCATGCCTTCAAGATGTATCTTGAACTTCTTTTGCCATTGGTTGTACTCTGCGATTTCCATCAGCTTTGGTGGACGGTTTCCACTACCTGTAGATAAATCATTGATTAGTATAGAAATAGCATTAGTAGTTTGAGAGTGTACCGCTGCTGCTGCTGCAACGCCCCAATAGTCATTCACTAATTGCTGTGGAGGTTGAGTAACAGATTGTGGCATCGAACTACTCATGGAAAGGTAATAATCGGTTGAGATGACTGAGTGTTTGTTTTCTGAGATGCTACAGCCCATGGATTCATTGGAACGTGTTGTTGCTGTGTTGTTGTAGGCCTAAGCGTCATAGGAAATCCCCAAATGTTGTCCATGATGTTTGAAATGTAAACACTTAGAAAAATTTCCCAACTAAAAGCTTGGTTCGACCTCTGACACTCTAACGTGGGTTCGAATGTAGGATTCACTAGGTTCGACCCCCTTGATCAGACTCGAATGAAGAAATTTCAAACACTAGACTCACATTCAACCACTATAAACCTTCTTTCGACCTCCCGGTTGGTCAAAGGAACAACAACTGGTCGAATGAACAAACAACACACAAACAAAGTTTTGGTTCGACCTAAACAAAGTCAGATTCGACCTAAATGTACTTCGTTCGACCCAAAAACTCACACGTTCGACCCTATTCTCTCTGGTTCGACCTGACCCATTTGAAAAATGGTTATTCTTCAAAAATCAGTTATTTTGATCCAAATTTTTCAAAAGTTTATAGATTTTGATGATCTTTATCAGGTTTTGCTTTGGATTTGATGGAGATCAACTTTAATGAATGAAAATTTTGATTTTATCCGTAAAATCTAGTCCGAATCAATCAATTTCCATCAAAACTCAATGTTCATGCAAAACAGAAAAATTTTGGACAATTTTGGGTCAAAATCTGTTCAAAATCTATCAATTTGTAGTTTTATGATCCAGATTAGCTCTGATACCACTTTGTAAAGGATCGTTTTTGTCAAAAACAATTATATGTTCATACTAGTTTATCAATCCAGGTGTGGAAACCCTAGATCAATAACAAAATGATAGAAATCAAATCAAACACAATCAATCACCTTTTCAATCTCCATTTGATTAATAAACAACTTTGATAAGCTTTACAATTAGGTTTACAATCAAATAAACACACTCTAGAACTTTCCTAGAACACAGAGAGAAACCTAACTTGACACACACACTCAAATGACCAAAGTTAATAACTAAACAAAATTTTCACTTTATATAGACCTGCACATTCGACCCCTCGTATAGGTCGAATGTGTACCTTTGACCTTTGATAAGCTTGAACCAAACAACAAGTCTTCAAAACCTTCCTTCGACCTTCAACTACCCCCATTCGACCCATAGATAAGCCACCTTCGACCTCACGTAAACACAAAACACATTATATGGACAATCCAAAAGCACTAGTCGCAATTCGTGCATCTACAATATGGTTCCACCCTCACTGGTCCGGCCTTAAAATGGCTACTAAGTGTTCCACCTTACTCTATTACTTCCTTTGCTCATTTAATCAATATGTTTAATAACCAATTTTCTTGTAGTCGAACATTTGAACGTTTGACAAGTGATTTGTACAGGGTAACTCAACCACAGGGAGAATCATTAAGGGAGTATATTACCAGGTTTGGGAAGGAAGCACTTGACATCCCAAACTTAGATATCACAACGGCAGTACAAGCATTCAAAATGGGACTACAGAAAGATTCACCTTTCTACCAAGAATTGGTGATGAATCCTTGTAGAAATCTTGATGAAGTTAGAAACAGAGCACTAAGATTCATCCGTCTTGAGGTTGATAAGACGATTCAAGAGAGGATAGTAGCATCTTCAAGATACAACAATCCTAATCGAAAATCCACTCCCACATATGAACCTTATAAGCATAAACCATATGCTAAAAGTGATAATAAAAAGGTTAATGTGGTTGAGGATGACGATGATGAGGATTGTCCTAAACTTTCAGATTATTGTTTTTATGTGGATGTAATAGGTCTCATTACGCTATGAAGGATCTTGGTGATAAAGCAAGATGGCCAAGGAAGAATGACAAAGCAGGATGGAAGGACAAATCAAAATGGTGTGCTTTTCATGAAGACTTTGGTCACATTACAAAGGATTGCATCGCCTTGAGAAAGGAAATAGCATATCTTCTAAGTAAAGGCCATCTCAAAGATCTCTTGGGTTAAAAGAAGGCTAAGGTTCAGGATAGCACCGGCATCCCATAAAGAGCAGCATCTCCACATATGTGGTACATCCTACTCAGCAGCAAAAAGGCATGCAAGAGAAACTAAATCCGAGAAAGGAGAAAGACCTACATAGACAACCATACTGACAAATGCAAAAGTGATCAGCTTCGAGGAAGATAATCGAGAAAATATTCTGGATCCTCACTATGACAGTCTGGTAATCACGTTATATATGCTAAGCATTTTGTTCACAGGATACTAGTAGATGGAGGAAGTTCAGTTAACATAATACAACTGGAGGCTCTCAAGAGGATGAACATTCAGAAACTGAGATAGTTTCTAGCTCACCTATCCTGGTTGGTTTCAGTAGGGAAACCAAAAATACAGTTGGTGAAATCAAACTGCCCATATATGTCGAAGGGGCAAATTCTATTCAAAAGTTTTGTGTAATAGACTCTTTATCCTATTACAATATTATCCTAGGTAGGCCTTGGATACACGACATGAAGGCAGTTCCATCGACATACCACCAATGTGTAAAATTACCAACTTCATGGGGAGTTGTTAAAGTTAACGGTGACCAGCAAGAAGCTAAGGATTACTACACAACATCGATGAAGGCATCATCCCTATCAAGACAAGCATAGAAATTAAAGCAAGATGCACATGATATCCTTAAGGATGACAGAGAACATCCTGATCAGAATGTAAAGGCAGTCTGCCTCGATGAAGATAATAAGGATATCACTGTGCAAATCGGTAAGAACATTCAAATTGATATTGAACAATCTCTAATTTTGTTTTTAAAGTGCAGGATGTCAACATTCGCATGGAAACATGAGAATATGACAGGCATCTTCAAGGATGTCATTACTCACAAGCTTGGAATCGATAAAAGTTTCAAGCCCATACAACAAAAACGAAGGAAATTTGCACCTGAGAGGAATGTCATTATACAAGAAGAAGTTGATAGATTGCTAAAGTCCAAGATGATAAGGGAGGTCAAATTCCCAAGATGGCTGGCCAATGTGGTTGTATTACAAAAGAAGAATGGAAAGTGGAGAGTTTGTGTAGATTACACAGATCCCAATAAAGCTTGTCCTAAAGATCCATTCCCTCTTCCACACATCGACTCGATGGTGGATGCCACAGCTGGCCATGAAATGTTAACCTTCATGGATAGGGGTGTTCATCGGGTTTGGTTTTCGGTTATCGGGTTATTCGGGTCGGGTTTTCGGTTTTTCAGTTGTGAAAATATTACCCGATAACCGACCCAATCTAGTTAAATGGTTATCGGTTATGGGGCTAATCGGGTTCAGGTTTTTCGGGTCGTGTTAAATGGTTATCGGTTTAATGGTTCAGGTGTTTGAGTTACATATTTCCAACCATTTGGCTTGCGTATTTATATCCATTTGGGCTACAATATGTGTAAAATAAAACCACAACATGGGCTGCAATATTTAGTTGCAAATTTGCCTACAAAAACACTACTCCGATATACATAAAAATATGGAAACTGGATTATTTATTTGTTTTTGAATTATTCGGGTTATTCGGGTCAACCTAAATTATACAAAACTAATCGGAAGACCGACCCTAAAGACTCTAGTCGGGTTTGGGTATGCACTTAATCGGGTTCGGGTTAATCGGGTAAGGTAGTTTCTCGGGTCGGGTCACTTCGGGTTCGGTTCGGTTATTGGTTACCGGTTAAAAAGAACACCCCTATTCATGGATGCATCCTCAGGATTTCAATAAATCCAGATGGAACCAGATGATCAAGAGGATACTGCATTCATGACCCTATCAGGTATTTATTGTTATATTGCCATGCATTTTGGACTAAAAAATGCAAGTGCAACATATCAAAGGCTGGTGAATATGATGTTCAAAGACAAGATTGGAAACACAATGGAGGTGTACATCGATGATATGTTGGTCAAGTCTAAAAAGGCAGAGGACCATCTTCAGGATCTCAAAGAGGCATTTGACATCCTGAATGCGTACAACATGAAGTTGAATCTAGCAAAATGTCACTTTGGGGTTGATGCTGGTAAATTTTTTTGGATACTTAGTAACCAAGAGGGGTATAGAAGAAAGTCCAGAACAGATTAAAGCCATCCTGGACCTGAAATCCCCAGTAAATCTTAAGAATGTACAAAGACTGAATGGCAGGATAGCAGCCTTAAACAGGTTCATCTCAAAATCCTCAAAGATATGTATAGAATTCTATGACATCCTGAAAAAGAACAAAAAAATTGAGCGGGGACAGAAGCATGAGGAAGCATTACAAAAATTAAAGGAGTATCTCGCAACAGCTCAACTCCTGATGAAACCTGAGGATTGTGAACCTCTATCCTTGTATCTTGCTGTCTCAGGTAATGAAATCAGTGCAGTTCTAGTGAAAGACTTCGAAGGTCAGCAACATCCTATATACTATGTAAGTAAAACTCTACTAGATGCTGAAACCAGGTACTCACATCTTAAAACACTTATTTTAGCTTTAATCATGAAATCAATCAAGTTAAGGCACTATTTTGAAACACATAGGATTCACGTTAAAACTAACTACCCTATTAAAAATGTACTTAGAAAACCAGAAATGTCAGGAAGGATGAAAAAATGGTCAGTAAAATTGAGTGCCTTTGACTTGGTCTATGAGCCTAGAAATGCAATCAAATCACAGGCTCTAGCTGATTTTGTGGCTGACTTCAGTAGTGATATCCTAAATGAAGTATAATCAGAAGTACAACAATTAAATGAAAATATGGAAAAATGGACTTTATATACAGATGGTGCTTTAAATATAAGAGGTACTGGGTTAGGAATACAACTAAAGTCGCCACCAGGGGACATAATACCCCAAGCAGTGAGATGTGAATTTCAAACAACCAGTAATGAGGCAGAATATGAAGCTCTCATTACTGGCTTGCATCTTGCTAAGGATATGCATATTAAAAATTTACAAGTATTTGTTGATTCTTTGTTGATTACTAACAATTTCAGTGGCTCTTATGTAGTTAAAGGTCATAAACTAGCTGTATATCTTGGAATAGTTAAAAAAATAGCATCTTCTTTTTGTGATTTTACACTAAAACAACTACCCAGAGAAGAAAATGCTGAAGCAGATGCCTTGGCCAATTTAGGATCTTCCTTGAAATTACAAGAAATATCCCAAATTCCAATCATTCACATCCTGAAACCAGCAACTGAAGAGTTGCATCCTGAGGATAACACTGTCCTTGCTACTCAGGATCAGGATGATTCATCCTGGATGACTCCTATAGTAAAATATCTCAAGGATGGTAACATCCCTCGTGGAGAAAATGCTAGAGCTTTCAGGATGAAGGTAACAAAGTTTGCTATCTTAAACGATATATTGTATAGAAAATCTCTTGCAGGTCCATATTTAAGATGTCTCAACAAAGAAGAAGGTAAAGAAGTTCTCAAGGATATCCATGAAGGAGATTGTGGAAATCATACAGGAGGAAGAGCCTTATACTCAAAGACTCTCAGAATAGGATATTATTGGCCAACAATGAAGAAGGATGCTATGTTGCATTCTCAAATATGTGATGCATGTTAAAGGCATAGTAACATCCTACACCAGCCTGCTGAACCATTACATCCTATTGTCTCTCCATGGCCTTTCATGAAGTGGGGAATGGATATAGTGGGAAAACTACCTAAAGCTCCTAGTGGAAAGGTGTTCATGTTAGTTATGACTGACTATTTCTCAAAATGGATAGAAGCCGAAGCCTGTGTACAAGTCAGGGATAAGGAAGTGGTATCCTTTATCAAGAGAAATATCCTAACTAGATTTGGTGTGCCCGCTGAGATTATTTGTGACAATGGATCTCAGTTCATCAGCAAAAGGATAACCAGTTTTTGTGAAAGTTGGGGGGATCAAGATGATAACTTCAACACCTATCCATCCTCAAGCTAATGGACAAGCAGAATCTTCCAACAAGATCATCGTCAACAATCTGAAGAAAAATCTAGGAGAAAAGAAAGGAAAATGGGCAGAAGAACTTCCATTTGTATTGTGGGCAGATAGAACTACTTCTAAGAATGCAACTGGCCAAACACCTTTCTCTTTGGTTTTTGGAACAGAAGTTATGCTCCTAACAGAGATGGTAATTCCTATCGCCAGAAGATATCATCAGGATGCACCTACCAACTCAGAAGCTTTGTTACAAGATCTTGAAACAGTTGATGAACTTAGAGATGCTGCTAAATTGAGGATGGCAGCTTATCAACAAAGGATAGCCAAAGCATACAACAAGAACATAAGGATTCGAAGATTCCAAGTAGGGGACTTGTTCCTAAGAAAAGGTTTTCAGAATACTACCAAACCAAGTGATGGTAAGTTAGCTCCTAAATGGGAAGGACCATATTTGATTGATTCTGAGGCTGGTAAGGTATTACTTAGTACCGCTATTCATCCACAAACCGACCGCCAAAGTGAGAGAACCATAGAAAGACTTGAAGACATGCTATGCGCATGTATAATCGACTTCAGGGGAGGTTGGGATAACCACCTACTGTTGGTAGAATTCGCGTACAACAATAGCTAATCATTCTAGTATCAGTATGCCTCCGTACGAGTTGTTTTACGGAGGAAATGCCGAACACCTGTGTGTTGCGTTGAAGTGGGTCTGCGAGAACTCTCCCATAAGTATGTGGTTAGTGCCACTAATGAAAAGATTGATATCGTGTGCGCGCATCTTAAAGCCACACAAGATAGATAAAAGTCCTATGTGGATAACATGCGAAGACCAATAGAGTTCCAACCGAGGGACTTTGTGATGCTTAAGGTATCACCGTGGAAGAGGGTGATTCGGTTTTGAAAGAGGGGTAAATTAGGTCCAAGATTCATTGGGCCGTTTAAAATACTTGAGCGTCTGGGTAACGTAGCCTATCGGTTAGAGCTACCGACGAGTTTAGTAGCATTCACAATACCTTTCATGTCTCCTATCTTCGGAACTGTTTGGCGAACCAAGAATCAAATGTGCCTTTGGAAGAAATTGAGGTCGATGATAAGTTGAAATATGTGGCGCGACCTATTGAAATACTAGACCAAAAGGTAAAACTCCTAAGGAACAAATCCATTTACCAAGTGAAGTTGAAATGGGATCACCGGAAGGGATCAGACACTACATGTGAATCCGAAGAGGAGATGAGGCGACTCTATGCACACCTATTTGGTATGTAATTTCAGTTTCGCAGACGAAACCCTCTTTAAGGGGGGTTGAGTTGTAACACCCTAAAAGTCGTATATGCACTTATTGTTAAAGCACAAGAAATTCGGGGCTTTGCAAATAAACTAAATTAAACGCTTTTGCTAACCCGTAAAAGAATTTCATAGTCCCGTTATTTACAAACTTATATAAGAACCTTACATGAACTCATATAGTAATATGACGGGCTGAATATGCCAACTGAACAAAGTACAGTGATAGGGTTAAAATGAAAAGAGTGTGTTTTGGCCCACACTCTTGATCGATCTTTACACTACCAAAACACACACTTAAGAAGCTACCAATAAGTTCAGCCCCAAATCTACTCAATATCAAGGATCCTTACCAATGCATGTAGGACTTCTTGCTAAATTATTGTCCTAAACATCCAAGGCTAATTTTAGAAACCTTTTGATTCTTCAAAATCCATACATTTTGGAAGTGGACGATTCTAGGGATTTTATAAAAATGCGATTGCTTGATATCTAAAGGTTTCTATGTGTTAGTAGACATTAGAGAAGCTATAAAATGTGATAAATTGTTATATGTTGTTGGTTCATATGAAATTATGAATGTTGGATTATGTGTAAGTAGTGAGTTTTAACCCAAATGATGAATTTCACATGTATATGAGAAATTATTGTAGTAGAACATGTTAATTCGTCATAATAAGGCTCAATTAGATGTTTGGGACTTATAATGAAGTCTAATTATGTAAAGGGCGCGAGTTAGTAAACTTGTAATGTGTGGATTCAATGATAAAACAACTATGCGTATAAGGTGTTTGACAAAATGCTTGAAAGAAAGAAATTTGCATAAGAACTTGTGACATTGTGTGATTGAAATCTGTGTTCCTGATTCAATCATTGTGGAACCATGAAATGGATGCGCAATGAACGAGTGACTAAGCATCTATAAATGTGAATCATGTAATAGGTGTGAAAGCGGAAAGCTCGGGAAATAAGGGCATTATCGGTTTGAAGTTGAAGGGCACATAAGGTAAGTTGTTCTACAACTTAATTCATGTAAATGTAGCGTATAGTGATTCAAATGTGGAAACTTGATTGGGTAAACCATGAGATGGTTGGGAGTTAGATCTTAATAGTAGAACCTTGTTGGATTGTTGACCGGACATAAGATATCAAGGGAATTTAATCAAGACGTCATGGTTATGATGGTATTACCACAACGGTAACAAGCGATAGGTTCGGCTAGGTGATTACCCTTCATCTTCTGGAATTTGTATTCATTAAGGAGAAGGTATGTGAAGGCGAATTTCGAGGTGTGAATTAGCCAAGAGGTAGAAATCAACAAAACACCATGCACATAGAATTCACCCGAAAGGAGCCTTAGCACACCGGATTCCTTAACAGGTCAATCAAAAAGGAAATCTATTTTAGGTAGGAAAGACCGGGTTCGGTACATGGGAAGATGGCCAGTTGAGTCCTAACACCGAGTAGGATATTCATAAGTGCAAACCTAACTTAAGTGCAGGCCTAAGACAGTTTGGAATGAGAAAAAAAGAGGTTTTAAAGCCACTACTGGCCATAACCTACGGCTGGAAGCCGTAGGCTATGGCATGCACACGATCTATGACAGAACCGCAGCTTACGACTGGGCTGTCGTAAGCTACGACGGGCCTTCTGCCCATTTTTTTGCGTTTTGTCCTATTACTTTATATTATTAACGAGCAACGATGGGTTTAACAATCATGTATGACCCTAGGTATGATCAAGGTAGCTACGGTTGAGAATCAAACCATCTTTTGAAGAACCAATGTCGTATCTCACTGCTTCCGCAAAGTCAAGATCACCCAAGGGACTTATCTTTTGATTTCAAGCAATGTTAAACTTATGAATTATGTTTTTAGCTATCTTTTCAAATTATGTAAATATGAATTTGAAAGTCATTTATTCAATTAGTTAGTCCGAATTTAGGGTAATTGTTATAAACTCGGGGTTGGATCTTACAGTTTTTTAGAGTTGTATGTTAAAAAAATGGTTTGTGGTTTTGATTATATATATAAAGTGGATTTTTTTTTAAATTAACCATTGGCCAACGTTTAAAAACCAACGTTCATACTATCCAACCAACAAAACATTCGATGGGGAGAGAGATTTTTTCTTACTGAAACCGCCGAAAACAATTTTCGGGGGAGGGGGTGTAACCGAAAGGGGACCCTGCCACCTCACCCCCACTGAAACCTTTACCACAACGACACCAAGTACCCTTAGTTTTTGCAATAATGTTTTTGACATCATAGTTGTTCTTTTAATTGTCATTTGTTTTTGCATATGTGATCTTTATTCATGTTTTATCTATCTTCTTGGCAGAATGTAAACAAATGTAACTGTAAAATCAGTGTAGTATAGTCTACACCAGTGTTTTGCACTTCTGATAAATCATCAAACAAATAGGTATATTGTACGCTAATCACCCTTTGGTGGAGTGGCAGCCCTATGACCTTCCAATGTGGAGGTTGCGGGTTGGAGTTTCACCAAGAGCAAATTTATTCTAGGTTGACCAAGAGGTTTTACCACAGTGGGCCTTTGGGTGGTGGATTTCTTCTGAAATGATGGCGGGCCGGGTTACCAGCGTTGTTTACGTTCATGGGCATGGGCGACCTTTTGTCATTGGGTTTATCTGGGTGACTGGGCTTTCGTTGGACATTAAAAAAATAGGTATACGGTACTTGAGACAATTTGTTATTATTGTCCTTTTTTAGATTCAAGTAAGTTAATGTTTTGTTTATGCTGTACACTAATATTTTATTAATAAAAACATTTATTTGCAACAGAGGAAAGGTCATACAAGAAAAGTAGAAGGTGGTATTATCTAGACATCCCCCTTAGAAACTCTAGACATCCCCCTTTACGAACCGTGGAGGCCACAATAGGCCGTGGAGAAAAAAAAGCAAAAATACGGGTCGTGGAGGCCAGAAAGGGCTGTGGCTGAGCAAATAGGTCAAAAAAGACGGGCCATGGAGGCCTCCACGGCCCCTCTTCGTACGAGGTACGAGGTGTCAGTCTGAACTCCCTGCAAAAGCAGGGAGTTCAAACTGCAATGTCTGAAAAAGGTGGATCACCACGGGCCGTGGAGGTCTCCACGACCAATAAAAATGTGTTAGGTTTGCACATTTAAACCCTAGACGACCCATCAAGGCCTCCACGGCCCGTCTTTTTTTACAATTTAACATAAATGGGAGCATCTTCTTCCTCATTTTAAACAAACATTCAAAACATCACCACCACTATTCCCTCGACCCATCTCGACTTCCCGGTCTCACGATGTCATATTTACATAGTTTTTCAACCGATGACCTGTCTCCGAACGAGTCTTACGTCTCTGAAGGCTTTTTCGGACCTGGGTTCAAGTTGTAGAGGACGAGGAGGTTAAATCCGGGCTTCGTGGTAATGACGGGAAGATGCTGTCCGATCTGAACCAGGAATATGTAGAGGAAGAGGAGTCATTTTTCGTGCCACCAAACTACCCCCAGCACACATACGGGACTTACCATTCATGCGGGAATGGTGCTAAGGACTTCGAGGAAGGTGATAACGGCTTTGAGGAAGATGATGACAACAAGAAAGATGATTCTAATGGTATTGACATAAAAGTGGAACCTAACCCGGATGTTTCGTATGAAACCGATCAGGTGCGTATATTTATTTACACTAATATATATTTACATGTTTTATGGTTTGTTGGATTGAACTAGTATATATTTACAGTGGTATATAATTTAGATTAGTATAAATTTAGATTAGACTCTTATATAAAATTCCAGGTAGTCGGGTCTGTTGAAGAGTTGAAACATTGGGTTGACGATAGAGCCCTTGCTAGCGGTTACGTCCTAGTGACTGGACGTTCTATTTCAAAAGGCAAGGGATATTATGCCAAAAAAGCTAAGATATGACTAAGATGCAACTGTGGTGGCGAACACCAAAGTACAGAAAAAGTACGGGTTTCAGGTAGCAAAAAGGTTAAGTGTCCATTTAAGTTGGTAAGGAGGCTACGCAAGGATGGTTGGAAGTTGGAGATAAGTAACCCGAATCATAACCACGACCCTTTTAAACATGTTGAGGGTCACTCTTTTGCGAGGAGGCTGACACAGCTTGAAGAAAAGATAGTGGAAAGGCTTTATTTTCAGGGCCTAGAACCATCAAACATACATTTGGCCATTAGAGAACAAAACTCGAATAGTGTATGCATTCTACGAGACATACTCAATACCATAAGCAAGATTAAACACACAATGTACGGCGACAAAACTCCAATGCAGGTACTATTATTATTAATTATTATTATTATTATTAAATATTATTATTATTGTTAAATATTAAATATTGTTATTATTATTGTTATGCAGATACTCGAGAGTCTTGGTTGAAAAGAAATTTACTTACTACACCCAGCCGGTGCGGATCCCGATGCCGAGCATGATCCTGAGGTACAGTTCAGGTTATTTGGAGAGCTCTACACATATACGATGGACGAGTGGGATACGACTTGTTGCTGATACAGAAAGGACGAGCTCATCCAGGATATGTACACTACAGGCTTGACCAGATTGCCAGACGACATGCTAATGGTGTGGTGGCCCACTATCGGTGGTCCAGAGTATGTGGTGGACGGTGAGAGTTATTATTATTATTTTCGAAACATTATTCTTATTATTGTGTAGTTTTAAGTGGCGTTTTATGTTAAACATAAGGCGCGCCTTATGTTTAAACATGGTTGCGCTTTATGTTTAATAGTTTTGATAATACATTGTTTAGATAGTTTGTATCTGTTTAGAATTGATTGTTTTGGGATTTTGTAGACGACTTGGGTTGTCTGGTTCGTACAAAAATAGAGGAAACTCTACCAAAAATTTTATAATGTTATTATTATCCTGTGCAGGTCGGATAGGGCCAGCAACATCCGGGACCCTGTGATTCGTTACATACACCGTTTGGTTACCTAGTCTATTGCCGGACGGTGAACCTATAACGAAAGGGTCAATTAGATCGACCTTTTCTATATGTACTGCATCCTCAGGGGTAGGCAGTTGCGCTGCACATGTGCTTTGCTGAGTACATTGCTGGCTACCCTCATAGGCATGCAACGGGGGGTATTCCGGTCGGGGGGGATCATCACCGCCATAACGTTGTGTGTTTGCCCGGCCGACTTGTGGACTTATAATAAGGAGCGAAGTTTACCACCTCCGATGATTCCCATGTATGATTATTATTTATTTATTATTTATTGTAATTTATTATTTATTATTTATTATTACTTAAAATTATTTAATATTATTATTATTGTTGTGCGTTTCAGGCGGCTAAATATTCAGACTATGCAGCAGATGAATGTGGCGACAATGGTCCCGGGCAGCAATCCACCCGCTTATTACCAGCGCGCTTGGGGTCCAGCTGGCGATCGTGGCGAGCATTTTGTACCACAACCGCTGGTACATTTTGAGTGGCCGCTTGCCGAGGAGGTTAAGATGTCACACGTTGGCGACAGCGATCCACCGGCGGATGTAGAGATGCGAGATGCTGCCCCTGATGCCCGACAGCATGCTGCCTGCGTTTATCACGCTGTTTGGTTGCCTGATACCACGACCCATCTACTTCAGCAGATTCTGGATCAGATGTGGTCTATGCGGACTGATATTCGGCAGGAGATGCAGGAGATGCGGGCTGGTATTCGCCAGGAGATGCAGGAGATGCGGTGGTTGTTAGAGAGTGAGAATGAGAGACAAGTACACGCTGGTTTGGCGCCGCGTACCCGTCAGGGTGGGGCGTCCAGTAGTCAGCAGGGTGGGGCGTCCACCAGTCAGCAGTTTGATCCGTCCGGTGTATATCAAGGGTCAGATCATTAGTTGTTTGTTTGTTTGGATTTTATTATTGTATAAACAGTACGCTTTATTATGTTTAGTTGTTTGTTTATTTGGATAATATTATTGATATTATTGTATGTAAATGCTTGAATATTATGCTTTATTTTGTTTTATTGTTCGTATCTTTTGTTTTGTTTAGTTCGCCAACATAAACGTTAATGTTAACGCAACGTTTATTATATCATTTTATAAGGATAATTCTATTTATTTTTAAAAATAACATCCATATAAAAAAAACATTTATAAAAACCCAACATTCATATTTACATCTCTAACCTATCTTAAACACCAACACTACACTTCTTTTTCACATTTACCAATCATTACCAATCATTGCCAATGATTACCAATCATTGGTAATTATTGGTAAGCATATAGGGGCCGTGGAGACCCCCGCGGCCCGTCTTTTTACCCATTTTTGGCCCTCCATGGGACGTGGAGACCCCACGGCCCGTCTTTTAACCCATTTTGGCCCTCCACGGACCGTGGAGGGGGATGTCTGGATAAAAAACAGGGATGCCTGAATATCCTAAGCCAAATTAGAACCAAAGGTACACACGAGCGTGGATTAGGGTTTTCAGATCTAGACCTGGCTGGATCCGAAACCGGTGCCTTGACGGATTCAGTTCAAGGGTTAAACCGAGCTTACATCGAACTAGTGAACCAGGAAAAAAAAAGGTTGGACCGAAAGTATAAATTTTTTGATGAAATTGTTTTTATTTTTTGGCTGGTTGGTTGGACGAGTCTAACCGGTGGAGCGGTGGAGAGTCTGATTCAACGTCCGATCCAGTTCTGAAAACATTGGTCTGGATAGAGTGGCCTGGATAGAGGTTGTCCTCAAAACAACAATCATATGCTGCACACTTTTTGGGCAACTTGCTAAAAAGAAAAAGAGGCAGAAGCGAGGCCTACAACAATAAAAAATTTGCAAACTCCAATTAAATATGTACTTACACCTTTGTAAGAATCTCTACACTGGCCTTGTAACTAAAATAGCATGGAAGAAACATCTATTAATATATATAAAAGAATTGATAGTTGCTGATGTGGCGTGCAATGGTGGCTTCAACCTCTCCATGAAACTGCCACGTGGCTTAATAATTGAAAGATTTTAGTGTTTTTGAATTATTTCGTTTTTTTATTAAAAAAATAAGAGAAACCCTAATATAAAAATCATCAATCAAACACCACAAAACCCTATTTGTTCATCATATTATCTTCTCCCAACTTCAACATTCTCCATAACCACAGTTTCAGATTTCTTATTAACCCTACCTATCTTTCCTTCTCGTGCTGTTCTCTGTATTCCAATTTTCACCGCTTCATTCATCCCAAGAAATCCCTGCTTGAACCCTAAGTCGATAACTGAGGTTTTGTGTAATGAAGTGAAGTTTAAAACCCTAAATCGTTGACTCCGAAATTGCCTAAATCGGAGATATTGAAGCATTAAGTTGAGAATCAGATGAGTTTTGTTCGTTATTTTAATTCGTATCTGTTCTCCGTCGGTAAGATTCGTTAGGTCTCTGTTTTGATGTTCAGATTGAGTGTTGGATACCCTTTTGGAAAAAAAGTTTCACTCTTTACAATTATTGATCTGTAAAGTGGTGTTGTAATTTGATACCAGTGTTAGTGGTGGCAGATCGATATTATTATAATATCACCGCTACGTGTAGTAACGGTATCGTTCATGTTTCCGGTGATTAGGAACTGGAATTAAGATGAGACTGAGAAAACAATGGTCTCTACACGTAGCAATGGATCTACACCAACCAACACCAAGCGATCATCATCTCCAGAATACAAGCCTCATTCACCTAAATGCCTTAAGGTCCCAAACACTCCAATTCCCACTTATTTTCCTCAATTGCATGTTTATTGATTCAGTTTTTGGTTTAATATTATCTTCTTAGGTTGATAATGGAGACACATAAGACAAACCAACCCATCACAACCCCATGTTGTGGACAATTGTCATCAAGATGCTGCTGGTAGTTATAATTTGAAAGATGGTTATGTCGGGAAGGCCGAGGAGGCCCCGGATGCTTATAAAGGATGAACATAAAGGAAAACAAAAATATATCAATTAAAGTTTAAGGCATCTACATCAATGAACAGTTTGGTCTTTGGAAAAACCGAAGGGCGGATTTTGGAGTGTTTTCATTGTTTTTCTGTTTAGTTATTATTATACTTGACATATGGTGTTATTGGTATAAGCAGTATTACTACTGTTGGTTACATTTTGATACCATAGGCCTTTTGTTATTGAATTTGAGAATCTTGAATTTCGGGTTTTTGCTTAACGTCATTAGAACAATAGATCATTTGAAATAGAGCATTGGTTTAAGTTTTATTTCAAACATGTTATGTAACAACCCGACCAGGAGGGGGCTGGACGTTACGACAGTTTGGTAACAGACTTGCACAACGGAAGCAACGATAACAATTATTTAGTATTTTTACAATTTCTAATTCAAAAATATAAATACGTAACTAAAATAAATAGTCTAATACTTAAGCAGGGACGAAACGCGGCGATCGTCGAAGCAGTTAACGGGTTGTTATCCACTAGCCAATCCGATCTCTACACGTCCACTACTCTAGAAGCTCTAATCCGCGATGCTTATAACTCATTCTTCTATCCCGATAATCTCTATTCCACCAAGCAAACATATACCTCGCGTTCACGATCATCCAAATGCTGTACCTGAACACATGCTTAAAAGAGAGTTGGGTCAGCAATTACGCTGGTGAGTTCGTATAAGTAGTATAGTGGATCCGAAAACAGTTTATCAGTTCAAAACAAGTTTCCACAGTTTAACACGATTTACACAAAGTGATGTACAAGCGACACCTCAACCCTAAACGAAGAATCAATAACTGCCATATTGATCCAGTGGCAAAATATATGCCGCAATGGTCTTAAAACCTTAGTGGAGGGTTTCCCGGGCCCCTAAGTCCCGGGTCCACCATGCGTGGGGGATTCCCCAAGTAGTACTACCCATATATTAAGTGGCTTATCTCTAAGTTAATGAGTGTCAGTTTTATCCGGCAGTCTGTATCTTGTCACATCAAACAATTTACACAAAACAGTTTACACACACAAGCAAGTGTTCACCCCAAAGCGTTTAAAACAGAAAAAGGGGAGTAGTATACGAAACTCACCTCGATAGCATTTCACACGATCACATATCACCGTCACATGTCATTCCAAGTCAAAGTCCAATTATCATTCACTGGCAAGGTCCTATTCAAGTATATCAATATTAGCGCGTGTAACCAATACCGTGGTTACACGTGTGGGCACACTTAGGTTCTTTAATCTGACTTCTATCCGTCGGGTTTACCATTTTATGTCTTATTTGTACTATCTAACCAATGTCTATAATGTGGCGTTTACGTAGTCCCTTAAGTTCCCAATTGTTATTCGTGTATATATCACTTAATGTTTCAATAGTCATCTATTATACTTGTCCGAATGTTCCATTCGCATGTATAAATGTCCGAGTTTCCATATGTTTCTAATACCAACCATTATGTATAGCCAAGTTATATATTATCACTTATGTCTTAATGGGTCCTATGGTTCCAAGTCCAATGTCCATAATGTTTGTCTAGTGTTCCAATATCTCTATTGTCCGATGTCCCAACCCATCTATGTTTCCGTTATTTTATCAAAGTTTAAAGTCTATGTTTCATTCCTATGTTTTCATATTAGTTATCATCATCTATGAATACAATCCATATCTTTATACATATATCCCTTTATTTCCTATATAAATATATATGTAGTCCATTAATCAGCTTTATATAATCGAGTCAATTCCAAATGTTCGTCTTGGTCCCACACGTGTAAACACGAGTAAACGATATACGTATATAATAATTTAGATATCCCTTTTTGATAGTATACCTACGGTAATCCCTCGCCCTGCCTGTGTTGACTGGTCGGTTGACCAGTTGACTTCTGTTGACCCATCTCCTTGACCCGGTTCTGGTCCTGACCCGAACCCTTAACCACATAACACCTCCACCGTCGCCCTGCACCACCTCCAATACCCCTTATCACATCACCACCGCCACCGCTACCTGTGACCACCATAACCACCCTTGGAAACCACCTTCGAACCCACTATGAACCTCTACTGTTTCTGTCACTGCTCCAACACATACAATCACCATCTACCATCCAAGAACCATAGCCAATCGCCACTACAATTATTAGAAAGGAGGGGTTTTACCTTATTCATTGGAGATCTGAGGTGAAACTCATGGCCTTGTCATCTTCTTTCTTCACCGTCACTGTCGTCTTCTCTGTCACCCCATAAACCCCCAAATCAGGACTATAATCGGAACCCTAGTTAGCACCCAGATCCGCCACCGTCGAACCACCACCACGAGCCACCCTCACCGTCTCTTCCTTTCTCTCTGCTTCTGTCTTCCTCCGTCACTTTCTCTCTCTAACTCTGTTCTCTCTCTTTCTGCTCGTTTCTCTCTCTCTACAGCTCTCTCTCTCTAGATTAAATGGGGGTGGTTGAGTGTTGGTTTTGGAATCAGCGGCCGCCGGATATGGTGGCCGGAGCTCCGCCGTACGCGGCCAGCGGCCACCGCCCTGCTCTCCTCCTTGTCCGGCTCTCTCTCTAAAATATGTGTGTGTGTTTGTAAGAATGGGATTGGTGGTGATGTGTGTTTATACAAGACACATATGTTGTGTCTTGTTAATATTATGCCATGGGGCACATGGCACATGTGCCATGTGTCCCTATGGTGACTCATCCCTAAGTCACGGAACCAAGTTCGGGTTCGTAACGCGTATTAATTTGGTCTCGTTTCGTGCGCTTGAGTATAATTTTTATTTATAATAGTTCGGTTTTCCGTTTCATACCCAAACATATGGTTTATTATTTGTCCTTGGTTATTAATAATTATATACCGATAATATTGTGCGAAAAAAATTTGGGCCTAGTAACCGTACTGTTACATGTTATACTGTTAGGAGTTAGGACAATAGACTACAAGGATGAACATAATGTCTTTAAGGTCCGAAAAGGCAGCCAGAACAAAAAGGGAAACAAAAATGCATCCATAGAAGCTTAGGGCATGTACCTAACCTTTGGTTAACTTTTTTTTTTCAAATTCTGTTTTTAATCTTGATTTGTTGTTTCTTATGCTTTGTCAATTCCAATATCTACCATTGATTTGTATTCAAATTGGTAAGCGAAATCACGACCCTAGGTTACTTTTGTCTATTATTAATCAATTGTTAACCCAATTTCAAACCTGTATTTTTGTCGTTTGGTGATTACAACTTTAGTTGGTCTGATTATTTTGCTTCAAGATTCGGGTACCGAATGTTTAGATTCCTTCGCTAAGGTTCCAAATTTCTTATTTCCAATATGTGGAAGTCTAGGAAGTTTGTAATATGTTTTGTTCATTTTTTATGTGTTTGTAGTTTGATTAACTACTATATAGCAACAGTATTTTAATGGTTGGCATCTATAGCTACAATGTAACAACTCTTCTTTCATGTAACATCACATATGCATATAATGTATATAAACGTGCATGTTATTGAACAATGGACAATAGTGAAATGTAATCTATACAGGTTCATAGATAAATATGACATCTTCATTAGTACAAGTTTTGCCATCACTTTTGCAGTACAGTCCAGCCTATCAAGCAACATTGTCATTGCGTAATAGAGGTCAGGTAAACCGGTTTAGCCTTGTCATTGCGCAATAGGGGGCAGGTTATTTTAATTGGTTTAACGTGCCGCAATGCGCGCAGGGCGTCTAGATTTTAACCACGTGGTCGTGGGTTCGACTCCCACGGATGGCGTTTTTCTCCCACCCATATGTATTCTTTATTTTACAGGTGCCAAAATCCTTATGGAACGAAGGGCATGTATCTAAATCAACCAGAATAGAGGAGAAAGAAAGGGAACATAGTTGGCGTGAAACTGATGCCACAAAAGAGAGAGACAAATACAAAGAGAAATATTTTGCCAAATTTATCCAAGAACTCGACCTCTCTGATTGTCAACGTTGTACTCCCAGTAACAGGCTTCTTCCTGATGACGTGAGTTCATTGCATCTTTTTCATCTTCTTTTTAAAATAAGTATTCCATAATTTTCATATATTTTGGATTTTGTTTTCTGTAGTATCCAATTTCATCAGTTAGCCAGAGATCAGAGCTTGGCACTCAAGTACTGAATGAGCTTTGGGTGTCTGTGACGTCTGGTAGTGAAGATTATTCCTTCAAACATATGCATGGAAATCAGTATGAAGAAAGCTTATTCAGATGTGAGGATGACAGGTAAACGTTTTGTTTTATATCATTCTTTTAAAGTGCAACCTGAAAGGATAAAAAACGATTATACCTTCATTTTATTTTAATAATTTATACCGTTTCGGTTTAATGATGACACCAGATTTGAACTTGATATGTTGTTGGATTATGTGAAATCAACTGCTAAACGCGCTGAAGAATTATTGAACAACATTAACAACAAGACGATCAGTCCCGATACTCCCATCCGTATAGAAGACTACTTCCCTGGTATATGCTAATAGTATTATATTATATTATATTACTTGATAGAACTTCCTTCTATGATTTATTCTGATGCTTAATCTCTGTGTGAATGCGTGTAGTTCTGAATTTACGGTGCATAGAGCGGTTTTACGGTGATCATGGTCTCGATGCCATGGAAACACTTCGTAGAAATCCATCAGCCGCATTGCCTGTCGTGTTGACTCGCGTTAAACAGAAACAAGAGGAGTGGTTAAAGTGTAAATCAGACTTTAATAAAGTTTGGGCTGACATTTATGCAAAAAATCATTACAAGTCACTTGATCACCGTAGCTTCTATTTCAAGCAACAAGATTCAAAGAATTTGAGCACAAAATGTAAGTTGATTTAATTAGATGCTCAAGTTTCAGAATTTGGGATATTTGTGTTTTGACTTCTTAATGTATGTCTTAATAAACAGCTTTGGTGGCCGAGATAAAAGAAATAGAGGAAAAAAAGTAAAAAAGATGAAGACTTGCTCCATAGTATCTCTGCTGGAAGCATGCATTTTATTTCACCAAATCTTTAATTTGAATACACAGACAGTTCCATTCATGATGATGCATTTAAATTTATAAAGTATTCATGTGAAGAGATTTGCGCAAGCAAGGAACAACTGAACAAAGTTTTGAATCTTTGGTCTAAATTGAAACCCATGCTCGATGCTTCTTCTCAGCCTTCCAATTCTCATGGCTCCACCAAAAACGTTGGTACATGTACAGCACAAGAGACTGATAATGGAACCATGAACCCTAATCAGCCTAAGCCACCCTGTAATGGAGAGAAATGCAATTCACAAGATAAAGCTCATTCTCAAAAGAACACTCTGGAAAATGGAGATACATCGGCCAAGGAAAAAGACGGATTTCAACCCAATAAAGAGAGTAATGTTACTGAGAATGGTCATGAAACCAAATCAAATATTGATGCTCTTGTGTCACAGGTAAAAACATTACGTGACACTAAATTTAGTTCATCTGATCTCTATTTCATATGTTTTTTTGGATATCCCATGTTTTGTTGTAATGTGTTTTATATATAGCATGGAGATGCAGAAGATAAACATTGTTTTCGGATATGGCTATTATTTAAGGACTGAAAAACCATTGGCCAAATGTGTAGCGTCATCATCATCATCATGTGATGTTGAAAAGGACTGTCGCATTTTCTACGGGAATGATGGCCTATTATACACTTTTTAGGCTTCATGACGTGAGTATCTGCATACTATTGTTTTTGTAGTCATAACTAGCACTTTATTTATTGAAGGAAATAAATAAATGGATAAAAAAATTTTACAGGTTATTATCGCTATCATCATCTTTGCTTACATAGAATTTCTATTTCTATATTTATTATCAGGTATCATATGACCGACTATTATCTGCCAAAATTTCTTGTACATCTGCTGAAGCAAGGCCAAGAGCTGCTAAAGATTCTTGCTCTGACGATCTGTACTCAATGTAATTTTGTTACACTTATTTCTTAATCAATATCTATGTTGAATCTGGACCTCTGACATGCTGTCATTATACTTCTGCAAATTTATGAGTTCTTTATACAATTTACTTGATGGTGTTTCTGATAATGCAAAATTTGAAGATGATTGCCGGGCCATTATTGGAAACCACCTCAATCTTTATCCCCTTCTCCAATCGATATTTAAAACCCTCAATATCTCCTTCTTCAATCGATTTCTTCAAAGCAAGCTATTATTCATGTCTCCTCCTTTTCCCTTTTCCCTCTCAACAAAACACCAAACCCTAACTACTTCACCCCCATCGTCATTCTCACCACCTACCCATCTCCACCAGCGTCACCCTCCCACTCCAAAACAACGCTCCGTCGCCTCCCTACCCCGACCCTCTCCGCCCTCATAACCTAACCTCCACCGTAACCCTCCTATGTTTATATCCTGTTTTTAATTTCAATAACGTTCTTTATTCAAGACGTTTGGATGTAAAACCTAGGCTTTCGTTGCATATTGGGACATCTGGTTGTCATGACAAGGTACAGATTCTGAATAGCTATGGGATACTTCAGATCTGCTTTCTTCAATCGATTTCTTCCTACTATTGCAACCAGTCTGTCGCATCCACAAATCGCCTTATGTGTCTCCTTCAGTAGGCTTCTTTCTTGTGGATTCCTCCCAATCATAGGTAATCTAATTGTTATTCTTATATGCAAGTTAATGCCTAAGATTGGTTGATGCAGGCTTTGCCCTTTTCAAAGTCCTCGATTAAGGAAAGCTTTTTGTTTTAAAGTTAATTAGGTTTTAGAGACAGATTTAAGAGTTTTTAATTGTGGAGTTTGTTTGATTTGATTAACAGATTAGATGTTTATATACATGATTATTTAGTAAAGAGGATTTAAAGGTGTCGGCTCTGGCGCTTCAGGCGGAAGGAAAGGTGTCGTTTGACCCTGTTGGTAACAAATGAAAATTGAATTCGTTGTTTTAGGGTTGTGTTTGTGAAGGGTATTTTAGACATTTTGGGCAGATAATTACTATGTTTGTTGTTGTTTGTTATAATGTTACAGCTATTGATGCGCCTGGCGGATTTTTGTTTGAATGGTGGTGTGTGTTTTGGGATATATTTATAGGAAGAACAAATGAGACACTCAGATGTTGCAGCTTCTTACATTGAGGTTAGTTTTGGATCTTTGATTGATATTTGGCGTGAAGGCGTGTGTGTGTGTGTGTGTGTGTGTGTGTGTGTGTATATATATGCGTTTGTTTTTATTAATGTTTCTGATTGTATTAATGTTGTGTTAGAGTATTTTTTGTCTAAGGAGTTCTCATCTGCTGACACAGCCAGACCTGTCTTTTTCTATGTTTCTTTTTTATTGTGTTAATGCATGTTAGAATAATATATAAATGTAGGTTATGTCGACTAAATATTAACAACCTTCTCAACCATATCTATTATGTGATAACAAATTTCTATCGTCTTTCAAAAAAATTCCAAAACTTACTACCATTTATCAAAAATAATTTTCATAGTAGAAAACAAAATTAACGGTTTACATCTTATGTCAAAGATCAATCAAATGTTGATTTTATTTCAACTATTGTAATAATAAACATTTTCAAGCCATAAAACAACGTTAATATCAAATATGTTGTACAAAAATTAAAAAAAACGCAACCCCGGGACGCTCCCGGGTAATCAGCTAGTATTGTATATATATATATATATGTATTACTTATAAGGCATATATCCTCTAATTGAATAAGTCAAGGCAGTTACAATCAATCTTAAAGAGAGAATCAAGCCTCATTCACTCAGTCAATTATTTCTATTATTATGAGCTTAAATCACTCTGTATAGTTATTAGCCTCTTTACAATTTGTGTATAAATATTGCTATACAATTAGAGTTTCAATATACAAGAATCATAACCATTATATGGTATCAAAGCTTCTCAAGTTCCTCTGAGCGAATTTTCGATCTATACCTCTTCTTCTTCTTCTGTTAAACAGCCATGGCATAAACCACCATCATCGAAATCACAACACACACACACACACACACTTCCCAATCAAACTTACCTCTCACAATTTTCCTGCTTGGAGAAAACAAGTCCTCTCCACTTTGATTGGTCTTGACCTTGACCAGTACGTGGATGGAGTTACCGAGCCACCACCGAAGATCCTACAAGACAAGCCAAATCCGGCCTACCGCATCTGGTACCGGCAGGACCAAATTCTTCTCGGAGCTCTTCTTGGAAGCTGCTCAGAAACCATTCAACCGATTGTTACCTCAGCAACAACTTCTCGGCAGATTTTTCAGCGTCTGACCGATTGCTTCGCCGGAGAATCAAGATCCCGTATCATCTCTCTAAAGGCAAGACTCTCCAAAAACCCACAAGGTACAAAACCGGTGGCTGAATTTCTTCATGAGATGAAGGCTATCGCCGACGAACTTGCTCTGGCACAGCGACCTGTTGATGATGAAGATCTCATCGTTCATATTACCAATCAATTAAATGATGAATACAGAAACCTTGTTGTGTCTCTTAAAACTCGGCCCTCACCAATCACTTTTTCTGAGCTTTTTGCTTAATTGGTTGATCATGAACGCTGGCTGAAGGAGATTGCACAGCTGACTTCCCAGGCGCCTCTCATTTCCACGGTTAACACAGCAAGCAGACAACCTAATCTTTTTCAATCTAGGGCTCCTAATGAGTCTCGCTACCCAAACAGGCCCAATCAGGCTTACCAAAGCAGGCCTAATCAATCTGGGCCTCGGAACAATCATGGGTCATTTCCACACAACAATAATTAATCGTAATAATGCTTTTTGTCAATATTGCAATATTCCAGGTCATGATACCAAGGACTGCAGGAAGCTTGCTCGTTTTTTGCAAAACAACAACATTGTGGTCAGCAAGCCACCTTCACACCCACAAGTCAACTATTCTATGGCAAGCTCTTCATCATCACTCATGTTTGACTCCGGTGCCTCCGACCATGCTGCACCCGACCACACTGTCATGTACAACCTCTCCGAATATGGGGGGCCCGATGAGATTGTTCTAGGTAATGGTAATACTCTTCCCATTTCTCACATTGGCCATTCCACCATTCCTACTTCGTCTCGCTCTTTAAAACTAAATAATGTCTTACTTGTTCCTAAACTTCGCAATTACCTTATTTCGGTTGCCAAGCTTTGCAAAACTAACAAAGTTTCTGTTGAATTTTTTCCTTTTCATTTTGTGGTTAAGGATCTTCGCACGGGGGCGCGCCTAATGCGGGGAGTGAACATTAAAGATGTTTACTATGCTACCTCCTACTCTCATCCATCACTCAAGCAACTCAACTCAAGCACCAAAGCACCTACTTCTCTCTTAGCGTGGCATCACAAACTTGGACACCCGTCAATTCAAGTTCTAAAACTACTACTAAATAAATTAGGACTTGCTTATAATAATTTGTCCAATTCTTTATTTCATTGTGATGCATGTTCCTTAAATAAAAGTCATAAATTACCATTTGGTGAAAATTCTTTCAAGGTCTCAAAACCACTTGAACTTGTCTATTCGGGCGTTTGGGGACCGGTTCAAAACTCAAATGATGGTTTTTCATATTATGTCATTTTTGTTGATTTCTACTCCAAATATACTTGGCTATATCCTATTAAAAAGAAATCCGATGTTTCCATATTATTTCCACAATTTAAAACACTAGTTGAAAAATTCTTTCGCACACTTTTTTCGGATAATGGAGGCGAATACATTGGTCTTGCTTCATATCTTCAACAAAATGGTATCTCTCACTTCACTACCCCACCACACACTCCGGAACAAAATGGAGTTGCGGAACGTCGTCATCGACATATTGTTGAAACCGGCTTGTCCCTCCTTTATCATGCCAATTTACCTCTTACTTTTTGGTCTCACGCGTTTCAAACCGCAGTGCACCTTATCAACCGACTACCCACAAAAATTCTAAATTATATGACGCCTTATGAAAAACTTTATCATAAACCACCAACCTACACAAAACTCAAACCCTTCGGTTGTTTGTGTTTTCCTTGGCTACGCCCGTATGCTAAGTCCAAACTTCATCCTCGCTCATCGAAATGCATTTTCCTTGGTTACTCCTCCTCCAAATCTGCATTTAAATGCTATGATCCAACATCTCATCGTCTATATCACTCACGACATGTTGACTTTGTTGACCATATTTTTCCTTTTCACACTCAAGGCACCTCTCCAACTCCATTACCCACCACAGATTCCTTTATTCCTACTGTTTCTACAAAGAAGTCCTCTTTTTCCAAACCCAACTTATCCACTGTCATACACCATACCCCTCCTATAATACCTCCCCATCCGCCAAACACCTCAAACCATTCCCCTCAACCAGCTAGTTCTAACACCAGCCCCACCAACAACCATCAACCTGCTACCATCGCTCCCACCACAGCAGCCTCCACTTCCGATCCCACTACATCAGCCTCCAACCCTGACTCCTCCCACAACCTGTCTTCACCTTTATCAACCAGCCCAAACACCACCTCCTCCTCCGAAAATAACCAGCCTTCCTCTTCCACAACTCCCACAAATTCTGCACCCTCAGCCGAAAACCCACCTTCACCTCCTTCTAACTGTGCTCGGCCCAAGAGGAACAGAAAACCAAACCCCAAATATTTTAATTCTCATACCATTAACAACACCACTCTTCACCCGCTGCCACCTAGCCTTGAACCTACTACTCATACCCAAGCATCTAAGGAACCCCACTGGCGAGCCGTAATGGATTCTGAATTCAATGCTCTTTTGCAAAACCAAACTTGGGAACTTGTCCCTGCTACATCTCATACACCGATAGGCTGTAAATGGGTTTTCCGGATTAAACGCCGTCCGGATGGTTCCATTGAAAAATATAAAGCCCGCCTTGTCGCCAAAGGGTTCCTTCAACAACATGGCAAGGACTACTTTGACACCTTTAGTCCTGTTACCAAACCAATCACTATTCGGACAATTCTCTCTATTGCCCTTAATAACGCCTTCCTTCATGGGACACTTCATGAAGACATCTTTATGGTTCAGCCTCCAGGCTATGTGCATCCCCAATTTCCCAACCATATTTGTAAGCTAAAAAAATCCTTATACGGGTTAAAACAAGCACCACGTGCTTGGTATATTGAACTTGCTAATTTTCTTACTCGCTTTGGATTTCGAAAATCCAAAGCCGATGCTTCTCTTTTCATCTATCAACATCAAAAAGTTACATGTTATTTCATGGTTTATGTCGATGACATAGTTCTTACAGGGAACAACCAACAATTTCTTGATCACTTCATCAAGTCCTTATGCTCAAAATTTTCTGTTAAGGATTTGGGCATGCTCGATCATTTTCTGGGTGTTGAAGTTATTCCTACACCAAATGGTCTATTTTTATCCCAACACCGCTACATCCAATACCTATTACAACAGTTTAAAATGGATGGTGCTAAAGATGTCACTACCCCTCTAAGTGCCACCGAACCTCTATCGGTCACTGATTCATCCCCTACAGTCGATGCAACACCATATCGAAAACTTGTAGGATCCCTTCAATATCTAGTGTTCACTCGTCCAGATATCTCCTTTGCTATCAACAAACTTTCACAGTTTATGCACCACCCACGCCAAACACATTGGCAAGCCCTTAAACGGGTTCTTCGTTATCTAAAAGGAACCATTCATCATGGTCTTTTTCTAAACCGGAATACCACGCTCGATCTCTCGGCCTTCTCAGACTCGGATTGGGGTGGTGTACATGATGCTGGTAGGTCTACCACTGCTTATATGCTCTACCTTGGCTCGAATATCATTTCATGGAAATCAACTCGTCAAAAGTCAGTCTCACAGTCCTCCACTGAAGCCGAATACAAAGCTCTAGCAAATGCTGCTGCGGAAATTACATGGACTAAAAACTTACTGCATGAACTTGGTTTTAATCTCTCAACAACTTTTACTTTGTTCTGTGATAATACGGGAGCCACCTATCTCTGTGCTAATCCTGTCTACCATTCGAGGATGAAACATATTGCACTCGATTACCACTTTGTTAGGGAACAAATTGCGGCTGGTCAGCTACGAGTCCTTCACATTAGCTCTCAAGACCAATTGGCAGACATGCTCACCAAACCATTAACACGTGCACTGTTTTTACGGAATCGGTCCAAGATTGGCGTATCCGACGGATCCTCCATCTTGCGGGGGCGTATAAGGCGTATATCCTCTAATTGAATAAGTCAAGGCAGTTACAATCAATCTTAAAGAGAGAATCAAGCCTCATTCACTGCAGTCAATTATTTCTATTATTATGAGCTTCAATCACTCTGTATAGTTATTAGCCTCTTTACAATTTGGGTATAAATATTGCTGTACAATTAGAGTTTCAATATACAAGAATCATAACCATTATATTACTCTTATATGATGTTATTTTCTTTTTCAATAAGGGGCGGAGCTTGAAGAAGCGAGTCTATCAGAGAAAAAAGTGCTAGTTGTAGCGCGCTAGCGCGCATTTGACTAAAAACATGGAAAGTCAAGGATGTTATTTCCGCAGCATAGCGTGAGTACAAATACTATAATAACTATATGTTTAACATAATAAATAAAAAACAACCCAACAAATTCTGGCAATTTCACATAGCTAAATCCCTAGCGAAAATTCTGTAGCAAAAAACCATAACAAAATTTAAACAGCAAACGCGTAGCAAATATGTTTTCATAGAAAAAAAATCCTTAATAAATATGATTTGATTGAAAAAATCCATAACGAAAAAAGTTTCTTATAAAGTCCAAAAATATTCTATAAAACTCTAATTTTTCATTAAAAATTAGTATACGCACCACCTATATATATTTTCATTAAAAATTAGCTAGTGTATCCACTTTTTGAATTTCCAAAGAGCAAATAATTTCGTATAGTTTAGATATTTAAGGGTAAAATCTCTATCAAGGGGTCTGTCAAATAATGGATTATGTTGCCTGATTAGACTTTTTGAAATTTTGACTTTGAATTAAAATACTTTTAGTTTTTTAAATTTTATTTTCGTTGGAATATAAAAAAAAGTAGTTTCGTTATTCACACATCATCTTAACAACTATTGCAACTATTTTAGTATTGTTTTCAGATTTAAAATTTGGTTAAATACAACAAAACAAGCCGCCTGTCGTATTGAACACTCATTTTGTTAGTAAAGAAAATATTTTTTGATGTTATAATTAATATTCATAAAATATTAGCTATAATCATATATACTAAAGAGAATTTTATCATTTTGTTGATTATAAATAAAGTATACATGTATGAAGTTCACGCTTTGTATTCTTAATTGTTGGTAAAAGGATAGAACTTGCATATCTCTATATATACAAATTGCATTCTTCATGATGGATGAGCCAAGTTGACTATTATTATAAAACTCAAGTTGACATTTTAGGAAAGACAAACTAACCAACAAAAAAAAAAGCCAAATTGTATATAAAAAAATACTATAATAAATACAATAAATATGTAGAACGTGTGGGCGACTCGACCTTTATATAAATGCATGGTCTAGGTATGGTGATAATTAGTTTACATCAAAGGTGTGTGAAGTTGTATGTGTAAAGTAATGGCATCACAGAACACTTTTCTTGTTCTTATTCTTGGATTCTCTTTGCTTCTTTCCACCTTCAACGCCATCCCTATTTCAAGTAATCAAATTATTTTTTCCCTTTCTCTTTTTTTTACCATTGTATGTTTAATTTCTAATAATTAGCTATGTACATGCAAATATTTGTAACTGTAACACCTTAGGAAAATTTTAAATCGTGGTGTTTTGTTATGCGCCCACATATGATCTATACTGGGAAGTCTTCACCCGGGCAAATAAAACCGGAACTATGAGCTCGTTGTGAGCAAAGGGGACCGGGACAATATATATTTAGCATAAGAAGCTGAATGTTACACAACATCAGTTTGAAAAAGCATCAATAATTAGAACCAATAAGTATCGACACTAACAAGAGTATGAAATGCCTTATTAATACATGTCCATAATATTGTCCTTAAACTTCTATAAATCATTCACGAAGATGGTTAGTCTGTCCACCCTTCATTGTTGATGTTTTTAGAGTCTAAATTTGTTTTTTGTTTTCAGGAATTGTAAATCTTATTGATGAAGGACCTCTGGAAGTTTCAAGCAATAACCATGCGGTAGTTTTCTTAAAATTAAAGTATTAGTAATTAGTTTTTACACTTTTAGGGTTTCAAAGCTCATTCCTCTTCGTTTTCTTTTATCTAAAACAGACTCATGAGAATTTAAAATACAACCACGATGGAAGGAGGTTATCAAGAAGGATGGATATATCAACAGACGATTATCCTGGATCAGGTGCCAATGATCGTCATACCCCAATGCCTTGACAAGGGATCTGTTGAGTATTCACAAAAATTTATTTAAATAATGCCTGGAAAAACGGTTTGTCATGTGTATATTGAATAAACAACCATCTATGTTAACCCCATATGTATGAAGTTTTGAATGCAAGATTATGAGAGATGGTTACTTTGGCGTGTGAATGATTTGTATTATTGCAACTATTTTGTTTTGAATTGATTAATTTGGTGTGTAAATGACTCTTATTATTACAGCTAATTTGCTTTGCTATGCTACGATCTAAATCTTTTATTTATATACGAATTAAATATCATCTCTTGTACCTTTTTAATTTGGATAACTAGTAGGATTCTATCGTGCTCCCCAGAGAGAATTTTGCCGTTACCATTTGGTTCATTACGTGTGAAAATTGAAAAAGAAAACCTAAACATAAAGTTGTTATATGACTTTCGATCGGTATTAGTTCGATTTATTATCATCCTAACATTCATTATAGCAAAGTATTAGAACAAAAATCAAATTAAATAAAAAGTAATAAACATTTACAAAAAAAATTGTATTTAATAGTATAAAATAAAATTAGTTATAACAATTATATCTATTTATATTATGTAGCAAGTTTGGTTTGTGAGGGAGTGAGCACTATACCTAAATGTCACATTTGCTTTTTATCCATGTTGCTATGTGTCATGTAGTTACATAAATCTAAAGCATGTGTTTGAGTCTGTTTAAGACATGTTTTATTTAATTAACACGTGTCTTCATTTTTTGTTCAAAACTATTAATGGTTTTTAAAATCCCATCAACAATAACCACCCTATATATCTTAACTTGGCCTCAGTCATATAAAAATGAAGATTAGAAAGAAAGAGAGAGAATCTAGATAGAGGGGGATACGTAGGCAAAGGTTTCTGACGATAACACAGTAGACCCAACAATGGGATATAACAGAGATTCTGGTAACTCACAGCCTCACCCACTACCTGCTCTTCAACATTTTGGTAGCGACTTTGGATCTTATGTCGTGACTAACCGTAGTTGATACGTTTAGTGCTTTGCTTTTATTTATTTTAAGTGTTTTTGCATGGGCCAAGGACTGATATGGCTATTTATTATTCTCGTGGGTTTGTTTTGTAAACTTAGGTTATTTTGGTTTTTGGTTTAAGTACCTTAATTCAGTTCCTGGGAAGTTATCCAGAGAATCAGTTATTCCAAATCTCTTAGCTTCTTCTTAACCCTAACAAGGGTATTAGAGCCATTCTGATCTCTCGTCGGAACATCTCGCTGCCATGACAAACACACGTAACCAGGAGATTGACAACACCCTCAAGACTCATGAGAAGGCAATCACTGAGATCCAAGCTACCTTATCAGCCCTAATGCAGCAACAGGAATAATCAACCAGACAAGAAGAGGAGATCTTGAAGGCGGTACGGGATAAATCAAGCAGCGATGGGGTTGCAGTCGGTCCGTCCTTCTTGGGCAGTGATGCAGAATCACGGGCTATTAGGACCTTGCGTATACGAAAGGTCAAGTTTCCTAAGTTCTCGGGTGAAGACGTGGAGGGTTGGGTCTACCATTGCGAGCACTTTTTCGTGATGGATGAGACCCCGGATGAGATTAAACTTAGGGGTGCCGTTGTTCACTTGGAGGGGGATGCACTCCAATGGCACAGGGCTTTCATGAAAACACGGAATGCTACCGTTTCTGAAATTCCGTGGGACGATTATGTTAGATCTATTTCAACCTGTTTTTCTGATGCTTTGTTTGAGGATCCCTTGGAAGAAATAGCTTCCCTCAATCAAACGGGTTCGTTACAAGAGCTCAACACAGCTTTTGATTCATTATTGAACAAGGTTACATTAAGTGAAACACAAGCCGTGAGTCTCTATCTTAAGGCTCTTAAACCAGACATTAGGGGGCCGGTTAAGATGTTTAAACCAGGCACTTTGCATGAGGCATATGGGTTGGCTAAGACACAAGCATTAAACAACGAAAATTTAGAGGAAAAGTTTAACAGAGGGAAGTGGAACTTAGGAAACACAAGGAGCAACAACAATTCAAGGATTACACCACCCACCATTGCTACCAAATTACCACTTTTACGTACCCCAAACCATCCAGCTGACCAAGCCGGTGAATATATGGTCCTCGTCGCCTTACTAGTAAGGAGTTGGAACAGAAACGCGTGAAGGGTGAGTATTTTTGGTGCACAGAAAAATTTGTGCCCGGTCATACATGTGCACGACCGCGTAAGCAATTGTACATCATTGAAGCTGAAGATGATGAGGAAGTAATAGCGGAAGAGGTGGTGAACGACGAGGGAGATGGGGCCGAGCCTCAGATCTCCATTCATGCATTGACGGGTATTCCGTCTTACTCGATTATGCGGGTGAGAGGATCCATGGGAAACCGTCAACTTTACATACTTATTGATTTCGGGTCGACCCATAACTTTCTTAACGATAGGTTGGCAAAGAAGTTACAATGTGAAGTTATGACCATACCACCACTTAATGTGGGTGTTGCGGATGGAAAACGCCTCACAAGTACTCAGGTGTGTCAAAATTTTCAATGGAATATGCAAGGTAATTGGTTTACGACCGAGGTGCTTTTGTTGCCTCTTGAAAGTTACGATATGATACTAGGGGTGCAATGGCTTTTGCCATTAAATGGCATCCTGTGGAATTTCCAGAAAATGACTATGAAATTTGAAATAGAGGGCAAGGGATATGAACTTAAAGGGCTGCAAAATAACTTATTTGATGTATGTTCTCTTGAGAAAATGGGAGAATGGGTAACTAAGCATGCAAAAGGAGGAGACTTGCAATTATTTAGCTTACAGTTAACCAATGGTGGGCCCGAAACAACTACCAATCTTGAGTGGTAAATGTCCCTAACGAACAGGATGAGGCAAAGCGATGGAAAGAGTTGGTGGCTCGATTCCCAGAGGTTTTTCAGGTACCGAAGGGCCTGTCTCCAAAGCGCCAATTCGACCACAAAATCGTGTTGAAGGAAGGGACGACACCTATTAGTATACGCCCTTGCCGGTACCCCGTTGTACAAAAAGATGTGATTGAGAAAACCACATGAGAACTGTTAGACTCGGGAGTCATCCAAAATAGTCAAAGCTCCTTCGCGGCTCCGGTAGTACTGGTAAAGAAAAAAAGATGGGCAATGGCGGATGTGTATGGACTATAGACGACTTAACGAAGCCACAGTGAAAGATAAGTTTCCAATTCCACTTATTGAAGAATTATTGGTCGAGTTGGGAAGGGCGCCTTTCTTCTCGAAGTTGGATCTACGATTCGGGTATCATCAGGTGCACACACCCGAAGATGTACCTAAAACGGCCTTTCGCACTCACAAGGGACATTACGAGTTCCTCGTCAAGCCGTTCGGGCTTACTAATGCCCCAGCAACGTTTCAAGCTCTTATGAATCACATCTTCAAGCCCATGCTTAGGAAAGGGGTATTAGTCTTTTTCGATGATATCCTCGTGTATATCCGGAATGAAAAAGACCACCTTCGACATTTGGAACGGGTCCTTATGATTATGCAAGATAACAAATTGTTTGCTAAAGAATCAAAGTGTGTGTTTGGAGGTCAGGCAGTGGAATACTTAGGCCATATCATCACTAAGGAAGGAGTAAAGACGGACCCAAAAAAGATTGATGCTGTGCAAAAATGGCCGACACCAAAAACAGTTAAACAGCTCCAGGTTTTTTTGGGGTTAGCTGGGTATTACTGGCGGTTTATACGTTCATTTGGGATGATTGCCTGGCCACTTACCGACTTGTTAAAAAAAGACGCGTTCAAATGGGGTTCCGAGGCACAAAACGCATTCGATAGACTCAAGGGTGCCAAGTCTTTGGCACCAATTCTTGTACGACCAGACCACACCAAGCAATTCGTGGTTGAGACCGATGCATTAGCAGGTGGAATAAGCGCGGTTCTGATGCAGGACCAACACCCAGTTTCTTTTTTTATCCCGAGCTCTATCTCCAAGACAGATTGCTTTATCTTTGTACAAGAAGGATTTATTAGCCATCATGATGGCGGTGAAGCAGTGGCATTACTACCTTATCACGGGGCCGTTCATCATACGTACTGATCAGAAAAGCTCCAAACACCTTCTTACTCAGAAAGGGACCACCCCCTTAAAACACAAGTGGCTAGCGAAGCTCATGGGTTATGATTACTGCATCGAGTACAAAAATGTTTGAGAGAACGTGGCGGCGGATGCCCTGTCACGTGTGCAAGGGGCAGATTTGTTTGTAACAGTGGTGTCACAAATCGAACCGCTTCTTTTGGGTCGGGTGATAGAAAGCCAAAAGAATGACATTAATGTGCAACAGTTGATAAAGAAAGTAACAGACGAAGGGGGCCTCTCTAAGTACAGTTGGAATGGAAAATGGTTAACTCGGGAAAATCGAATGGTGGTGGGCAATGATGTAGTCCTACGAGAAGAAATGGTAAAACTGTGTCTTGAGTCGCCGGTAGGGGGCATTCAGGAATCCGAGCCACGGTACAACGGGTTAAAGGGTTGTTTTCTGGAAGGGAATAAACAAGGTGGTGCGACGTGTGTTAAGGAATGGTGACGTTTGCATGCGGGCAAAAAACCAAAATGTGGCATCGCCGGGTCTCAAGGCAAAGATACCATCTTCGTGGTGGTGGATCGACTTACTAAATACGGGCATTTTATGACGTTGGGTCATCCTTTCTCCGCCAAGGATGTGGCTCAAATTTTCTTAGACTATGTCTACAAGTTGCACGGGTGACCAAGTTCCATCGTCCCGGACCGTGGTCGGATCTTCTTGAATTCGTTTTGGACAGAGTTTTTGCACCTTCAAGGAATCGAGTCCAAACTGTCAACGGCGTACCATCGCCAAACGGATGGTCAAACCGAAGTGGTGAACCGATGTTTAGAGGGGTACTTGAGATGTATGGTTATGGAACGTCCACACACATGGGTCAAAATGGGTATCGCTGGCAGAGTGGTGGTATAACACCACGTTTCATTCTTCGTTGGGGCAGACTCCGTTCGAGGCACTTTATGGGTATCGACCCCCTTTACATATTTCGTACATCCCTAAAGATACAGTTGATCATTAAGTGGACGAGGTGATGCGAGACAGAGAAGCTGTTGTTCGGGTGCTTAAACAATCCCTTCTAAAGGCCTAAAACCGCATGAAGCAACAGGCGGATAAACACCGTTCGGAGAGAACTTTTGAACCGGGTCAGTGGGTATATCTCAAGGTCCAACCATATATGCAGAACTCGTTACGGGTCCATAAGCATTCAAAACTCACGCCTAAGTACTTCGGCCTATTCTTGATTGTGGAAAAGGTGGGAACGGTGGCATATAAACTCGACTTACCGGAAGAGGCCCAAATTCACCCAGTTTTCCATGTGTCGCTGCTCAAGGGTGAGGGCGGGCTCCGGAGAAGATTGTCCCATTACCGGTGAAAGCACGAATTATCTTTCGGCCGTATGCAGTGTTGGATCGCAAGTTGGTGAATCGGGGTAACCGAGCAGTTATGAAGGTGTTAATACATTGGAAGGATCAGACTACTCAAGATGCTACGTAGGAATTCTTGGATGAATTGAAGCTGCGATTTCCGGACTTCACTAAGCTCACTCTTGAGGACAAAAGTGGCTAAGGAGGGAGTCTTGATACGTTTAGTGCTTTGCTTTTATTTAGTTTAAGTGTTTTTGCATGGGCCAAGGACTGTTATGGCTATTTATTATTCTCGTGGGTTTGTTTTGTAAACTTTGGTTATTTTGGTTTAAGTACCTTAATTCGGTTCCTGGGAAGTTATCCAGAGAATCAGTTATTCTAAATCTCTTAGCTTCTTCTTAACGCTAACAGTAGTGGTGTTTGTTGGAACATCGAGAGAGGACAGAGAAAGATAGGAAAAGAGATTTAAAACATCGATGTCTTGAAACGGAGAAAAAAGGGTGGCGGTTGGTAGTGGTGGTGGTGGTTGTGAGTCGAGAACTATAGGTTTCGGTAGCGAGACAGTTGGTCGTCGTGATGGTGTTGGGTGGTGGTTGTGAGACGATACGATTAGGTGACGGTTGTGGTCTTGCTAGGGAGAGAGATAGATAGAGACATGAGTTGTAGAGTTTGTCGGCGGATCTGCGGTGGTTAGCGAGAAAAACGAGATGGCGACGGTCGATGGTGGTGGTGGTGGTGGTGGAGGGTAGGTGATTGTGGTGTTGGTTACCCGGTTAAGTGGTGGTAGTGCTTTTATGTAGGATGTTGAGTTGTATTTTTATGTGTGTGTGTGTGTGTGAGAGAGAGAGAAAGAGAGAGAGAAGAGTCTGAATAAAAAGAGGTTCTTTATATTGCCACCCCTTAAAAATTATTTTCGCCCCCAAAGCCCCACGCTTTAGCCATAGAGTGGTGCTTTGAGGCTAATAATTGTACTAGGTTGATTACTTTTTTCTGAAATCTGAAAAAGAAACCCTAAGCACCATGCTATGGCTAAAGCGTGGTGCTTTGACGTATAATGGTACGAGGTTGTCTAAACAAGACAAACCCGTGAACCCTAAGCACCGCGCTATGGCCATAGCGCGGTGCTTTGAAGCATGCAGATTATGCATATAGTCTCATTTCATAGTAGTTCAATCAACATGGGTTCAGAATTAGAAAAACAAAGAAACGACTAAACCGAATGATGAACACCCGAGGAAGTTGATCCCAAAGCTTGAAATCTCTAAAATTACCCTTTCCTTGCCTCCGAATCACCTCTTGCAGCTCCTTGTTCGTCCAACAGTGCATAATTAGGCCAAACAAATAATTAGACTCAGGGCTAGAAAAACAAAGTTTTCTGGTGAATAAAGGCATGTCGCACCACGCGATGGGAACTTAGGCAAGCTCCACGTGGCGCGAGGCTTATAAAATGACACGAGGCAAAGTTTGTAATATTTCACAACTTGTAAGGGTAATATAGTAATTTCCAACACGTCCTAGACCACCGCGTGGCATGGAGGAAGCCACCAACCCCGCCGCGTCTCGTGACGGGGAGCTTTGCTCAGAAAGTCATGCATGTTTTCTTGATCTTTTCAACTTTAAGTCATTCGGATCCTCATAAATCAACATTTATGCACTAATTTACTTCTTTTTCAGTCCAGACTCCAGTGAAATACAAAATAGAAAACTAAAAAACAGATAAACAACACAAATAGACTCAATAAAAACACAAAATATCTACAAATAAACGATGTATTTTGCAACATATCAATGCCTAAGTGAAGGGGCATCTGCAGTATAATCAGGCCTGAGACTTGGAAAGTACCCAGAGTTGAATGTTATGGTTGATGAACATTAGAATGGTCAAAACATGATTAGAATGACCTATGACTCTTAACTGATCAATTTCGGTCCAAGGCTCAAACGAATGAAAGAGTTAGATATTGAACATAAAGGTGTTTTGTAATATAACAGATAGTTTGGGTAAAGAGCCCAACTAAATAATTAAATTAGATATGGATTTAAATGAAGCCAAAGATTTTCCTTCTAGTGAGCTAGTGATTTTCCTTCTAGTGAGTGATCTTTCATCTAATGAGGGAAGGATATTTCTTCTACTGCGAGGGATATGCAGAAATTTCTACCGTAGTAAGTGAAGAAGCACCATATCAAAAGAATTATTATTTTGTATTATCTTGACGCGTTATTACTAGTTTAATGGGAAGAACCTTACAAACCGTAACCGAATGATCCGGTTTTGATCATATCTTAACCTTAATCCATTGTTTTATTTAGTTTCAGTTATTTTCGGTTTAATTTTGATTTTTTCAATTATTGGTTTTCGTAAGCTGATCACTACAAATATGAGTGTGAAAATAAAATACAAGGGCGTGTGAATAACTCAACCCTGTAAAAAAAATACAAAACAAACTTGAGTGGACCTCACGGGGGTACGTCTTTTGGTTGGTTTAAGGGAAAACAGTTTCGTAGCTAGACAAGCATCGAGAACGGTGAAATCGAAGAAAGTGATAAGCACGCTAAAGTTTGTGAAGAGAGCCAACATGTCTTTGTCCCCTTGGCCTTTAATACATTTGGCGCCCTAGCATCAGAAGCTATTCGTTTCTTGACCAGTGTCCAACGGGTTATCCACAACAATAGTTCATCTTCAGGGGCCAGAGATTTGTATTTGGTAGACAAGAATTTGCAATTAAGAAACAGACGACGATGCAGCTTTTACCCGTCTACCTTCTATTTTGATGTAGCTTAACTATTTTAGGTTGTGTGTAGTCGAGCGCTATATGGGCGTTTTGGCCCCCATAGCGCCGGGGAACACCGCCCCCGCCGGCGCTATGGGGGCGTTTTGGGGGTGAGCGTTTTGGAGATGGCGAGCGTTTTGGCTGACAACGTTGGAGTTTTTTTTTATTATTATTATCTTATTATTATTAGTATTATTATTATTAACTGCAAGGTGGTAGCTGTGATGGTGGAGATGGTGTCGCCGGAGAAGATGGCGTCGCCGGAGAAGATGGTGGCGACGGTGGTGGCTGTGACGGTTGAAGGTGGTGGCTGTGATGGTTGGAGATGAAGGTGGTGTGAGACTTCAAGGAGTGGTAATAAGTAAGTAAGGGAGGGAGGGGTACCTGAATAATATAGTGAGCAAGATGAGGAAAGAGATGCCCATTGAAGAGGGTAATAGCCATTAGCATCAGGTAGAGAGAGGGAAACACCGGCTTCTTCGACAAATTTCGTTAGTTTTATAACAAAACCATTGGTTTTGTTGATAATAATAATAATAATAATAATAATAATAATAATAATAATAATAATAATAATAATAATAATAAGAATAAAACAATAAAAACTAATGATTACCCAATCATTTATAACCCCCTCATAACCCCTCTTCCCACTACACCCCCTTTTTCCATAACCCCTTCTATTACTTTTTAATATTTTAATATTATAACCCCACATAACCCCACCACTACACATGCTCGTAGAAATGAAAAGGTGTTGTTTAAAAACTTGAATAAATAAGGGCCGTTGATGAATCCAGCGGCTAGGATTGGTCTGAATCAGAATAAAGTACCTGAGATTCGTATGGTTCCACGCAAACAGTAGATTGATTCGAGGCTGGTCGGCGGAGAACCCTAAATACCGATACATAGACTCCGAGTACGCTATCCTACCTCTTACCTACTATTTAAACTCAATCGCATATCACTAAATCGTCATCACACACATTTCTTCCGTCCAGATCCAGATCTGCTCTTCATTAAGGTGCCTGATACTCTTATACGTATATCTTTCTGTATCTTAAACTGCTGTTTGCATGATTGGTATTATAATTTTGATTATTTACGGATCTGGTAATATGTTCGTTCTGCTACTGTCACTTGCATATATTAATTTTGATTTTGGAGTTGATTTGTGTTTGTGTGATTTCTGTAATGTTCGCTTTTAGCTTTTTGGATGAGCCTTTTGATTTGATCTGTTATAAGTGGCAGTTTAAGCCGATGATTTGAATTTGATGCATTGCAAACGGTATAAGCTGATCATTTAAAGTTGATGGATCCAAATTGTAATAATATAAGTTGATAATATGAAATTTGGTGCATTGCAAACATTAAGTTAAGCTGATGGATTATTGTGAGATTTTGTTAATTCCATGAATCATCTCGTAATATGTTCTTCATTGCAAACTGTCCTTTCCATTTACTAACTTTGATTTTGGAGTTTATATCTGTCGTCAAAAGTTTCAAACAGCAAATATGTGTTTGAGTCAGCAAATATGTGTTTGTTTTCTGATCTTGTATTCAAAGTATCTACATAATGGCTGCAATGTGCATCTAGTCATCGGGGATGGTATAATTTCAAACTGACAGCAAAATCTGAAACTTAATATGTTTGGGATAGCTAGTGGAATGGGTATTCGGGTATGGGATTAGCTAAAACAATTTCACGTGTTTTGGGAAGGGTTCAGTTTTGGGTGATGCCTGTGTGGTTACTTGAAATGGATCCCATTACCTTTTACCCCTATCAAAACCATATCTATCAATATATTGTGTAATATTAGAAATTTAGAATATGTATTTTGATTTTAATGACTTGAATTAACAAATGTATCGGATTGTTAGAAAAGTAGTTGAGCATGTGATAAATTTAATTTGGTTTTAGGGTAAGTTTAGTTAGTATAAGACTATGGGGTATGGGAAGGGGAAAGCTTCGGGAAAGCCTATGTGGCATTTTCCCCGAAGGGGAACACCGCCCCCCCCCGAGCCATCTTCGGTGCCCACGGGAGAATCTCCCCGATCTCCCCGTCCCTCCTCCCAAGAAAAAGTTGACCGTTTGAAACTTCCTTTTGAACGTTGGGCCTTTTAATTTTGCAACGGATACTTTTTAAAAAAAAAAAAAAAAAAGTTTTCCCTATATACTTTATTTATTTAACACTTTTACATTCAAAACAATACACTCCAATACAACAAACAACCAAAACACAAACAAAATATTAATCCTTTCATCTATTTTTTTATAAAAATTCATGGATCCAAGACGCCCCTTCAACCCGAACACACCCGTTAATCAACCACCATTCGGTTTTCCCTCGACACCCGGTACACCCTCGTCACAACCTTTTCCCGGGTTTAACACCCAACCCGGGTTTAATCCTTGGCAAATGCAAGTTCAACATCACCAATGGCACATGCCACAACATCAATGGCAACCTCAACCCCAAACCCAAACCCAACCCGAGCACGATTTTGTTTCTTTGGCCTCCCATGATGATCACGTGCCCGAAACCCAAGTCCCTCCTCCCATGATGGCTCGGGGGATCGATGAATATGTAGTGTTTTAATAATTTATTTTCGGGTTTTTTTTTTATTTCTATGTAATTTTCGGTTTTTTTTTTAATTTCTATGTAATTTTCGTTTTTTTTTTAAGTTAAATGTAATGTGTTTTTTAATTTTAATGAAAAAAATATTAATGAAAAATAAAATCAATAAAATATATCAATAAAATAAATCAAAAAGAAAATAATAAAAAAAGGAAGGGGGAAGGGGAACCATTTCCCCTAGAAGGGGGAGGAAAAGGGGAAAATGAGGTGGCGCTTATGTGGACAAGGGGAAGGAAGGGGGAAGGGGAACCACACCCCATAGTCTAAGGTATCGGGTAACTGAACCAGATAAGATCATAAACACGCATATTTGATACATGTGGAGAAACTTGTGAACCTGGTGGACTATAAGTAACAGGTACCCAACCAATATGGGACACAATTCTACAACCGGGTATGAGAATGGGATTTCCGAACCCATTAGTATAGTCATTGTGATGACCTCATTTCCTTGAAAAACACACACATGTATATGTATGTTTTCAAACTAATCTTTTCTTTATGCATTAACGTACTTATCCAGGCTGCTGTTGACGCTTTTGACTTGTTTCTTTATAAGCTCTTTTTTTTTTCTTTTGTAATTGAAGTGTTTGATCATTTAATGATAAACAATAATATGTATCATTCTATTTAAAAGTAGACGATTGAAAGTTGTTAGCTCTACGTATAACGATCTTGAAAAGTTCTTTTTATGTGTTCTTCAGGGTCTGACATGGCAGCCACATCAGCAAGTGCGTTTTCAGTCGGATCAACAATATCCCATGGCTCGAAAGCTAGCCCGCTTTCACAGTCAAGGACATGTGGCGTGAATTTCAATTTAAACTCTCGAAACAAGGTCACGAGATTCACAGGCCTCAAGTCATCCTTCTTGGGCAAGGAAAGCACTGCAGCTCTTCGTTACTCGTTTTCTCAAAAATCCCAAAACTACCCTCACGCATCCCCAAGAGCCCTTCAAGTTCAGGCATCTTTCAAAGTCGCAATTCTTGGAGCCGCTGGTGGCATCGGTCAACCACTAGCGCTTTTGGTCAAAATGTCACCGTTAGTTTCCGATCTCCACCTTTATGATATAGCAAATGTTAAAGGAGTAGCTGCTGATCTCAGCCACTGCAATACACCCTCAAAAGTTCGGGATTTCACCGGGAGTGATGAACTCGCTAGCTGTTTAAAAGACGTGGATGTCGTTGTCATCCCTGCTGGTGTTCCAAGGAAACCTGGTATGACCCGTGATGACCTTTTCAACATAAACGCAGGAATCGTGAAGACATTGATTGAAGCTGTGGCTGATAACTGTCCCGATGCTTTTATCCACATTATCAGCAACCCGGTTAACTCAACCGTCCCGATTGCTGCTGAGGTGTTGAAACAGAAAGGTGTCTATAATCCAAAGAAGCTGTTCGGTGTCACAACTCTCGATGTCGTGAGAGCAAACACGTTTGTCGCGGAGAAGAAGAATTTAAAGCTTATTGACGTTGACGTCCCAGTGGTTGGCGGGCATGCTGGAATCACCATTTTACCTCTGCTTTCGAAAACAAAACCGTCAGTTACTTTCAGTGATCAAGAAGTGGATGATCTGACCACTAGGATTCAAAACGGTGGAACTGAGGTGGTTGAGGCGAAAGCAGGTGCAGGGTCTGCTACTTTGTCAATGGCGTATGCGGCTGCAAGGTTTCTAGAATCTTCTCTTCGGGCACTTGATGGAGATAGTGATGTCTATGAGTGTTCGTTCGTTCAGTCAGAAGTTACTGAACTCCCGTTTTTTGCATCAAGGATTAAGCTTGGGAAGCAAGGAGTTGAGGCGATTATCTCGTCCGATCTTGAAGGGTTAACTGAGTATGAAGCCAAAGGTTTGGAAGCTTTGAAGGTGGAGTTGAAGGGAAGCATAGAGAAGGGTGTGGCCTTTGCACAGAAAGAAAAGGTGGCTGCTTGAGGGGCAATGTTAGGTCTGAGAGGAGTTAATAATATTCGGCATGCTTTGTCTTGAAATGCTCATTTTTGTAGAATTTGAGATGCTTTGTTGATGTTTTGAAGAAATATGGTTTCCTTTTATGTTTTTGACACATGCTTTGTCTTCAAAATCTTGTGTTTTTGTAGAATTTGAGATGCTTTGTTGTCTGTTGATGTTTTGATGAAGTATATTTTCTTATGTTTTTATGACATGCATCTAGGTCTTGTTGGTTTGGCTTAGTGTAGTAATTGTGTCGGGTTAGCTAGTTGACGAGATGAATTGGAACGCTATCAATATACTTCATCTATATAATAAAGTTATAAACAGGCTAAACGACTTGTGTTGTGAAATGTGACAAACAGGTTAAACAAGTCGTATCCAGATTGATTTTATAAGGGGGGACGGGGCGCAACCCGAATTGTCTACGGGTACCAACTACCAGCACGGTAACACCGCCGCCATCCATGCTGGTAGTGGTCCCGTGAACCGTTTTGCTGGTTCTATCTAACGGGCTGGTACCGTTTTTTTATTTGATTTTTGAGTTTTATATATACTTTTTTTTGTGTGTTTTTACCGTTTGTTTTAGACAAAATTACAGAAAACAACCTTTATGTATTACCAAAACTGCACCTTTATCTTTAAAAAACCTTCTAATCAACCTTAACCATTGTTATTTGTTACAAATCCAAACCTTTAACACTAACTAAGTTAGTTTTCCCAGTTAACTCCCTCACATGCTTTACAAGTGAGGGCTTTTTAGTCATTTTAAGTGTGTTTTATTTTAATGTTTATTAAAAAAAAAAAAACTTATACCCAAAGCTCCATTTCCAATCAATGTTTACATATTGTAAACTCACAATCCACTAAATCCAAACAAACAAAGCACCAAACCTGAGTTAGACCTCTAAACAACAATCTCAAAGCAGTATTAATATTCAAAACCCAAATTGCCCCAAGTTTCAACCTATAACTCTTGTTAACCGCAATCTGCCGCCCGACAACAAGCCTCGGATCCGACCTTTACTTAGTGATCGGCGTAACCTCAAGCTGCGGCTGCACCTCTTCAGCCTTCCTAACATCTATATCATACACTACCCTCTCACCACCCAAATGCCTCCCCTTCGGCACCTTACTACTCATCATCCTCATTGGCCCTCAACCCCCTGAATTCATGTTTCCACTACTTTGCGCCAACGGAATCGATAATTGACCCGTATTATTACTATTGTTACTATTACTACTACTACTACTATTATTATTATTACTATTATTATTATTATTATTATTATTATTATTATTATTATCAATCCCTGTAGTCTGTGGAGAGTTCAACAATGCCATCAATCTAGCTCCATGATTAATGTTTGAATTATGATTTCCACTAGGGCTAGGTGGTTGAAGTGGTGGCGTAGGATAAGGAGCACAGAGGTGATGGTGGTGCAGGTTAGCAGGAAGGGAAAAGGGTGAATAGGGTTTGGGGGGCATAAGAGTAGACGGTGGGAGGAGGGTAGGAAATATTATTAGGGTTTTGAATAAAGTTAGGGTTTGAAGAAAGAGCCGGTGGGGAAGAACAATAATTAAATATTTGTTGAGTATCATATGGTATTCTACCTGGGTGTTGTTGGTTATTGTTTATAGGTGAAGCCATAAATCACGTGATGATAATAATAATTTGTAATTGTTGTCAAGAATGAAAATTGAAAGATGGAAATTTAAATTGAGGTTATGGCTTTTGAAAGACCAGACCCCATGAAGAAGAAGATGATGTGCCCTCACATGCAAGGCATGTGAGGGGAGTTAACTGGGAAAACTAACTCAGTTAGTGTTAAAGGTTTGGATTTGTAACAAATAACAAAGGTTAAGGTTGATTAGAGTGCTTTTTAAAGATAAAGGTGAAAGATGCAGTTTTAATAATACATAAAGGTTGTTTTCTGTAATTTTGTCTTTGTTTTATTATTTTAACCGTTTATTTTATAATATTTTTACCTTATTTTAACCTTTTGTTTTTAAAATTTAATTAAATAAAAAAACCATTAAAGATAAACATAAAAAACTAAAATTCATTACTATTAAACATAAAAAACTAAAAAAAATACATTAAAAGAAATAAAAAAAAAACCTAGGGTTAGCCCTCAAGCGTTGACGTTGTTGAAGAACCGGGTCGGCTGAGGCGTCTTTGTGGCAGTTCACCAAGGCAATCTCTTCTTCGGGGGTCCAACGAGTCATCTTCGTGTGTGTGTTTGTATCTACGGTGGTAAAAGTGTGTTTTAACCCTACGGTTTGCTATGTTTATATATAAAAAAATTCAAACGGTTTGGTGGAACGGTCTCAATGCCATTGAATTCGATTGAACGGTTTCCATATTGAATTCACTGACCGTGAGGGTGTGGGACAGTTGAAATAGTAAAAGTAATTAATATTTAACTTTTAAACCGTGTGAAAGAAAAAAAAAAGGTTTAGTGAAATTACAAAAATAAATAAAAGAATCAGTGAAGTGCTGCCTCAAAAAAAGTGTTTCAGTGAAGTAAATCAGTGAAGTGATGTGGCAATACAGGATTTGTTAAATCAGTGAAAAATTTTTTTTCCTAGTAGCGCCCCTCTACCCCTAACCAACTTATTCGTTCTGTTTTCGAACAAATTGATGGATCAATCTTTTTATAAAATAACCTTTTCATTCTATTTTAGAGTAAGTAGAACTTAACAACAAAATTAAACGTTACATGCACTATCAAATTTTCAGTACTAGATTAACATCAGCTGCCAATTTGCCTATAAATAAAAATTGAAAAAGCGCACCTAAGCACAACAAGGTCCAAGCCCCCGTGCTTTTGGTTGCATAAGGGGCTTTTTTTTTCTTTCAAGAAGTGCACCTGAGGCGCGATTTCTTGGCAAAAAATTGAACCTGAGGAGCGTGTCTCATAGATTAACAATGGGGATGATTATGGGAATAAACTTAAGGCTTCGTTTTGGGAGACGTTGAGGGCGTATGGTGGTGAACCACCGGCGAATTGGGCGAAAAATGGAGTTACTGTGCATACTGTCCCTGGACCTCCAGGGTCAATGTCATACGTGCAGGTGGCGGTCATGGAGGCGGTAACGGTGGTGGTGGGCAGAAGTATGGGTGGGGTGGTTCGAATCTCGGAAAGAATCTGCCTACTCCGAAGGTGATTTGTGAAGGGTTGGATAAGTTTGTTATCGGTCAACGTGGTGCGAAAAAGGTGTTGAGATTTTTCCATTTTTGATATGCATTTGAGCATAGTTATAAATGCTATTGGTTTATATTGCTAGGTTCATGATCTTTTTACGCATTAATCTTGATATTGATGCATTTGGTCATTTCTTGATGTGATGTATCTGAATGTACATGCGTTAATAAATGAATTCTTACTGATTATGCTTGTGAAGTTAGAATATAGATTCATGATGTTATTTTCAAAGTTTCATAATCATTACAAGAGGATATATCATGCCTTCTTGAAAAAAGGGTTAGTCATCTATAGTATAAGTATATGGAGGAAATCCTCTAAAAAGGAAAAACCCCAAGAAACCCAACCCTTGGTCCATGTTGTGCCACATCACCTATTATATTATAATATTCTATAATATTCAAAAGGGCATAATAGACATTTCCACTACCCCCTTCTCTTTCTCCATATAAATATTGTTTCCCCCCTCTCTCTCTTCATTTTATTTTCAAATTCAAATACAAAAATTTTCTCTGCCCTCTCTCTACCTTGCCATCTCTCTGTTTCTCTCTAGAACCACCACAACCACCAGCCACAACCACCATCGCTACCTCCGGTCACCACCTCCAACTTAACGTCGTTATGCACCTAACCTTGGCGACTAACTGCAAATCGGTCTTTGAAGTCGAAGGCGGTCAAACTCGGTCAACCTCGTTCAAATCAGCAACTACTCGGACTAAGTGGTCAACTAGTCAGAGGATTATGCGGTCACCGTCGAGTGAAGGTGGAGCAAACGCCGAAGGTGGTGGGGTTATGCCGGAAGGATATGGTACAAAAACTTTCGATGTAATGAAAAAGGGATGGAGAGTGAAATCAGATCTTGTCTTACTTTCATCCTCATCGTAGCTAATCAGACGTGAAGAAACAGGAAGGAGACTGAGGTTGCACTACCATAGAGAAGGAAGTGGCTGTTGGGAGGAGTATAGGGATCAGGAAGGGAGCCTAATAATATCGTTGACTAAAATACAATTCACAATTTAAATGTGTGAGTTGTCATCCATATATTGTAAGATTAGTTAATCTTAGTTTATTATTTGTTTCTTATATTTATCTTTTATATATGATTTTTCATCTTTTTTTTAGACTATAGATTTGGTGGTTATCCATGAATGGTTTTTCTATTATCAATTTAACTCATTTTGGGTTTAGTGAAATAGGTTTTGGGTTTTGTTAACATTTTTTTGGGATAGTTTTTTGTTGCATACCAAGTGTTTGATCAAATGTTTGAATGAAAAAAAAACTTATGGTAACCTTTTTGATTTTTTTATTATTATTATTTTGTTTATGTTAGATTCTTATTAGATTGGGGACATGAGGTTGATATATCACATGTGATTGATGAATAAGTGTGTAATTTTTTATGTTAGTATATGCTAACACATGTTTCTGATGTCACATTATGTGTTTAAGGAGCCCAACTAACATGTGTTTCTGTTCTAGTGTTGTTTTCTCATGTGTAGGAATGTAATCCATATCTCTGAAGCAATTCCTTTATTTCATGTTTTTTATTTAGGAAACAAATAATGGAGAACGCAAGCGAAAGAAACTAATGGATGATTGAGAAATTGGTATATTTTTTTATTCTATTTAATATTTTTTTGGCAAGTGAAACTAATGGTGCATGTCTATTTTTTGCGGTTTGAGTCTTGTATTCTCACACATGTTAGTGATGCTAACACATGCTAGTATATGCCCAACTAATAGGTGTTAGGGTCCATATGACATACGTTATTTTCAGTAAAAGATATGTCTTAGAATATGCTAACACATGCTACTGATGTCGTTTATTATATTATATATTTCATGAGTATGAGGATAATTTTTTGGTATATGGATTTAGATTGGGTATGATTTGATTTTTTTAAATTAATTATTGTTGGATTTCAAACCCTATTAATCGTATTTGAGTAGTTGTATTAACATAGTTGTAAAATTAAGTATGATACACTTGGCACTGCAGATTTGGTGTTGTTTATACACATGTTAGTGATGCTAACACATGCTAGTATATGCCTAACTAACAGGTGTTAGGGTTCATATGACATATGTTAGTATATGCCCAACTAACATGTGTTAGGGTTCATACGACGTACGTTATTTCAGTAAAACATATGTTTTAGAATACACTACACATGTCAGTAATGTCTCATTATGTCCCACTAACATGTGTTAGGGTTCATATGACATACGTTATTTCAGTAAAATAGATGTTTTAGAATACATTACACATGTCAGTGATGTCTCATTATGTGTTTTGGAGAGCCCAACTAACACGTGTTTATCTTTTTTTGTAGGTGAAGAGATGTTTTGTGTTAAAGATGGAGATGGGTATCAAGAACGAAGCATAGCTAGATTTTTTTTATGTTGTCATGATAGTTTTTTTTGTCATTCACAAATAATTATGTTTATATTAAACGTTTTTAATACGTTTTTAGTATTGATTGTAATGATTGTTTTTATCATTTCTTAAATAAATATACATTTTATGCGTTCTTTTATTTTGTTATTTTTATAAGGATTTCTGTTAACACATGTTAGCGATGTCTCACGCGAGGTAAGAATTTTGTATCACAACACTAACGTATGTTAATATTGGTGCTGGAAAAAGTGACATAAAGTAGGAGAGAGGTGACTTGACAAGTGTCAAATCAACCTTTTGAAACCTAGGATTCAGAAGTGTCAAATCTCATGTTTAAAATTACCTTAATGCCCTTAATTATATTTTTTATTAGATTGGCCCACATGCTTTATGATTATTATATCCAAATAATTATGGACCATTGATCAAACTTGATCAATGGTCACTAGAGGGTTTTCAGAGTTTTTCCATTATTTAGGGTTTCCATATTATCCACTCCCGTCATCTATATATATATTGCAAAGCTAGATATCCTACATGTTTGAGAGGTGACGCGTATGATGTGAGGTGGCACCTATCGACCAACTAAAAATAACCAAAAAATATCTTTTAACCTAATCTATTAAATACCTAATCTACTAAATTTAAATATTAAAGCTTTATTATTTTCTCTCTCATGTTTCCCCCCATAACTTTTAAACGTTAATATCTTTTATATACGAGATTTTTTAAAGAAAAAAATTACACCAAATTAACGAGCGTTTTATTATCTTTCCAACGAGTACCATAGTGCTATATAAAAAACTGAGAAAAAATTGACTATTTTTTGTAACCCGACAGGTATTGTGTCGGGTTTGGGATTAGTTTAAAAAAATTGTGGGTTTGGGTCGGGGCTGGGATTAGGTGATACCCGACCCGATTACCCGAAACCACATATCCAAATACCCGAACTATAGACCCGATCATATACCCATGAATTTTTTTAACGCATCACATAACCCTTAGACTAATGCGTTCGATATTTCAATAATTAACTTTTTGAAATGATCGATTATAAACTTCCGAATTCATTTGATATTATATAATATTTTGTAGTGGCACTAGATTTATACCCCGGCGCAGAGATTCGTTTTTTTTATATTTGAATATGATAACTTATGACAGAAATTTGTTCAAAATAAATAATAATAATAATAATAATAATAATAATAATAATAATAATAATAATAATAATAATAATAATATATTTTCTTATGTCATATTAGATATTGCAACCCGGGACGCTCCCGGGATAAAAGCTAGTTAGTCATTATATGCCGCTTGCAGTGTTATGAACTAGGCCAGGAGCAGATTCGGAAGGATCTATGGCCGAAGATGACGACAAAGTAGATTTAGAAAAAAAGCAATGTACTTCTCATGGGCCAAACATGCTCAGGTATGATCATTGTGGTGTTTTCGGATATCCAAAAATTTCGAATAGTGAATATCAATATCCGAACCCATATCCGAAATCTTCGGATATAAGGATTTGGATGTTTAAACAGATATCCGAATTTTAACGAAAAATAAAAAAAAATGTTTTTGCATAGAATAAAACAAAACTCGTATTAGATTTTCCAAGTTTCAACATAGAAAACAATAAAACATTCAAAAATCCAAACTCGGGTCCAATTATTTTCGGATAACGATAATCTGATTATCCGAAATTTTTAGAAATCAATATACAAAATTGAAAGTTCGGATTATCCGATTTTCTGGTATCTGAATTGGATATTCAAATTTCCGGATACGGATTTTTGGATATTTCGTGTTCGATTTCAGATCCTAATTGTTTTAACACCCCTACCTACAACAATAAACGCAAACACATTCAAGAACAATCCTCCACAATTCAAATATTACCTACAAGGCAGCCTATTACAGACAATTACTTCGCGAGGTGCAAGGTTCAGTATCTGCAAGATGCATGTATAGCTAGTTAATAGGTATACATTAGGATTAAAAAAAACAGTATCTACACATACGTTTAAGTTTTTAAAAGCCTCCTAAATAACTGGTATAAAATTAGTTCTCTCTCGTTATTTGTTTTTGGCCTCTGTAGTGGATCAATGGGTGTTTAGGCCCAAAACAATCTGGTACGTGGTTACCTGCAATATATTTAAAGACCCGCCTATTCACACCCCCACCTGGCTCCTTTCACCCCACGTGACTTCAAAGTGTCGTGCTTTGGCCATAACGTGACGCTTTGAAGTACAAACATAGCAATTTTTAACAGGGTCTTGGGATTGGTGTGGGGTGGGGTTGGGATAGGTTTTTTTTTTTTTTTTTGGGGGGGGGGGGGGTTTGGTAGGGTTTTATGTGTAAAAGTTAATAATAAACGTTTTTAATAAAAAATGTAAATTAAGTTTTGCAAATTATTATTCTAAACATCTAATTATTGTTAATAATAAACAAGCATCAAATTATAAAATAAGGTTTTGAGTGATTGTGTTATTTATTAGTTAACATTTTATAACAATCGTAAACAAACATTCAAACAGTAATAAACGCGCATAAAATTACAAAATAAGCTTTTGAGCGATTTTGTTAACATTTTATAACAATTCTAAACAAACATTCAAACAGATTATACACATTCCAAACAAACATTCAAAGCGCCGCGCTTTGGCCAGAGCGCGACGCTTTGTGATACGAGGTTTGACTGATTTAAATTTAAGTCTGATAAAGCCTGATAAAGTATGAAAATGTTGTCACTCGTGAGCCCTAAGCGCGACGCTTTAAGGGGGTGAAAATAATTTCCATGGGGGTGGATATATAACCACCCATATTTAAATTATCCATCTATCTCACTTGTAAAAAGAATTTCTTGTAAGACAATTCGAAAGATGCAAAGTTGTAAAAAGGACATCACGTCTTTTTATTCACTTGTAAGTAATAACAAGAATATAACCTTCCAATAGTGTATGTGTATAGTATTAAAGAAAAAAAGATAAAGACGAGATAAAGAAACAAATGAATGTCACTCATAATCACTTTTGGAGTTTTGGAATTGGTAGAGTGACTTAGAGGGATTGCATATTTAAACGTGTGAAACATGTAACTTACCTTGCTGTAGTTGCATCTTTCTTTCTTTATCCAAATGCCAACTTAACTAACGAGATTAAAAAAGAAAAACCCATTAATGGTAACAAGAACATTATATATATATATATATATATATATATATATATATATGGCGACATTAACTTTTTTCGAAATCCAGTTGTGACTCGTAATTGAAGCATAAATGTATATGTCATCAAAGCTATCTCATATTTAGTACTCTTTTATAAATTGGCTTCGTTTACCATTTTAGTTACTCTAATACTACACAGGTTAATACTTTATAAAATCTCAAATATACCGTAATGATGTGCTTATTTTTATTTATGTTTCTATATAAGTTCTATTCAAAATCGAACAAGTCAAATATTTGATTGTTTTGTTCTTTAACGTGACAATCCCAACCAATACCATACAAACAATTTTAGTAGCGGTGGCAGTACTCGTTTTTAAGATTTCCAATATTAATTTTGTTAAATAAAGAGGTCTATTAGCAATAAAAAAAACTATATCGTAAGGTGTAGTCAGTGTCAATAACATACCAGTATCGTGAAGAAAGAACCGAACTGATGACATCCCAATAATATCGGTAGCACGTCGGTTTTGACCTAACATTGGTACTGGTATCAATACTATCAGAACCGTTAATGTTATTCGTTTTTATGGTTTTTGATTGACGTAAACACTTGAAATATCCTTTTGAGCATGTGGCAACTTTCTTTTTTGAGTTTCATCTTTCAGTTGCTATACCGAATACTGGTACCATACCAATATTGTAATGAATCAACTGATATTGATAAAATCTGAGCAGCAAAGCGCATGGAAATTCGACTAGTAAACAACAACTTAGGATTAATATCCCCTACCTATATAATGTAAACTTGTAACACAACGTATGTAAAAAACAAAATCTTTAATTCGGTTTTGGAAGTATAGATCCGATAAACCACATAAATTCTTGTGTTAATTTTTTTCTTACGTGATAAATTAGTGTTCTCTTATTTTGTTATTCATGTGAACGTTTTATGACCCACCCCTAAAATCAATCATATATTTCCCCTTAAGATGGGGAAATATGTAATAGACTTTTCACCTGGATATAGTTTAGGAGGATGAAATTTGTAAATGAATTTTTAAGTTGCGTAAATATGTAACAAATGATATTAGCAGAGGATACTAAACGTCTCTTTAGGAAGAAAAAAACTTGTCTCTTTAGGAAGGAAAAAAAAGACAAATTAATCTTTTATATGAAAAAGAATAAAACTTATCATCACAACCTTCTTTCCTTTTTTCCATATAGAATGTTTATGATTCATGACTTGAGCCACTCTTTATTTACCCTTTAACAAATACCTTGCTTGAACATAACCTCATAGGAATCTAAGTGAATTGGATATTTTTCTTTATTTTAGAGAAATTATTATGTTTCATCTTATTATTACGAATTTAGTAATCTACTTTATATATTAAATTCTTTTATTAAACAGTTAATCTAACTATTAAATAATATTTATTAATGTAACACATATAGTAGTAAGTTGATTATAGAACACATATATATTAACTTTGACTAAAACATGTTCGATGCGAAAACAATCTAGATTGCCTCTACCACGTAGGCTACCACCACATTGGCTTCTAAAGGCATACTTGTTCAATAAGATGAATTACAGACATCGTAGATATGGAAATATGGTTGTAAAAGTCGCTAAGCACTTCAAGTTAGTCGACTAAGGAGTTGTGAGTACTCGGCCTAGCTAGAAATTACTCGGATATGGCTCTGTTATCGGGGCACTTTATCCTGGCCAAAAACCCGAACAGCCCCCACCCGATAAACCCGAAATTTAAAAGCCAAACAAAATCATAAATAGTATCATTTTTTTACTATTGCATTTTGGTTTAAAGTCTTTGGTATCTAAAACATTAAGTTTTTTAACTTTTGAAGACTACATATCATATTGTCAATTAATGTTTGAATTTTGAAGATATTTTTTAAGTAGCATGATGAATTTTGCGAAAAAGAAAAATGTATTTTTCATATTACATCTAAACCTGAGAAAAGAATAACCCGACCCAAACTAACCCGAATAACCCAAATCGAACCAACCCAAACTTTAAATGGTTCGGTTACCTGACCACTTTTTTTCAAACAAAAAACCCAAACAATCCGAGTCGAAAAACATGAGGAAAAAACCCTAATAACACTCCTAGCCACGTGCCCCTCACGTGAGGGGCACTTTTGTCCTTTCAACCTACTTACGTAATTTTTTATATATAAATTTATAGATAGAAAAAGTAATGAATAAACAAATAATATATAACTTCTTTGAAGCCTAAAAATCGAGTGAAACTATTGAGATAAGATTCGAGAAAATCAAAACAAAGAATGCATTTATTTAGTCAACAACATTCGATCTTATTTCTACCATTTTATTTAATTTCATTTGTAGACCAACACTCTAAACATATTAACCAAACACCCTTAAAATCCGAAGCCCTAAAAAAATTAACCAAGCAACCACTTTCTTTGCAGACCATATTGACGCATATAGTTGGCAACGGTTGGTTGAGGTGAGGGGCACATGGATAATCAACCTATCAATAGTAATACCATATTTAGTTATTTGTGATGTTCTTAAGGCAGATGAAGCTTGAAGAAGAAACTTACTAGCGAAATGAAGAAGATGAAAAGGAGGTTGAAAGGACAAATGTACCCTCATGTGATGTGAGGGGCACATGAAACAGAGTTAACAGAAAATGTAACCGCCTTTAATATTAGGGACGGATGGTGTTAGACCTAAAAGTAAAAACTTAAGACACACCACTCAAAACAGAAAATTAAAGTTTACTCAAGAATGTATCTATAAATGATGGTAGCTCACCCTTTTCATAACTTATCCCTTCTCAACTTCGATTGCATTATATGCCATATTCCTAATTCTCTTCTTATTTAACTATTTTTTTCCTTTGTGTTTCTTTCTTCTTCTCATATTATAATTATTATTGCTACTTTAATTATTAATGGAAAAGGAAAAAAAAGTGTTGGAACACAATCATCCATTAACACTCATGGATTTGTGGTTGGGACAGTTGAAACATGAAGAAGATGAGGAAAGGGAGGAAGAGGAAGAGGACAAGGATGAGTTAATTGCAAATCAAGACTTCCAATGTTGGTGTTCCCGGTGTCATGAAGAAATCAGTTGGTATCATAGGTATTACTACTCTTGTTCTCAATGTAGTCATTACACTATCCATAAATTTTGTGCAGAGCTTCCAGATAGAGTGGAAGACATTTGCCAGGTTGGTCATACTCTTGACTTTTGCCAATGGAACAGCGAAACGAGGTGTGATATTTGTGGTCTACTTATTAAGTCTAGAGAGGTATTTTACCGTTGTCTTGATTGTTACACTCGTGTTGATGCAAAATGTGCTACGAAAAGACAACCAAAGAATATAATTTATCATCCTAGCCACAAACACCCACTAGTTCGCATCCCTAAACGAATTTTAGACGAGTGTGATGCATGCGGTAAGGAACATAAAGGGGTCTTTTATCATTGTCCATCTTGTGCTAGGTCCAGTTTCATTCATAGTGATTGTGCTTTTCTACCCACAAAGTTGCAAATCCAACAAACTACAAATGATTTCTTCTCCCATATTCATCCTCTCACCCTTGCTTATTCCTTTCCATTTAAGGAGCAAAATTCTAAAAATGTCCCACGGTGTAGGGTATGCCTTGAAGGTTTTCATAATTCAAATTTTTGGATATATAAATGCGAGAAATGCAGATATTATACCCATCTAGCCTGCGCAACATCAAGAAACGAGCCGTTCATGTCCATCATTGCGTCTCGAGGTATATCTAGGTGCCTAATATATATGTTTATTATCATTTCTTTGTTGGTGGCTTTTAACTTATGACCATTTAAGCAATACAAGATTTTTCTTTTCTTTTTTTTCATAGGAACGAGTAAAACCATTAAAAGTTATGAGGACTCTCAACATCCGGATCTTCTTCATCTTCCATTTCTTGATCCATCTTATAGTATACTACAACACTTGTTTTTCAAGGAAGATATTGGATCAAGTACCTACAAAACACATAATAATACTATTCATCAACATCCACTAATTTTAGTGGATGCACGATGTACTGATATCACATCAATCCCCACCTCATCTAGAATAAAACCTATCTCCTACCATGACCCAATGAAAAGGATTGAACTTTTGTGTGATGGATGCGTGAGACCAATTATGAGTGGGCCAATTTACATGTGTTCAAATGAGGAGAATGATCATTGCAACTTTGTGTTGCACGAGTGGTGCTCCAAACTACCCACTGAACTAAAACACCACTTTCATCACCCACAACATACCCTGATCCTCCATTCAAAAATCCCTAGTAAGTTTTTTGGGGTCTTCGATTGTGATATTTGCAAGTTACCTTGCAATGGATTTGCTTACTATTGTGTGGAATGCAATTACTACATTGATGTTAAGTGTGCCTTCTTACCTAAAGAAATCACTCACAATTCTCACCCAAATCACCTCCTTTCTAGAAAATTTAATCAGGGACTTAGTGGCTGGTGTGGTATGTGTTTTGGGCAGACTTATGATTTTTCATTTGACTGCCATACTTGTAATGATTTTCATCTACACCCTCATTGTGCTTTGCTAATACCGGAGAAAACTATGAACAAGTGTGACAAGCATCCAATGGAGCTGAGTTACTTGCCAATTGAGAACCATAAGAGTGACTATTTTTGTGAAGTTTGTGAGATGGAGTTGAATCCTGAGTGGGCATTCTATCATTGTAGTGAGTGTATGCAGTCTATGCATACAGCTTGTGCTCCCTCAATACTTCGCTATGAAACATATACGACTCATGAGGGATGGTTCTATAATGAAAGTAATGGCATTCATAAATTTGTAAATGTGAAGTTTGGGGGCACATATAAGAATATCAAAGTGCATCCACACCCCCTTTCATTCCTTCAAGGAATTGAAAACGATGGTCAATGCCATGATTGTTATTATAGAAGAAGAGATCTTCAGTATGATATGATCTTTAAGTGTTTAACTTGTGAATTTGCACTTCATTACTACTGTTGTATGATGAGTAGCTAATATAGATGTAATTGGTTTGTTGTTGTGTTTAGAGTGGTGTATTTTGTTTTATGTGAAAAGATGTTGTAATAAACAAACTCAATCATATCATGTGTTTAATTTTGTAATATATTTTTGTTTACATCTTTAACCCAGAAATGGGTAATTAAATGAACCCAGAAGTACATCGGGTGTCGGTTAAACTCGGACTCGGGTCTTTCGGGTAGCTATTCAGGACCCATCGATGAATGATTTGAGATTACTACTAACTGCTCAGTGTTCTTGATGAATTCTAACCATTATAAAGGATGATTGCATCTTAAGGTACTTTATTATTGATTTTACATAGCAAAGATTATACGTATCCTTAAAATGATTGATTTTGATGATGATAATACATGGGTAAACAACTTGATTTTATTGGCTGACTTGAACAAATTTTTCAACAGCTTTGAGTTGTATTCAACATATGCATACCAGCTGCTCGACAAAATGTCTGTGTGAGTTCTCAACAGAAAATTGTCTTACTGTATTACTTATGTGTTTACATCCTAATTATGAATACTAGGCTCTAATGTTAATGCTTATTTACGAAACTATTGTTATAGCAGACACTGTACACAGGAAACAACAAATTGGAAGTTCTCTATTCGATAAAAACCACAAGATGCAGTGACGCGGTGAATATGGGCTTGAAGGATGAAGGTCAATGAATCAATCAATAGCCTTGGGTGGAGACACACTGAATGAATTTAGAGGATAAGACGCAGAGCAATGAGGTGTCGATAATATGCACATTTTGCATTTGTTTTTTTACTGTAAGATAAGGTTTCAATGTATAGACCGATGAATTTTACAATCGAAATTTTGAGCAATACATTGAAGGCATTGTTAATCAGCACTTATCTTTAAGGTTTACTGAGTCTTCCTTTTGAATCATTATAAAGTTTGCCCTTGATATATAAGTCAATGTATTTTCATCCCATAAGTGATCACTGTATGTTCATTGCCATAGTGGCAGGATGTTTTTGTTTAATTTGATCCTAAGTTGTTCTTTGTATTTTCTTCCTTATGATCTGATCTGATTGACAACAATGGCGATAGCAAGAATAACCTCTGGCCTCACGTACCCTGACCGCTTCTACCCCGCTGTTACTTACGCCGGATTCAGTTCATCTTCCACATTCGTCACCTTCAAGTTCGCTAATGACGTCGCTCTGTTGCTCTACGCCCTTTTCCAACAGGTCTTTATTCACATCCATCTCTGTCATCGTCCTCACTCCTATTTTGGTGAATTTAACAGTGTTAGCTACGGAGATAGTATCAGAGGGTTATGCGTTAATGGTGTTGACGCCGAATGATGAAGCCATAGCTAAGTTAACGCCTGAGCAGTTGAGTGAAGCAGGCGGGCCGGAGAATATAATTTATTATCATTTGATACCGGAGTATCAGACGGAAGAGAGTATGTATAATTCGGTACGGCGGTTTTGAACTTGGGACCAACCGGACTGCCAGACTGAAGTAAGTCAGTTGGTTTGAGATATATATGATTCGGCTCACGATTCGGATTTGGCAGTTTGGTGTTTAAAACTCCAGCCGACGGTTTCGAACTTGGGACCGACCAGACTGCCAGACTAAAGTCATTCGGTTGGTTTGAGATTTATATGGTTCGGCTCACGATTCGGATTAGGCAGTTTGGTGTTTAAAACTCCAGCCGACGGTTTTAACTATCTACCTGACGGTTTGGAACTTGGAGCTAACCGAACCGCCAAACTGAAGTAAGTAAACGCCCGGTTTGGAAATTGAAACCGGCCACTTAACATTTTAACCTGTATATCAATGCATTGATAGTTAATATAACTAGTGGGTTTCCTCCGCGCGCGTTGCGCGCCTTATAAATTGGTCGCCTATGCTTGTTATTGTCACCAACCTTATAAATTGGTCGTCTATGACTATTGTTTCCACCAGCCGAAATGCGCGTTGCGCAAAAGTCGTTAGTGTTACCAAATAACATAGCAAAGCATCAAAGTGAAGCTGTTTAAAGCATTGTGTCAATTTGGATATTACATAAAAATTCAAATTTGTAGGTGATAGCTGAACAGTTTTTATAAAAATATAAATTTTATAAAGGCAATTATATATGCCGAGATTATCTATCAAACATTGCAAAACATAACAAATTCTATAAAAAGGGAAGTGTTAGAATGAAAATGGTTGAACGAACCTTCCATACAGATTAGTTTATGTTAAGCCTTGAAAACCTACTATATACTGAAGACTAAAGGAGGCTTTGCGCCTGGACCCAAATTAGTAAACTCATATTTGTGTTTGATACCCTGCACATAGGACTCATATTTACACTTAACTTTCTACCATACTTGTGGACCACATCACCATCGTTATTTTTTTTGTACCATTTGTGTTGTTGATGTTCCCATTGTAGTTCCATTTTCTTGTGTTATTTAGAAGATTCCCATGTAAGCTTTTGATCAAAAGTTGTTTCTTAGTCATGAAGTTGTTATTGTGCTTTAGTCACCGAGGTGATTAAAGTCCAAAATCAACGTTACCAGATCGTAGTTTCCACCTAAAAAAATTCGGCATTAGCAAATCCTATATTACCTACTGGTTACACATTAATAATAAATTAATAAGTAAAGTATAGAAAACTGGTAAGAAACCGGATTCGGCGCCAACATTGTGTGCCTGCAACCTAACCCACATAGACCACAGGTTTAACCAACCGCCCTTAAACCTGAAAATTGGGGTTTCAAGACCAAATTCAACAAATTCAAACAGATAGCAAGCTTAAAGAAAAAAGCAGTTAAGGTATGTTCATAACCAAAACTAATTTCAAAAAATAAAATACATAGCAAGCGTACCAATACCAGCCATCGTTGCTCAGAAGAGGAAAACAACACCACCATACCCAACTCACCGGCTTACAAAAACTGAACAGCCTCTGAAACAGAAAAAACGATGACAATAACATCAGCTCAAATTTTAAAATCAAAGACGAAACAGAGAGGAAGGCGCAGAGAAACATACAAATACAACACTGCTGGGGCGGGCAAACGCCATAAACGACATGGATCTCTAGCCAAGTGGCAATCGTCGTCTGCTCCTCTCAAACTCAGCCAGCGTGGGGAGAGGACTGATCCGTGTGAAAGGGGTGAAGCATGCACGGAAATACTATTGGGGTATCGTTCAACCTCTTCACCATGCGATAACTACTTGGTTTGTTGAACCAACGCCTTAGTTTCAGTAACTTCCTTTCTAGTAAATTTAAACATACACATAGATTACTCTCCAAGTTATTCAATCATAGAAGTACATAAATTTATAAAAACAAAAAAAAACCCTTATTCAAGCGATTAATTTTGGAAAAAAAGGAAATACTTACCTTGTAAGCGAATTTGTAATTGCGGACTGATTTTGTTGGTGAAACCAGTACGTAGATCGTCAAAGCGAGCTACAACAAAAACTATCATCACCGAATTCCAACATCAACAATAACACACAAACAAAAGCAAATTTAATCAGCTAATTACAAAACTAACAAAATGGCTATCCAATTAAACAACTTTTTTTACCTCACTTGGTTAACAATTCAGATTTGAATAGGATCTTGCAAAACAAAATGAACAACAACAAAGAGACAAAAAATAAGAGGAATATGAAACTGAATCTCCCAAAAACAAAACATATTCAAGCGATTAATTTTGGGAAAAAAAAACACTTACCGTGTAAACGAATTTGTAATTGCGGACTGATTTTGTTGGAAACCGGTACCTAGATCGTCAAAGCGAGCTGCAACAAAAACTATCATCATCAAATTCCGACATGAACGATAACACACAAACAAAAGCAAATCTAATCAGCTAATTACAAAACTAACAAAATAGCTATCCAATTAAACAACTTTTTTTTTTACCTCACTTGGTTAACGATTCAGATTTTAATAGGATCTACCAAAACAAAATGAACAAAAACAAAGAGACAAAAAAAAGAGGAATATGAAAAAAAAACGCTATAAGCATAATACCTTCAGCCTGAGCTCCGATGGATGGAGTTGACTTAGATTTATGATCGGAAAGAAACGGAGCACTTGCATTTGATCCATTAACTATGTTTTCCTGCAAGCTTCAACAGATGCTGCCCAAAACCCATTAAATATCAAAATGCAATATGGTAATACAAAGGGTATTTGGATGAGAGCCAAATGACCTATCACAAATAATTCAAGGGATTCACCGCGATAACAATTAAATCTTTTGGTAGAAGTTGAAAATAATACACGATACGAATCCTTTGCAGAACTAGGCTACTTTTTGGATTTCAAATTATAAATGGGTGGTTGAATGGAAAATTTGTGTTTATGGTAATGGTTCTAAACCATTTAGCGGCATCAATCATCAAGATATAGGTTTCTGACTTGTGTAAGGTGAAGCCGCTAATTCGTTTGGGGTAGTCACTGTAGCCGCTGAATGGGATGGAGGATTCACCCTTGATGCCGCCAAATGGTTTGGAGGAGTCACTATTTTGTCCTTTCAAACTCCAACTCTATTTTCCATCATGTGATTTTTTTTTTGTTTCCTTTTGAATTCAAACGAATAAAAAGAAAAAAAAAGAAACTATCTTCCTCGTTGTCGTTGTTCTCGTTTATATACAAGTCGGTAGGATATTAATCAAACCGTTTTTTTTTTCTTTTTCCGCTTTCTTTCCTGCTTTTAACAGCCAAATGCCCAAATGAATACTATTCTTTTTTTTTAAACCAATTTAAGCGTTTAAACTTTTTGAGATACCTGACTTTTCATATCAACTTAAGTATTAAACTTTTTTTATACTTATTATTTTTAACTATCAAGGTGTCCGCGGGATGCGACGGAAAATATAACCACTTCTACGGATATACATAGTTTGGTTCAATTCAGTTACTAGATTCAATCGAAACCAAATCCATCGCTTAATCACTCTTATTAACTAATCGGCTAATTGGTTCATATCTTCTAACTTCTAAGTACCATCTAAGCATATACATTATACATATGTGTGGGTTGGGTCTAAAGGACAAAATAGTGACTCCTCCAAACCATTTGGCGGCATCAAGGGTGAATCCTCCATCCCATTCAGCGGCTACAGTGACTACCCCAAACGGATTAGCGGCTTCACCTTACACAAGTCAGAAACCTATATCTTGATGATTGATGCCGCTAAATGGTTTAGAACCATTACCATAAACACAAATTTTCCATTCAACCACCCATTTATAATTTGAAATCCAAAAAGTAGCCTAGTTCTGCAAAGGATTCTACACGATACACCTTCACCACTGTCTAGTATTACAAATTGTAGCATTCCTTGCACTTCGCATGCAATTGTGCATATCCAAGATTGTTGTATTACACAATATATCATTTCTATACTTCTTCCTTCTGAAGTAACCACTTTTGACTTTGGAAACTTAGCTTTGTAATTTTTAAACTAAATTAACATCAAAGAGTTGTGTTTGTTGGTTTAAAAATGTTCTATCATTTCATAACTTGTTATAATAATATCATTAATCAAACAAAAATCGTATTAGTATTAATCTTTTAGCTGGAAAGGAAACTCACTCGATATTCAATAAAACTCTTCTCATATGAACACTTAATTTGAAATAAAAAAGGTAGGATCAGCAACGTTCATCAATCTCTGACTAATCACTAAGTGGAACAACCAATTCATTTATTTAGCACAAAAAACCCCATGACTTTGCTCTCTTACAAAACCCTTTTTACCCATCTGAGTTCAAAATAACTTTTCATAACACTTTCACATGCATTAAATGAGAATTGGGGAAAAAACCCCAAAAGATATTTTGTTCCTGTTATAAATAACCATCGCTGTTGATCCAAACCCTACGCCCCACTTACGGTGTGCGCATATAATGTATATATGTGTGGCCCTCGGGGGGCAAAAGTAAAGTTGCACTAGTTTTAACGTTATTTTACTAATTTCGTGAAAATAACGTTGAAAAAGACGTACGGTTAATCATGCACCATGTGGTGGCGTTGATAGCCAAAAGACAAAGGGGTACATGCACTGATCGGATTTATCCCGATTGCTAAGTGTTCTGTGCCTTATGTCCAAGGCTTGATACCAAACCACATCGAGCCGGGGGTCTCACTGGAAGCAGCCTCTCTATTCTTAGGGGTAGAGGTAAGGCTGTCTACATCTTACCCTCCTCAGACCCTACCTTAGTTTTGTTATAGGTGGGATTAACTGAGTATGATGATGATGATGATGATGATGATGTTGATCCAAACCCTAAATCCGAGCCAAAACAGTACATGCAACCCAAAATTGAAACCCTGAGTTAGATAAACTGACCTTAGTCGTTGGACTTACTGGACTTTCTTTTTTCCCGCCGATCGGAGGTCCGATTCTGACACCGAAACCATAAGCCTGTAAACGGAGACTCCATTTTGAACCAAAAGAAATTAGGGCTTAAACCTAACAGCATGAACACATACATAAAGAAACATCGATCCATGAGAACTGCACACAAAATCCATCATCGCTAAAGGCATGTAGTTAGGAGACGGTGGCGAAGGTTCTCTTTACGATCTAAACCTCCCTCTCTTTTAGTTTCTCTCTCTACTGAATGTTTGTGACTACATGTGGACAGGGAAAGAAAAGATATGGTAAGGGACGCGTGTGCATGACCGTTCACATGGGCCAATGGAGAGCCAACACCACAGCAAGTGTTCACAGGCTAAAGGGAGAAACAGACGCGTGGCATACCCATTATTACAAAATTACCCCGTAAAAACACTAAAACAACCAAACTGCCATTGTTCAATAAAATTGCATAATGTACTGCAAACGAAAAAAGAAGAAACAAAATGCCATTGACGGGCCTCGAACCCACAACCTACCCGTTAGGAAAGTAACCCCTAAACCACTACACCAACACACAATCTTGTTTTTAAATATGAAACCACCTCTACTTATTATTAATTAATGGCGTGTAAAAAAATTACTGTTCAAATTAGAACACTATTCAATTTGTGAGTGGGGATCTCTTTATCTATTAATATAGTTTAATTTAATATGAGCGAATCGCATGGTTGGTCCCTGTGGTTTCCAAATTTTGCACTCTTGCTCCTAGTGGTTCACTAATTACACCATTGGTCCCGAGGGTTGTAAACTTATTACTAACATGATCCAAATGTATTAATTTCGTTACTCTATTGGTCCTAGCCCCTAACGATCGTTAAAATTCTCTGTTAAATAGATACAAAATGTCTATTTTGCCCTTATAAAAAAATAAAACATTATAAATAAATAACTAAACCACCACACCCCCACCCTTACCTTATCCCCAACACCACCACCACCACACCACCACTGCCACCCAAACCATTTCCTTACCCATGACCAAACACACAACCAGCCACCACCACCTGCAACTGGAAAACGACACAAAACCCCACCCCCTTTCACCCAACAATAATCTGGGTTCCGATTGAGTTCCTGTTTTGATTTGGGGATTTCAGGTGTAGATGGTGACTAGGGTTTCGAGCAAGTCAGGGAGATATGGCCACAAATTCTTCACCTGAACCACTACCACTGCTCACCCTCCCACCACCGTTCACCCTAATCGGACTTTAACCCCACCTCCAACCCCTTTCTCCCAGAAACCCTCATGGATTTGAGGATGGCGGCGTGGTGTTGGATGGGTTTCCGATGAGAAGGAAAAGACAACAGAGGCGGATGATGTTCGGTAGATAGTTGGGGTTATGGATGTTCAGTGATATGTCAGGGTGATGGAGAGGTTGTGATGATGTTCAGTTCCGATGATTTCTCAAACAACAGGCCCGATGATTAAGGTAAACCCATTAACCATAGTTCCACCTTTAATTATTTAGGGTAATTATAAAGAGTATGACCATGGTTAATGATGTTGAAGGAAGGTTACGGTGGTGATGTTGGTGACACATCACGGGGAAGACGACAGGTCCAGATCCAGAATGTTGGTTTAGTCAACACAGTCAAGACATGGTGGTGGTTTAATGAAGAAGAAGGTGGAGGTACAGATGGTGGTCGGGTGGGGGAGGTAGTTGAAGGTGCAGATGATGGTGGAGTTTTATAGTAGGTTTAGGGGTGATGGTTTAAGGAGATGGTAGTGGTTTAATGAAGAAGAAAGTGGAGTTGCAGGGGTGATGGTTTAAGGAAGAAGAAAGGTGGGGTTTTATAGTAGGTTCAGATATAAAAAGACTATAATACCCCCATGTGGGTGGACTTAACCAAAAAAGTTAACTGTCGTTAGTCATGGGGATCAATCGAGTGCACTTTTGTTAAACCTAGATACCAATCTTGTAATTAGTGAACCACTAGGAGCAAGAGTGCAAAATTTGGAAAGCACAGGGACCAACCATGCGATTCGCTCATTTAATATAGACCAAAAGAGACATTGCAGCTTATTTTTCATGCTTGCTTAATAAAGACAAACAAAATTCAATTATTATAACTAAAATTCAAAATCCAGGCAACAGTATGAGCGCCACCTAATGCAAGTCTTTCGTCAGTTTCTTGGTTTGCCCCCTCTACCACGTCCACGCCAATTGCCACGGCCACCACCCCTGCCGCCACCAGTATGACCGCCACCTAATGCTTTGTTCACATCAGATTTAACTACCATGTTTTCCGGCAAGGGGAGAATGTGGTCAACACACTTGCGGAAACTGAAATCATCAGCTGACCCGTCAACTCTAACAAGGAAAAAACATCTACTTTTCCACTGCGGGTGGTACCTCACTTGGAATGCACCGACTCCTGTACCCATCTTTTTTTTGGCTTCTAGGTGACCCTTTTTAAGCAAGTCCAGCAACATTGTATGCTCATACTGTAATACAATGTTAAAAATAAGAGAACATAACGTAAATAATCATTTTGATCAAATAATGTAAATATTCAATGTAAATAATATGACTATTTGATCAACAATGCACAAGTGGTTGGGTACTATAAAAGCAAATGGTTCACCAATGAATACTCTAGTGCTCTCCTCTGGCATTTTGGTTCTCAAACAATCACCCACTTATACCACTCTAGACTCACTTGTCGCACCGCTGGCCGCCTTCTCTTTCTCGTCTAAAAGAGGGCCTGTGCCGCCACCTAATGCTTTGTTTTCACCCTAAAACCTTCTTTAGGGAATCAAGAACACATAGCTCCTATCCCTAACAGCTTGTAAGTCATTTCTCTTTTTAGGCTATAGTCACTTTCTAACTGGTTGAACTAACGCAGAGCTACATGGGACACGTTTAGAGGTCACACCCAACATGAACACGGAAACCGTTTTGTGTGCATATACATACCTTAAAATTCGAGATCTACGGGTTATCTTTGTTTTTTCAAGTAATTATGTTTAAATTATTCTTAAGTTATCTTTTCAACTTATAATTTTAAATAAAGATGGTCATATATTTTATGTTATTACACAAGTCAAATTTTAAAATAAAAAGATGCTTAAACAGGTGAGCTGACAAACCAATAGTGTTATCATGAACAAGACTTGTTTAGCTAAAAGTTTTCTTAAGGTAAACACTTAAACCCCATAGATAAGCCAACCCATTCAGACTAGACCCAAACATGTAAAATTTGTGACGCCCATGTTGAACCAGTGCCGATATCCATTTCTAAACCCATTTAGCCTAAAACCAAACCCACAAATTTCATATTTGATTCATCATCCATGTAATGTTGGATATTCACACCCCTAGGGTTAAACCAGCATTTTCAATTTCTGAGACCAAAATTTCCCTCATGGCGATTTTTAACCAACAACAGAGCCAATGGCGATATCCATGTCCACATGATGCCTCTTTTAAATAATTCATATCTTGATAAATTATTACCTAAATGATCAATTTCCATATCATACAGGTGATTCTGATTAATTAGGATTAGACAATGGTTATACACAAAGTTATCACATACCCTTTAAAATAAATAAACGAGCTAAACTAGTCAACACACAGGTTAAAACAAACACCGACTCAAACCCGTTTAGACTAAAACCCAAAGCCGCAAATTTCTTGTTAGTATCATGTGGTGTCGGATAATCAAAATCAACAACAAAATTAATATTATAATTAAAATCAATGATGAACCAATATACCTTATTGAGATTCAAATTAGGAGGCCAGTAATGAAGCAGCTTAAAAAAGTAATCAAACATCTCCACAGACTCATTAAACTCCTTATACCCAACAGAAACAGGACCACTCTTCGTTATCGTTATTTGTTTCTCCACACTCTGTTCTTCAACAGACTTATCATCAACCTTGGGCTTTTTAGCTTCGTTTCCATTTTCTGTCGTCACGTCTTCCTCTCTCCCTCGTTTGCCGACGGTTTCGAGATCCATTGATTGATCGTCTGCTGGTGCCTGTACGACGTTGGTTTGTTCTTCGGCCAAGGGCAAGGGAGAGAGAAACCCTAGTTAAACCCTGGTTTGCGGTTTTATTGGTGGATTTGGTGTTTCAAATGGTTAGGCCTTGTGTAGGTAGGGTTCTTGAAAGCAAGGGTAAGGTGTATCCTAAGTTAGACTTGCGTCACGTTAGCAAAAAGTGGATATCCTTGTATTTAGACAATTTGAGGATTACCCTCGTATCTAGCAAAAAGTAGGTTACGTCAGCCACATATTTATTCATTCATAATCACATATTACATTAACAATCATTACGGTTTCGCTATCCTCTACTCACAACTATTTTCAACAAATATTAAAAAATAAATATAGTTTCCGGTTTTTCCCCAAAAGATATAACCCCATTATATTAATCAACAGTAGATTCTTCATTTTTCTTTTCTCAGAACCACTTAAACTCACCCATTTAATTTGGGGGACACTCTCACAGAAAAATTTGGAAGCTGCTGTGAATGCTCTAAGAGCACTGTCATTTAGTCCCATATAATTCTGTGAGACAAAACCCATAATTTTTTATAGGGTTGGAAGTGGTTGTGAGTGAAGAAAAATGAAGAACCTACTATCGGTATATTGAGGGTTATTTAGGAATCTTTTGGGAAACAGGAAAAATTTATTTATTTTTTTAATATTTGTTGAAAGTGGTTGTGAGTGGAGGAGATAGAAACTGTAATGATTTTTAATATAATATGTGGTTGTGATTGATTGTGGGGAAATAAGGGATGTGGAAGCTACCGTGAATGCTCTAATGGATAAAGCCCCTATAAAGCTCATACCAATCATTGATTAGTTATTGTTTTTTTATTTAAATATACAAAATTAAAGTTAAAAAACAAATAACATTTCATTAAATAAAAAACATTATATTTAAATTAAAAAAATTACAAATACTAAAAAAAAGAAAAATTACAAATACTAAAAAAAACATATCAAATACTCAAAGTTCATATTTTTTTTTTCTCAATTTGGGCCTTGCGTTTTAGAGCCATTTTCAATGTTTTTCCGGTTAAGTGGTCATGTGACTTCAAGTAAAACTCAAAGTCACATTAAAATTGTTGATCCTTCATAAGCTGGACCACCTCTCGGTTATCTTAGATACGTTGTGCCCCGATGTCGCATATGTCTTGAAGGCGTTGGTTCATCTCAGAAAACGCGTGACTTAAGTCGGCTACCCTCGACGATGACTCTGTTCTCGTAGATTTTGCACCGCTTCTTCGACTGGGCAGACGTGGCAACTCGTCCGCCCCTTCCTCCCCCATAAAACGGATTATGATCAGCGTTTAAGTTGATGTTTCGAGCGTCGGACGTTGGGGTTTCAGACTCAACCAAGTTAGAGGTCATTGACTTCTTTGTCGGCCTTTTATTTTCCGACTTGGATGAAGAAGTTCCAACCGTCGGGCGGACTTTGGCCCATTTCTAGCTACTACGTAGAACCTTCCAAACCTTCAAGTACGGGAAATTCCCCTGTGTGGCTTGATACTCTACCAAGCCGCCTCCATGATACCCTCGTTCCAATAGCCGCTTTTCCAACCGTATTTTACGCGTTGATATTTCTCTTGAAAGTTTGTGCATTTGGTGTTCGTATCGGTCCACTTTCCCGATATGTAATCCGCGGGTCGATAATCCTACCCTACCAATGATACCAAAAAATATTTCTCGGATTCATTTCCAAAACTCACCTTTGTAAAGTATGTCTTCTCTCGCTCTCTCGTTTTTACACTGGTGTAATTATTTACACCAGTGTAAATCTAGCATACACAACTTTGTTAAATAAACATCTCCATCTCGTTTTTACACTAGGGTAATTATTTACATCAGTGTTTATTTACGTCTAAAATAACAAACCATCCATAAATTTGTTTGATTTACACTGGTGTAATTATTTACACCAGTGTAAAATCTGCCACGCACAAGTGTTTTCTTACATCAAAACGTCAATACATTCATATTTACCCTGATGTAAACTAATGTTTACACCAGTATTTTCTTACAACATACTATACATTCATATTTACACTGGTGTAAAACTGATGTTTACACCAGTGTTTTCCTACAAACATACTACACCATCATCTCCTTAAACCAAAAAAACATGATCTTCTTCTCAGCATCAACTCCCTGACAAAAAAACACAAAAATTTCAACATAAAAAACCTATCTTTTTCACACTGCTGCTGCTCCTGCTCCTGCTGCTGCTCCTGCTGCTCCTGCTGCTGCTGCTGCTCCTGCTCCTGCTCCTGCTCCTGCTCCTGCTCCTGCTACTACTCCTACTACTACTCCTACTCCTACTCCTACTCCTACTCCTACTACTACTCCTACTCCTACGACTACTCCTACGACGACTACTACCACTACTGCCACTACTGCCACTACTGCCACTACTCCCACTACTGCCACTACTGCCACTACTCCCACTACTGCCACTACTCCCACTACTCCCACTACTACCACTACTACCACTACTACTACCACTACTACTACTACTACTAATAATAATAATAATAATAATAATAATAATAACAATAACAATAATTACTACTACTACTACTACTAATAATAATAATAATAACAATAACAATAATATTAATACTAATAATAACTGTTAATTAGTATGACTTGGTCTATTTGACTCAGCAAAGGTTGACCGAGATTTGAGGCAAAGTTGTTCTGATTTGGTGTGATTATGGAGCACAACATGGACCAGTAACTTTAGTTAGTTTGTTTTTTGTTTACAATAAATAGGTTGATAGCAGTAGCTTTATTTGTTAAGTCCTTTTCACTTTCAGTTTGCAATTTCCCTTTCTTGTAAGCATTTGAATTCGAGAAAATAAACAAGAAAATTGTCCCATTTTGTTTGTGTTCTTTGCTGTTTTGAATACTGAAATCCAACAATAACAACAACAACAACAACAATAATAATAATAATAATAAAAATTACCTGTACAGTCACCATCATCAACATCAAACCCATCGCCGGACCACCACCACCTCCCCACCGTGAAAACCATCAACCACCCAAAAACCCTCTGTCGAAAACAACCACCCAAACCCCCACAACAACCACCGAAAAACGCTCTGTTGAACCAGCCCCAAAAACCCTCTGTCGAACCCCCAACCACCCAAAAACCCTCTGTCGAAACATTCAGATCCACCCCCTCAACACGATCAAAAACCACCATCGAACCACCACCCCCCGTCCACAACCATCGACCGGCGTCAAAACCACAGCCCCGTTCACAACCCCCCCCACCTCTGTTGATTCACCACAACCCCCTGAAAAACCACCGTCAGCCGCCTAAGACGCCACCCATCGGACCACCTTCCACCCCTTTCACCATCATCGGACCACCCATCCAACAGCCAAGATCTGTTGTGTGTGTTTTTATAGAGAGAGAGAGAGTGTGTCTGAAGTGTGTGTGTGTGTGTGAGAGAGAGAGAGAGAGAGAATCTGAATTAATATTGTTATTATTATTATTTAAAAAAGGTTGGTTGGGGTAGGGGTGGGGTGGGGTGGGGTGGGGTGGGGAGAGGTGTTATTACCAAAATACCCATAAATATTATGTGAAAAAGTCTTTGTTGCCCCTAATTAAAAAACTACAAAATATTATAAAGGTGATGATGTGTCATTTGATTATTGGTTCAGATGAGTTCTCAAGTTCTCTCAACTCAATGGAGTTCTCAAATGATCCCATTCCTATATATATATATATATATATATTATATATATATATATATATATATAGGGGAAGGTTTAAATGAGAACACTCATCGTTTGTGAGAACTATGAGAACAAATCTCAGCCACTCATCTATTTCTCTAGAGTTTTAATTAAAAAGGGTAAGATGGTAAATCTACCAATTTTTCTCCACATACAAACATCCATCTTCTACTTCACAAGCATACATATCCATCTTCTTCTACAACAAACAAATTGATCATCTCATCTAACCTTCCAATCGATCATTACATAAACATCAAACATAAGGTTAGGGTTTTCTACCTTCTTCTTATCATCTAACATTCCAATCGTATGAGAGTTTTCTATCTTAATCTTATAATCTAACATTCCAAACGCATAATTTATTCTTCTTAGGGTTTTAATTCTTCATCGATTCTTTAATGCTTTTATAAATTCAGTTCTTATGGTTGCTTTTAGTTTGAACTTATTTATTGTGTTTGGGGAATTGTAGTTATGGTGTATCCTAAAAGTTTGTTTTCAATAGGGATTCAAATTTCATTAGTGTTGTCAACTTTGAGAAACAATTGGAAGTTGTGGCTGAAAAAGGTGTTGGAGCTGATAAAAATTGTGCAGCAAAAGTTACACAATTTCGAATTTCATCAGTGTTGTCAATTATGAGAAACAAAAGGAAGTTATGGCTGAAGAAGGTGTTGGAGCTGATAAGAATTATGCAGCAAAAGTTACACAACTATGTCTTCGATTAAAGAAACAGGTAATTACCTATTCTCTGAAGTTTCCCTGGTCGATTATATCAATCAATTCGTGTTTTTTGTTTGCTTTTGAATGTGTTATGATTATCAAATCCGTAAAGCGTGATATAGTTATAAATTGATGAACATTAAAAACGTGGAATTCATGTTTCTTAGTTGTATATACAAATCCGTAGCATTTGATTTAGTTTTTTTTTAATTATGTCTATCTATGTGAAAGTGATTTTAAAACTTAGCGTTTTGTGATCGATTTGGTACATAAACATTTTCGTGAAGCACACCGAAATCAATTAAAGGTAGCTTTAACTGACCAAGTCTCAACAATGAAACAAACCATAGCTAAGGTGTTTAATGAATTTGTCCATCTTTTATGTACGTGGCATATTGTGGATGAACTTCCTACTAAGGTATGTATATATTTATGCTTGTATAGGTTGTTGGGAATGTGTTCAGAATAACAATGATATGTTCTAGTTTATCTATATTCATTTGTGTTATACATGTGTAAGTTTATGTTTTACACGTGTAAATTGGTCGCTGTCACTTATTTAGGTTCATTTATAAATTGCTCGCTTTTACTGTTTTACACATGTGTAAATTGCTCACTATCCATCATATCTTCTATTAAATAGCTTATATAGGTTTGTTGGGAATGTGTGTCACACCCTGCCAAGGCGGAAACACGGGGATGCAACGATCGAAAGGTTTTCAAGCACAAGGTTCAAGCAACACATATTTATTAAAATAGTACCACCATAGATTATGGATATTGTCATAAATTTATTTAAATTATCATCATAACATTAGCAAATAGAGATATTGTCTAGTACTCATGAAATTGAAATTAAACATCATACGGTTGACAAAGACCCATCAAAGTGGTACCACATAGTGCATGCCCGAACCCCTCCCTCAAATCTCTGTGGCTGTTGGATCAGTGGCTTAGTTTATGAACACTTATGTGTTATCAGATTTATGTATGAGTTATTTAAGCAGCGGAAATACAAGTGTTCAAAGGTCTAAAAGATCACTTTGATGAGGAGTTATTACTCCCCCTTGACTGAATAATAAATGAGAAACAATAAACAGTTTAAGTATAAAGCAGTAAAGCAATTTATGTTTCTCAGATGTGAAATGGAATTATAAGTTTAAAGCCCGAAGGATTTCAATTTAAGATCAAAGATATTACACAAAATCACATATAACATTGACATCCAAAAGCCCTGAAGAAGGAGATAAGGGGCTTTATGCCATGAAGAATTTCATAGGCAGTCTTGGTATGTCTCTTGTTGATAAGAACTCTATTCTGAACATAACATGCAGTGTTGACTGCTTCAGCCCAAAAATACAAAGGTAGGCCTGAATCAGCTAACATTGTTCTGGCTGCTTCAATTAAGGTTCTGTTCTTCCTTTCTACCACACCATTTTGTTCAGGAGTTCTGGGAATGCTGAACTGTCTAACAATCCCTTTAGACAAACAGAATTCATCCAGAGTTTTGTTCCTGAACTCTGTCCCATTGTCACTCCTGATGACTTTGAGAGATAGAGAGTATTGCTTCTCTACTTGTAGAATAAAGAACTTGATGATTTCAGCTGCCTCATCCTTGGAATATAAGAAGAAGACCCATGTGAATCTTGAGTAGTCATCAATGATGACCAAGCAGTACTTCTTCTTACCAAGGCTCATAATCTTGACTGGTCCAAATAAGTCCATATGGAGTAGTTGAAGACATGCAGTTGTTTTTGATTCTTCAATAGACTTATAGGAGGACTTATGCTGTTTACCTTTAAGACAGGAAACACAGTGTTCTTTGCACTGATATTCCTTCAAAGGTAGACCTCTGACCAAGCCCATTTTTGTGACTTTATTGATGGTTTTAAAGTTCACATGGCCAAGTCTCCTGTGCCAGAGATCATTTTCTGAAGTTGATGCCTTTGAGAAGAAACAGGCAGTTTTGTTCAATACTTTGTCTTTTTCAATGTCCACTGCATAGACATTGCCACACCTTTTGGCAATCAGCAAAGTATGATCTTCAATAATCTTCTCTATCAACTTCTGGCCTTCTGGTGATATGATCTTGCATGCTGTCTTGGTGAAAAAGGAAGAATATCCTTTGTCACACATTTGAGAGACACTCAGCAAGTTGTACTCAAGGTTTTCAACCAGATTGACCTTGTCAAACTGCATTTTGCCTGAGGATACATTGCCATATCCTAGCACATATCCCTTGGCATTGTTCCCAAAGGACACAGATCCTTCTCTTTGGCTGATAAAATTGTTTATCAGGTATCTGCATCCAGTCATGTGCATTGAGCCTCCACTATCCACATACCATATGCTGTTCAACCCTCTGGAAACCCTCTGCACAAGATAGCAAATTAGTTAGATTTGGCAACCCAAGCCAGTTTGGCTTTGGGTTTGCTCTTGAGAACAGGTGCAGCTTGTTGTGGACCATTTTTAGAAATCCATGTCTTTTTGGCAATGGATTTGTCATTAAGAACAATGGTGGGTTCTTTTTGGTTTCCACCATCAACTTTGGTCATCAGAAGTTTAACCAGGTTTATCAAATCTTTAACTTCAGTAGTTTGTGAAACTGCTGATGAGTTAGGTGAAACTTCTGAAATTGAACTTTGAGAAGATGACCTTTGTTGAGATAAAGGCCTCTTCTTAGAAAGGGTTTTGTTTAATTGTTGTTTGTTGGGAAAAAAGGTATTTTGATAATCTTGTTTTATCTGTTTTCCCACAATCAGTTGTTGTCTTTGTTTGTTTAACTGATTTACCTTTCTATATCTGCAAAGTTCAGTTATGTGGTTAAACAGACCACATATTTCACATGCTTTTGCCTTCTCTTTTTTTTTTTAGATAAATCAAGAGAGCTGGAAGGCAATTTACTGACAAAAACAGATTTTTGAAATAGGTCATCAGCAGTTTTCAGGGTCTCAACTCCTGATGTAGTTGAAACTGCTGATGGCTTATTGTGAGTAGTTTTAACTTCTGCAGTACTTCCCTTTTTGAGGAAGTTCTGATGGTAGGATGTGCATTCCTCCATATCAGAAGTTTGAATCAATTTCTTCCCATCATTATCAGTTTTGTGGGTGAAATCTGTTGGTGATTCAGTGTGGGTATATCCAATGCCAAACTTAACATTGGCTGCAGTTTGTTTGTTAAGCAACATTTGATACCCTTTACAAGACTCAACCCATTTTTCACAATCAACCTTGGTGTCAGCAAGCTCTTGTCTGACATTTCCTAGGCTTTCTATCATTGTTTTAATTTGTGCTTCTGTTTCAATGGATTTATCATTCAGTTTGGAAATTTCTTTGTTTTTCAAAACAATTTTTCTTTCCAAATCACACTTCATTTGTGTGTATTTTCTTTCCATGTCAATGGATTTGCCTTGTAAATGCACATTAGTTTCTCTAATTAAAGCAAAAGATTCTTTGCAAGATTTAGAGCAAAGCTTTAACAGAGATTGTTGTGATACCTGTGTGAGAGCAGAATTTGAAGAGTATCCTTCAAAAGCCATTAAGGCAAAGTTCTTTCTGCCATTATCAGGTTCTCCCCAGTTGACATCATAGACCTTATTGTCTGCATCCTGACTGCATTCTGATGTGTCATAAGGAAGACTGCTCCAGTCAACATACCCTGAGGTAAATAAGCTTTGTTGCTGAGGGGGTTGTTGAGTTTGTGCAGGTTGTTGAGCAGTTGGAAATGGAGGCATGAGCTGCTGTTGTTGTTGAGCAGGCATCTGAACATATTGTACTTGTGGCACATATTGAACATGTGGAGCTTGTGCCTGTACAAAATGAGCACTCCCTTGAGTTCCATTATTCCTATTATATGAGGGATTAAATTGATTTCCCGAGGACATTGGTTGGTTGTAGCTAGAGCTTCTACATTCTCTAGCAAAGTGTCCCAACTTTTGACACTTATGACATCTAAGTTTAGATTTGTCAAAACCAACTTTTGTTGAATTGTTTAGTCCTGGAAATTTCCTTCCTGACCTTTTATAAAATTTGTTAGTTTTTAAGCTTAACAAGGCCAGTTGGTGCAATATTTCCATTTCTTCTAAGTCATCACTGCTAAAATATTTTAAATCATCCATGATGAAACACATGTTGTCAGCAGTTTGACTCAGTTCTTCATTGTCATAAGCTGGGAAGGATCCATCTGATGAGATCCCAGCTGTTATGTCAATGTGGTCAAAAGAACCAAAATTATTAGAACAGGATGGTGAGTCTTGTCCTAGTAAGGCTGTGCTACCCGGAGTATAGTCATCAGCAGTTTTACCAGATTCTTGCAACTTTTTCTTTTGATTGATTTCTCTCTCAAAAGTTAGTAATTTACCATGTAACCTAGTTAGGTTCAAGGTGTTAAAATCTGAACTTGTTCTGAGGACTATAGAGTAAGTTTCCCATTTAGAAGGTAGAGATCTTAAAAATCTATGTAACATAGATTCATTTGAATAGATCTGATTATTAATTTTTAACTCAGAAATAAGTGAAGAAAATCTTTCAAACTGTTGAGTTAAAGTTTCTCCTTCTATGTAAGTAAAAGTTTCATATTGTTGAGCCAATATTTCTCTGATGTTGGCTATCACCTCAGCAGTTCCTGCAAACTGCTCTTTTAGGCAGTCCCACAGCTCTTTGGCACTTTCACAGTGTAAAAGGCCAGCATAAATTTCATTTGGGAGAGCCATAGCCAACATGGAGAAAGCTTTTGCATCAAGCTCAAATTTTTGGAAATCTTCCTCCGTGTATTCTTTTGGGTCTTTTGGTCTTTCAGTCTTTCCCTCTGGATCACTAACAACTGGTTTGTGAGGTCCAAAAACTACAGACCTCCAACATCCAGTATTTGTTTGGGAAATAGTATGTGCCAACCTCTTAGACCATATGTTATATTCATTTCTGACTAACATAGGAGGTTTGTTGGCAGATCCAGTATTGTAGGGGTCCATTTTTAAGAAGTTTGGATTTGTCAATACTTCCTTAAAGTGATGGATTAAAAAGTGAGCCTTTTATCCTTTATTGAATATCAATATTGAGCCTGTGTCTGAATCTCAATTTGTTAGATTGATTTTGATCAGATTAACCAGATGCTCTGATACCAATTGTTGGATCAGTGGCTTAGTTTATGAACACTTATGTGTTATCAGATTTATGTATGAGTTATTTAAGCAGCGGAAATACAAGTGTTCAAAGGTCTAAAAGATCACTTTGATGAGGAGTTATTACTCCCCCTTGACTGAATAATAAATGAGAAACAATAAACAGTTTAAGTATAAAGCAGTAAAGCAATTTATGTTTCTCAGATGTGAAATGGAATTATAAGTTTAAAGCCCGAAGGATTTCAATTTAAGATCAAAGATATTACACAAAATCACATATAAAAATAGATGAACAAACTCATCTATTTATAGACTAATGTACTAAACTGTAGTCTGAAGTAATCTAAGATATTTAACAAAGATATTATGCAAAAGATAAGGTTACTACAGTCTGTACATCGAAACTTGAAATCAAGACTTTAACAAAACTATATAATAATCAAAACTGCTGATCTTCAGTCGGTTAGAAGCTTCTGATGCAAAGTGCTGATGAGTGACAAACTGCTGATGAGCAGTTTGTCTTCAGCAGTTCTTCAGTGAAATGTCTGGTTAGACTTCAGAACTTCTGATGAGTTTTACTCTTCAGTACTTTGGTGTTTGTTCTTCAGTACTTCTTCTTTTGTTCTTCAGCAGTTCTATACTTAGGCAGATATGAATTAGACTAAGGTTATCAAAAGGTGGTTTCGTCAATCCTTTTTGTCCCAACAGTGGCCCTCCATTAGTTACCTGAAAAACATGCATAACGAGTTTTGTCAACAATAATGTTGGTGAGTTCACGGGTTTGATTGTAACAAGTAAAACCAATGTGTAATTCGTGTATGACCAATCATAGGCTAGCTAAGTGAATGATTACTAGGCAAACCATGAGTCCCATAACCAAACCTCTTGACTGTTATGCCTCGCGCATTGTACACTAAAGATAATGTATGTATAATAGAATACTAAAACTCTTTTGTATGTAACCAGTTAGAGCAACTAACCAAGAGTGGGGGTGTCAACCCAATAGATCTATTAAAGTGTTCCATGGCTAAATGTTTAGCTAATGGTTACAATAAACATTGTACGAGGACTAGTGAGCTCATGAACCAATATGTCTCATGTTCCACATGGTAGTCACAATAGAAGTACACACACTTGAAAATGACACAAGTATTGATGCATGTATTTCCCCCAAAATGTAAAATAGTAAAATGGGTCCGTAAAACTCACCTGATAATGATGTATGAGGACTAGTGAGGCTGTAGGTGGTCACCGTCCTGTCAAATGATACCCTATGATCATTATGGATATGGTAAATTGTCTAGTTTTGTTATTTATCATACATGTTGTTCACCCGATATTTTCGGACTGTTGTGTTTAGCGGTCCTGGGTCGTGTTTTAGTGTACGTGACACTCGTTAGTGTCCTATAAAACATATATTTCCAAAACTTTGGTGTTTCGTCGAAACATAATATCTAATGTAGGCAAAATGGACTCCACATGTCATCATGGGCTATAGTTTGGCACCAAATCGTCATGTGTGGTTGGTTTTTGGAAGAAATAAGATTTAACGTGTGTTTATTACCCTATATACCATAACATGGAGTTAACACATGTTTCGTCCTACGTTACCATATGTTAGGTGGACCTAGCCAAAACAAGGCATCACCTAGACTTCAATTTCGATGGGTGTTTGGACAAACAAGGCTTGTTCTCAACATGTTAAGATGCCATCGAGGGTTACCAGTCATTCTAGTAGTGTTTGGTGATAATGCCGATTATAAAACTCATCATTAAAGCCTTTGTTATTCTCATGTTCGAATAACACTACTCAAATGATAGTGATTTTGTTAAGGCCGATTAATAATGTGGAAAAGTGATAGTTTACTCAAGTGGCTACTAGTTATAAAATCTAACAATGTGGTCAAGGTTTGTGATATATGTGCTTGATCTAGGGTATTATAAGAAATAGATAGTTGGATTAAACATGGTAACCGATTAGAAGAAAGGTTTAGATCGGGTTTACAAGGGGCCGAGAGGTTCTAAGCTAAGAAAAGAAAAGAATGGTTAGATAACTTACCTAGGTGATCCAAAGTGGCATTGGGTGTCTTGATGCTTTCCTTACTCAAACCTTGGTGCCTTCGGTTTAGATATGGTGAGGGACGAGGGGTGTTTCAAGGGTGAGAGGAGTGGTGGTGTTAATGTTTAAGCCTTCCTTGGGTCTCCTTATATAGTGCATTAGATGGCAAGTTCTATACTTCCTTTCTTGTGCTCATTGCTTAGTACACCATACCAAATTAGTGAAATAAGTTGACTAATGTATTGTTGTTGTCTTGGAGCTCTTGGCCGATCCATATCCACCAAAGATCTTCCATTTTTGGCAAAGTGTCATGTGTAAGATGTGTGTAAGAACTTTGGAATGTTTGTGAAAAGGTGTAAGTGTCTAGAGTGTCTCCTAGTTGTCATGGATAGTGACTTGTGAGGGAGTGTGTGTGTACGGCCGAGTGGTTCAAGGAAAGAAGCAACATAGGGTCTAGCACTAGCATAGGGTGTCTTGGATGTTTCTACAAGGTGTAGTCACTATCATTGAGTCACCATGGCTTCTTGTTTCCTCATCATTGGCCGATTTTCATGCTCCTCTAGTTTAGGAAGTTTCTTTTTGGCAAAACTTGATGTGTAAGAGGATAATCTTTCTTGTTTTATGTATGTTTTGGATCATCCATTGACAAGGACTTATGGGAACTTGGCTTAGGTTTGCGGCTACTAGAAACAAGAAGGAAACTTCCAAGAGTTTTAGGAAAAGTCTTGTCATATGTAGGTATATATAGGTAGCCGATTTGTAGGTATGTATGGATGTATGGGCGTGCGTTTGTATATATACATACATGTATACATTGTCAAGTGTTTACTTATAATATAAATTCATGTGATTATCAAGTTGTGAGGCTCTTTTTCTAACCATGGTGGTGGTGAAATAGGTTGTGAGATCGAGTAGGTGTTCGTGTCTGATCATTCTTTAATTATTTTAGACGTAGGAACATCTAAGTAGGTGATCATGTGTCGTGCGTTAACTAGGAATTGATGACGACATTAACATGTATTTTGCACATCTCAACAGAGTTATTTGTTTCTATGTTCATGTGTTAAAGAGAGATTTCCATGTGTTAGGGTATAACAACCCTTTTGAATGCTTGTTTAGTGATTTCCCGGGTGTTGTAAAAATTAAACAGGTGTCCTTTGTTGACTTTCCTGAATAAATCATGCTTCACTAGACTAGGGGGTATAATGCGTGCAGAAAAGTGTAATGATGCACATAAAATGATAACAGGAATTAAAAATGTACATATGTTGACCTGGATTGTTGACTGTTGTCACATTCTTCCCTTGTTTTGGAATTTCGTCTGTGAAATCAAGTTTTCCTACTGGTTTCTGTAGTTTTAGGAAAAAGAGCTGGGTACTTGCGTCTCATCTGGTCTTCGCGTTCCCATGTGAATTCGGGACCACGCTTTGCATTCCATCTAACTTTCACAAGTTTAGTGCGGCTCCTTCTCAATTTCTGGACTTTCCAATCAGTCACCTCAATTGGCTCCTCAACAATATGGAGCTGATCATCGATGTGAATTTCTTCGGGAGGAATGATCAAGGACTCGTCGGACAAACAGTTCTTTAGATTGGATATGTGGAAAGTGTCATGAACACCACTTAGCTCTTCGGGTAACTTGAGCTTGTATGCCATAGGACCAACTCTAGAAGGTATTTCAAACGGGCCAATTTATCGGGGATTAAGGTTTCCACGCTTGCCAAATCGTGGTACACCCTTCCAGGATGAGACTTTCAAGAGTACTTTATCGCCAACCTGGAATTCGAGTGGTTTGCGACGGCGATCAGGGTAACTCTTTTGACGATCTCAAGCGGCTTTCAAGCGATCATGGATCTGATAGATCTTATCTGTGGTCCCTTGAATGAGCTCGGGGCTAGTCAAATACTTGTCTCCAACTTCTGCCCAACACAAAGGAGATCTACACTTCCGTCCATACAGAGCTTCAAATGGAGCAGCCTTGATACTGTTTTGGTAGCCGTTATTGTAAGAGAACTCAACCAACGGTAGATGTGAATCCCAGTTTCCACCGAAATCGATTACACATGCCCGAAGCATGTCTTCCAATGTTTAAATCATGCGTTCACTCTGGCCATCGGTTTGAGGATGATAAGCTGTGCTCATGTCTAAGCGGGAGCCTAATGTGTCCATCAATGTTTGCCAGAATCGGGAAGTAAATCGAATGTCTCGGTCGGAAATGATTGAAGCAAGCACACCATGCCTAGTTACAATCTCCTTGATGTACAACTTGGCGAGTTTCTCTAACTTGTCGGTTTCCTTAATCGGCAAGAAATGCACGGATTTAGTCAACCTGTCAACAATTACCCAAATCGTGTCGTGACCACTGGACGTCTTAGGTATCTTGGTGATGAAGTCCATAGAAATTTGTTCCCATTTCCAAACAGGAATTTCTGGTTGTTAAAGCAGACCATATGGTTTCTGATACTCGGCTTTAACCTTTGAACAAGTAACGCATCGACTGATGTACGTGGCGATTTCACCTTTCAGGTTGGGCCACCAGTAAAGCTCCTTCACATCTTTGTACATCTTGTCAGCACCGGGATGGACCGAGTATCTAGACTTGTGGGCTTCTTCCAAGATTAAATCACGTAAACCACCAAAACGTGGCACCCAGATCCGATTGGCAAAATAAACTGTGCCGTCAGACCTTGGCTCCAACAGATTAACCATCTTAAACAACGACTCATCCTTCAGGTTCGCACCTTTCAGAGCTTCCTGCTCAGCGTCATAGATACGGGTAGTGAGATTTGTATGGATGGTCAGACCTAGCGCACGCACACGCAGGGTCTTGACTCGTTCCTTCCTGCTCAATGCATCCGCCACAACGTTGGCTTTTCCCGGATGGTATTTAATCTCACAATCGTAATCGTTCAACAATTCAACCCATGTACGTTGCCGCATGTTCAGATCCTTCTGATTTAAGATGTGTTGCAAGCTCTTATGATCGGTGAAGATGGTGCACTTAGTGCCGTACAGGTAGTGCCTCCAAATCTTGAGCGCAAAGATCATTGCACCCAACTCTAGATCATGAGTGTTGTAGTTCTTCTCATGAATCTTGAGTTGTCAGGATGCATTGGCAATGACCTTATTCCTTTGCGTAAGTACGCATCCAAGACCTTGATGAGAAGCATCGCAGTAAACCACGAAATCATCGGTACCTTCAGGAAGAGAAAGAATTGGAGCACTGCACAAACGGTTCTTCAATACTTGGAACGCATCCTCCTGCTTGACTCCCCAATCGAACTTCTTGTCTTTCTGCGTTAAGACAGCCAATGGCTGGGCAATCATGGAGAAATTCTCGATGAACCGACAATAGTAACCGGCTAATCCCAAAAATTGTCGCACTTCGGTCGGCATCTTGGGCACAGCCCAATCCTTAATTGCTTCAATCTTTGCGGGATCAACTTGTATACCCTTCTCGTTCACAACGTGACCTAGGAAATGGACTTCTCGAATCCAGAACTCGCATTTTGAGAATTTGGCAAACAGTTTCTTATTCTTAAGCAATTCCAAAATCAATCAAAGATGTTGTTCATGCTCTTCTTGAGTTCGCGAGTAGATCAAGATGTCGTCGATAAAGACGATAACGAACTTGTCTAAATAGGGCTTGCAAACGCGGTTCATGAGGTCCATGAAAACGGCAGGAGCATTCGTCAACCCAAATGGCATGACCAAGAATTCGTAATGCCCATAGCGAGTTCAGAATGCAGTCTTCGGGATGTCGTCTTCTTGAATCCGCAACTGATGGTATCCCGATCGCAGATCGATCTTCGAGTAGTAACTGGATCTCTGCAACTGATCGAACAGATCGTCAATTCTTGGCAACGGATAGTTGTTCTTGATCGTCAGCTTGTTCAACTCCCGGTAGTCAATGCACATGCGGAAACTCCCGTCTTTCTTCTTCATGAACAGAATAGGAGCTCCCCACAGAGAAAAACTCAGATGAATGAAACCTTTGTCCAACAACTCCTTAAGTTGCTTAGGCAGTTCCTGCATTTCAGATGGTTCTAGCCGATACGGAGTGCGGGCTACTGGAGTAGCTCCTGGGACAAGATCAATGCGAAACTCGACCTGTCGCGGCAGTGGAAGTCCCGGCAAGTCCTCTGGAAAGACTTCAGGGTAATCTTGCACCACTGGAATGTCCGCGAGCTTCCGTTCCTTAGCTTTTTGTTCAACGATGTGTGCCAGAAACGTGACACAACCTTTCCTTAAACATTTTCTGCGCCTTAATGCAGGATATGACTCAAAGAGTGGGTACACCCTGGCTTCCTCGAATCATTAGGGTTTCATCTTTTCACAAGGCGATTCGAACCAACTTCTCATGACAGACGATCTTTGCACGATACTTGGATAACCAATCCATGCCAATGACAATATCGAAACTACCCAGTCGAATAGGCAATAAGTCGATATGGAATTCATGGCCGTCAAGCACCAGAACACAATCCTTAACAACTTCCTCGGACGAGATCAACTTACCATTAGCTAACTCTATGGTATAACGTGTTCCTAACTTACTAGATTCTAATCCAAGGGATTTCTTAAAGTCGTTGGACACAAGGCTAAAATTTGCGCCTGAGTCAAAAAGTACTGATGCAAAATGGTTGTTAAGGAGAAACGTACCCGTAAATACATTAGGTCTAGCACTAGCATAGGGTGTCTTGGATGCTTCTATAAGGTGTAGTCACTATCATTGAGTCACCATGGCTTCTTGTTTCCTCATCATTGGCCGATTTTCATGCTCCTCTAGTTTAGGAAGTTTCTTTTTGGCAAGACTTGATGTGTAAAAGGATAATATTTCTTGTTTTATGTATGTTTTGGATCATCCATTGACAAGGACTTGTGGGAACTTGGCTTAGGTTTGCGGCTACTTGAAACAAGAAGGAAACTTCCAAGAGTTTTAAGAAAAGTCTTGTCATATGTAGGTATATATAGGTAGCCGATTTGTAGGTATGTATGGATGTATGTGCGTGCGTTTGTATATATACATACATGTATACATTGTCAAGTGTTTACTTATAATATAAGTTCATGTGCTTATCAAGTTATGAGGCTCTTTTTCTAACCATGGTGGTGGTGAAATAGGTTGTGAGATCAAGTAGGTGTTCGTGTCTGATCATTCTTTAATTATTTTAGACGTAGGAACATCTAAGTAGGTTATCATGTGTCGTGTGTTAACTAGGAATTGATGATGACATTAACATGTATTTTGCACATCTCAACATAGTTATTTGTTTTTATGTTCATGTGTTAAAGAGATATTTCCATGTGTTAGGGTATAACAACCCTTCTGAATGCTTGTTTATTGATTTCCCAGGTGTTGTATGATTAAACAGGTGTCCTTTGTTGAGTTTCCTGAATGCTTCACTAGACTGGGAGGGGGGGGGTAAAATGCATGCAGAAAGGTGTAATGATGCGCATAAAATGATAACAAGACTTAAAAATGTACGGATGTTGACCTGGTTTGTTGACTGTTGTCACAATGTGTCCATAATAACAATAATAGGTTTGTTGGGAATGTGTCCCAAATATGAAAGATCAATTATACTTTTAAGACTTATTTTACTGAATTCGATACTTTGATTAAATTTATGATGTGTTTTAACAGAACTATTGACGGCTAACGCGATCGACAACGGCTTGTTGAGCATGTAACTTAATTAAGTTCTCATGTTCTATTCCAGAAGCATTTTTAAAGACGTCAAAAAGGATATTTCTAAAGCTTTATCATAATGTATGAATGGTAGACCCGATGTTGTTGTTGGTTTTGAACAATACATTGGTTCTCACGGTAATTTTGTTTTTTTTATAGTTTCACTTTTTGTTTATTATTTGTATTTTAAGATAAATACCATTAACCATGTGTTACAATTGAGAATCTTTTTATACATGCAGATGAAGGTCAATCTGCCTGACAATATAACTTGTCGTTTGAGTGATCTGGGGGAGAAAGCAAAGGTAGTTATTGTAATGAAGGAAATTATGTGGCAAACTTGCCTACTAGGATTCTCGAAACTGTCCTACAAAAAAGCAAATTAAGGAGGGTGGTCATTGTGATGAAGAGAGTTTTAGTGATCAAGATAGCAAAGAAGATGAATATGTTGGTGCTGATTGAAGCTTTGTTTTTATATCTATAGTTTTATTTTAAAATAAGGTGTTCATGTACTAGGATTTTATACATGTAACATTTTGTTTGAATTTGAAATTTTGTTTTAGTATTTGAATTATAGTTTTTATACTTTACTATTTTTGTGTTCTAATATTATGTGTTGGGCTTTGTTTTTCTTATTTTGTTAATTTGTTTGTTTTACACATGTGTAAGTGTCTCTTTTACACATGTGTAAGTGTCTCTTTTACAAATGTGTAAATTGTCTTCTATCTCTTATTTGTTTCTAAATTACACTTTTTCTAACTTATTTACACATGTGTAAATAAGTTCAGCCCCTAATTTGTTTTTGAATTATGCTTTTCTACCTGATTTACACATATATATAAGTGTTTAGTTTTGTTCAATTGTATGTTTGCACATGTGTAAGTGCCTGTTTTACACATGTGTAAATTCCTTGTTCTCACATAGTTGTTTTGCTATCACAAAGTTGTTTCTGGATAAACTTTGAAGTTGTTTTACACATGTGTAAATTGTTCACAGTCTTTTAGTCTTAGTTTTTCTGTGTTCGGTTTTACACATGTGTAAGTGCCTTTTTTACACATGTGTAAATTAAATTGCTCACTCTCACAGATTTGTTTTTGTATTAAACTTTGAAACTGATTTACACATGTGTAAATTTCCTTCTTTCCCGTATTTGTTTCCGAATTACACTTTTCCAACTGGTTTCATGTGTAAGTGTCTAGTTTTTTTCAATTGTATGTTATTACACATGTGTACGTGCCTGTTTTACACCTGTGTAAATTGCGGACATTGCAACCAAACTGCATTCTCAACAAAGCCAAACTTTCCGGACATTTCAACCAACATATTACGAGCATAAACATCCGTATATCATATATCAAAAGTTATAATCCATGATTACATGATATCCATGTTAGCGATTTGCATGGTAACATAAAAACTAGTCATTGCTAAAAATATGAACTACTCTAGCTTTTCATTTTGTTCTTTCTCAAACTGCAGTGCATTTTGGACCACACATTCTCTTTGAATATTTGCTATTGAAAGCACAATATTCACATTACATTTCTTTCTTCCCAAGTGCAGTTGTTGTTTCTATCTCCTGCCATTCTCGATTTTAAAACCACTATCACTTAGTTGTTTTTAAATTACACATTTGTAGCTAATTTACACTTGTGTAAACTGTTCTTTGTCTTTTAGTTCTAGTTTGCCTAAGTTCAGTTGTTTTACACATGTATAAGTGCCTGTTTTAGACATGTGTAAATTGCTCACTTTAATTTTTTCTTTCTGGATTACATATTTACAGTTGATTTACACTTGTGTAAATTGTGACTAAAACAAGAAAACAAAAGTTATAATCCAAACACGATTTGTATAAGAGTAAACAAAAGTTATAATCCATGATAAATCGATATATCATATATCAAACAATATAAACCATGATATCAAATGAAAGTTATAATCCATGATACACGATTCGTGAATCAAGTTTGAACCCGAAATATGTCCTTTTTACAAATAAATCTATCGCTTTTAAAGGGTTAATGTTTTGGGCATAGCCACTGATGAAAAAAATCCAACTCAAACACAATGATGACCCGCATATGTATTTTGCACAAGCAGCAACAAAAGCATTTGCAACTAATTGATCAAATTCAATCCCATGTTGAATTGAATACTCGTGAAGTTCCCTCACTTTTAGTAGTTGTGAACGGTGTACACAAACTTTTAAAACGATTAATGTGGTGACCCGGCTAGGTTTTACACAGTTGCTGCCAATTTGCATATCATGTAAAAGCTGAAATATTTGCTTAGCTTCACCTTCTTTAGTACATCTCAACATAACCGAGTTCTCGAAAACAACAATCTTGTTTTCGTTTCTTTCAAGAACCTTTCGAGCTTCTAACATGTATCCACATTCAAATACATATCCACGAAAGCATTATGCACCTACAAATCCTGATACAACCCCAATTTGATAGCTAACGACTGGACCATTTTCCCTAACCGAACATCCTTTTCGGCAATGTAAACCTACATCATAGTTACAAACATAGCAACATCCAGGATGAATCATCTTCACTGACCAGCAACTCCATGAACTGATTCATTCCTTAAAAAACGCGTTGTCCGAAAACCCGAAAATCAAGAAATTCCATGTGACCAAGTTTCTTTGAGGCATTAAATCAAACACCTTAACTGCATCATCAATGTAATCTATGTAGTCCGAAACATAAACATCGCATTTGCAGATTTACATGTTGGTAATTCATACAAAACAACAAGCAAAACAATGACGATATCATGATAATCAAACACAATTAATTTTAAATACGAGAAAACTTTTTTGTGAAATCACGTAATATGTACAACAATACACATAATCATTCAAACTTCAAAACATAATTGATAAACTGAAAATAATCTTACCGCTTATTGTATATGTTAAGGAAATGAAGAATGTTAACATATGTGGATAGTAAAGAAGGTTGATGAGATAGTTGATTGACTAGGGTTTGTTTAGAGGTTTTGGGGTTTTCCTTTAAGAAGAAGATCAACAATATACTGAGAGATGGTTTGTGATTTTGTTACTTTACAATAATGCCCTTTTTCATCTAATTTTAAGGTTACCTACTCATTCAATTCTCCATTTAATCTTAGCTATTGATTGATCATTATCAAGGGATGAAAGTGGTTCTTAGTGTTCTCACGTATTTCCTAGTTCTCAAGATAACCTTCCCCTATATATATATATATATATATATATATATATATATATATATATATAGGATATATATATATATATGGGAGGGTTATTTTGAGAACGCTAAATATCGCGAGAACTGTGAGAACAAATGAGAAAACTAATCAAAATCAATTTTTTCCAATACAAACTTAATTATAATCAAAATGCAACATTAAAAAACGAATTTTCTTTCCAAATAATTCATCTCTTCTTGCAAAAAGACTTTCAAATTAACTTTTTACACATGTGTAAATGAAACAGTTTACACATGTATAAACAGTGAATTTACATATGTGTAAAAACAATTTATTTCCGTATACGTTTTAATTTTTACGCGTAAATTGTATTTTTGGGATTGTATTTTAGTAATAAAGATAAGTTTAAAAAGAAATTTTTGATTTGAATGGTTTTAGATGGCGTTCTCGCGGTTCGCACGAAATATAGGTGTTCTCAAATTAACTTTCCCCTATATATATAGATAAAACTAAATGTTGTAATTTATTAGAATATCCATGATACAATTATATTTCATAAAAGTTGAGTAAAGTTTGACACCTTTACAATTCTTAATAACCCAGGCTACATTTCACAACCCTCTTTTAAGTCGTTGAACTTCATTGCCATTTTACATATCATCGGGTCTTTGGTTCTCGCTCATAAACATGACCCCCATATGCTTCAAGTAAAATGACGATTATCGGAACATCATCATGGTAACGCCTCTGGTCCCCTTGTGGGCTTTCTAAGGGCTCAAACCATAACCTTGTAAAAAGTTTTGATTAAGGACATAAACTGTAGATGACAAAATGGTGTGTCAAATATGATTACATTACATGTTCAAATGATTGCCTCATTTCGTTTAGATCAACTTTTTAGTTTTACTGTTATGGTATTAAGTATTAGAGAGAAATATAACCTGAGCAAACACAAAAAAGTTAAAGCGATTTAGATGAACTATTACCAGCTTTCTTGGCTGCACGAAATAGGACTTCTCCGATTATCCTTGAGGTGGATATATCGCCTTCTAGAGACTATTGAATATAGAGTTCGACTTCAGAAACAACCTCCTCGTTAATGAAATACTGATATAGCCCGTCTGAAGATAATATCAAGAATCTGTTGATACAATTTATGCATGGAGAATTTCTTAGAAAGTATAGCATGCCTTAAATAGTTGATGAAAAAAAACAGTCGAGTACTGTGGTAATGTTGCATACTGTAGGAACCGCTCGTATATAAAATGAAATAAACAATATAAATATTACGATTACAACTAAATAAATAAACGAATGCAGAAATTAAATACGATTACAACTTAAAGAAACAAAATACAAGAAATGAGTAGAAGCAGAAAAATGAAAAAGCTGAGGATCGTGTTGAACACGGGGCCCTTAAAACAAATTCCGAGTCTATTATTGAGAACTCGTTTTGTTTCCCAGGGTACAACAGCTGGAACAGCAAGAGTGCTGCCGGAGATGACTCTGACCCGAAGTGTACCTGAAACAGCCGGAAGAACTCGAACAGATTGCTGGAGAAGACAAGAGAGGTGATTAACAGAACAGTGTGTAAAGGTGTGTCTCAAACCAAAGGTCTCCTTTGGTATTTATAGAGTCCAGTCGTCAATCAGTTTCGGAAAGCATTAAAAACAAAAAATAAATGTCATTGAACGTCTTCAATGGCATTTATTACGTTCTTAAAGTTTCAGACGAAACTGTTTGACTTGACTGTTACACTTCTGATCTGTTGCTACTGAGGAGGTGGAGTCTCCGCGCGCGCGTCCACCTGCGCTACTGCGTAGAACGTCTTTTACGTTCTACGTCACTCGAGCGCCTGCGCGGAAACATCCGCGCAGACCAGGGCGCTACCTGGTGCTCAGCTCGTACTCGTGCGCATCTCCTGCCACTGGTCCTATGCAAAGGACCACGAGCCTGTGTTCAAAAATACTAAGGCGGCTCTCAAGCGGCTCGCGGTGATGCGAGTGTGCGAAGTGCAAAGTGCGCCATCAAAGCGCCACATTGCGCCCATCGCCCACGCCACGCGCGTGTGCGAGTGCGTGTGCGAGTGCGAGTGCGAGTTAGGGTGCTCCGCACCATTCGCGAGTTCCACAGTGTGAGCTCCCATGAAACAATTAGGAGGGAGTGTTCCTCCTTATATACCACTCATGGTATCATCACTCCTCCTATGTGGGACAAGTTCCACTTTGTTTCATTTCAGCATCAAGTGCATTATTCACCAATCTTTGAGCATCGATATCTCATTCATCTTAGCTCCGTTTTGGACATGGTTTGGTTCGTTGCGAAGCTCTCACAACATAGAACATAAACCCACAAAGAAATATATAAATAAACATCTGTTTCAAATATATATCTTAGTCCAAAAGTTAGGAAAAACTCATTTTGCTATATTTTGTGAAAATAGCATTTTCACTAAATTTCCAACAATCCCCCACATGAATGGAGATCGATCCGTCCTTACAAGTTTCAATGATACAATTCGACAGCAGAGTGTTGCAGGATAGGTAGGTTTTGCCTTTGAACCTTCCTTTGTGAAGCATACTTAGCTTACTAGCGGTCAGTAGAACTTGATGTCTTTGAACTGACCCCCGTTTGTGTAAACGACAATACACTTCACACAACACCCCACTTGGTTTAACCAACCCCTCATTGTCGTGTCCTTTATGGTCATGGACACTCCTGGTTATGTGAGAGCTCTAGGATTTGCGCCTCCCCACAAATCCATTCGAAGCGACCCTACTTCTCTCTAACATAGGTGATTCCCATGAATCATTAAAAGCAAAAGTTAAATTGATTTACCACAATCATTAACTTGTATATGCTTAACCTCAACACACTGTCACTGATTTGGAATGGACTAGGAAGTATAAACTCCCTTTAGTATTTTGGGGTGCCCCCCACAGTGACTCCCTTTGGTCATATGATTAAGTTGTCCTATTGAATCTAGATCTTGGGATCTCGAGTCAACTAGATTAGGTTTCCCTCATACTCCCTTTTTGCGTGGGCTTTAGTCCCATTCCTCTTGACGACATATATACTATCTCTTTGCTTAAGCCTTTCGTTAACGGGTCCGCAATATTATCCATTGACTTCACATAGTCAATCGTGATAACACCCGTAGAGAGTAGTTGTCGTATTGTTTTGTGTCTACGTCTTATGTGCCTCGATTTGCCATTATACATTGTGCTTTTGGCTCTACCAATTGCCGACTGGCTGTCACAATGTATGCAAATAACTGGTAAAGGTTTACTCCGTCTTGGAATATCCTCCACAAATTGACGTATCCACTCCGCATCTTCTCCACATTTATCTAAAGCGATAAATTCAGATTCCATCGTGGAGCGTGCTATAAACGTTTGCTTCGAAGACTTCCAAGATATAGAAGCACCTGCAAGTGTAAATACATAACCACTTGTTGATTTGGAATCTTTTATATCCGAAATCCAGTTCGCATCAGTGTATCCTTCAACCACTGCTGGATGACGGGTATAATGCAGTCCATAGTCCCGTGTGAATCTTATGTATCTAAGCACCCTTGTTATACTTTTCCAATGTTCATCACATGGATTACTTGTATATCTACTTAGCTTACTCACCGCTTATGCTAAGTCGGGTCTAGTACATGTCATTAGATACATTAGACTGCCAATGATCCTTGAATACTCTACCTGAGCAACACCCTTTCCTCTATTTTTAACTAGATGGTGGGTGGTATCAATTGGAGAACGAGCTATAGCCTTATCTCCTGAATTGAATTTTTCAAGGATTTTGTCCACATAATGAGATTGAGTTAGAACAAGACCATATTGGGTTCTAAGGATTTTTACTCCTAGAATAACATCCGCTAGACCCATGTCTTTCATGTCAAATCTCCCTTTCAACATGTCTTTAGTAGATTTGACCATCTTATCATTACTCCCAATGATAAGCATATCATCCACATATAGACATAAGATCACATAACCTCCTGGTGTGTCTTTGAAATAGACACACTTATCGCACTCATTTATTTTGAAACCATTGTCAAGCATGACTTGATCAAATTTATGATGCCATTGTTTTGGAGCTTGCTTCAAGCCATACAAAGACTTGACTAATTTGCATACTTTGCCCTCTTGACCTGGGGTAGAGAAACCCTCGGGTTGCTGCATGTAAATTTCTTCTTCTAAATCGCCATTTAGAAAAGCGGTCTTTACATCCATTTGGTGAACATCCAAATTTCTCAAAGCCGCAATCGCAAGAACCAATCTTATAGAGGTTATTCGAGTTACAGGCGAGTAAGTATCACAATAATCTAGACCTTCCTTTTGTCTAAATCCTTTAATCACTAACCTTGCCTTGTATTTATCAATACTTCCATCAGTTTTCATCTTCTTCTTGAATATCCAACGATATCCAAGGGGTTTACATCCCGGTGGAAGATCTACTAACTCCCAAGTATGATTTTGCAATATAGAATCAATTTCATTCTTAATTGCTTCTTTCCATTGAGGTCCTTCTGATTAGGAGACCGCTTCGCGGTAGGTGTTGGGCTCACCCTCAACCATGTAACTCAAGAAGTCAGGACCAAATGATTTTGCAACCCTTGGTCTTTTGCTTCTTCTAAGGTCACCCTCCTCAACCTCAGGTCGTTCATGTATTTCTTCTTGAAATTCATTGTCAACCAATGTTGATGGACCTGCTTGGTCATCGTTAATTGGTGTTGATGATCTAAGAAGTGTTTGTCCTAGCATAGGAAACACATGTTCAAAGTACTCGACAAAATTAGGATTTACCTCCATGAAAGTGTTTTTTAGTACTTCGGGATTCTTGGATTCAGGTACAAGAAAACGATGCGCAGTACTTTGATGTGCATAACCAATAAATATGCAATCAACAGTTTTGGGGCCTATCCTAAGAGCCTTAGGAGGTGGTACAGTCACCTTGGCTAGGCACCCCCACACTTTCAAGTATCTGTATGAAGGTTTTCTACCTTTCCATAACTCATAGGAAGTCTCGTCCCTAGTCTTTAGAGGTATCCTATTCAAAAGATAATTAGCCGAAAGAATGGCATCCCCCCACATTTCACGGTTCACTCCAGAACTTATCAACATGGCATTCATCATTTCTTTTAATGTGCGGTTCTTCCGTTCCGCAGTGCCATTTGATTGTGGGGAATAAGGTGGTGTACACTCATGTATTATGCCACTTTTTGCGCATAAATCCGCAAAAGGTGCAACATATTCACCACCTCGGTCACTTCTTACGGCCTTAATTTTCTTTTTAAGTTGATTCTCAACTTCATTTTTGTATAAGGTAAACTTATCTATTGCCTCATCCTTACTTTTGAGTAAGTATACGTAGCAATACTTGGTGCAATCATCAATAAACGTGATGAAATATTTATTCCCACTAATTGTAGGAATTGCCTTTAAATCACAAACATCAGTGTGAATTAAATCAAGAGGTTCGGTTATTCGTTCAACCGATTTGAAAGGTGATCGTGTTAGTTTGGATTCAACACATGCTTCGCATTTAGAATCGGATTCAATGTGGAATGTTGGTATGCTATTCAATTTAATAAAACGACGCATTGAATTAAAATTTACATGTCCTAGTCTACCATGCCAAACATTAGAAGACTCAAGCATATAAATAGAAGTAGTAGGAGTTTTATTCATTGAATTGTTGACAACCATTACATTCATTTTAAACATACCATTAAGGGCATAGCCCTTTCCTACAAACATTCCACGCCTAGAAAGAACAAACTTGTCCGATTCAAACACTAGACGAAATCCAAACTTGTTGAGCATCCATCCCGAGACGAGATTCTTGCGTATGTCTGGCACATACAACACCTTGCTCAACGTGAGGTCCTTCCCCAAAGTCATCCTCAAGATCACATCGCCTTCACCCTTGATGTCGGCAGTAGCTTTATTCCCCATGTAAAGCTTGTCATCACCCGCAAGTTCCTTGAATGTAGAGAAAAGAGCCTTGTCTCCACAAACATGGCGGGTCGCACCAGTGTGAACGAACCATCCAGGTGGGTTGTCGCCCACCACGTTGACTTCATCTTCAACCATAGCACCTTGCTCAGTTATCATTGTTACGAGAGGCATGCCATCCTCATCCACCATATGCGCGCGCTCACGCTTAGGCTTCTTGCATTGGTTGGCGCGGTGGTCTGTCTCTTGACAGTTGTAACAAATACCAGAAAAAGGCGCATGCTTCTTTTTCACAGCCCCCTTTTTAGGTCCAAGATCCACCTTCTCTTTCCCTTTGTCCTTTTTCCCCTTATTCTTGTTGCCCTTGGAGGATTGCCCAACTTCCACAACATTAGCCTTAGCCGAAGCTTGAACAAGGCTACCTTTTTGAGCAATTCTATTGTCCTCTTCAATCCGAAGACGAACAACAAGTTCCTCCACAGTCATCTCCTTTCGTTTATGCTTAAGATAATTCTTAAAGTCAGTCCATGAAGGAGGTAACTTTTCAATCATTGCTGCCACTTGAAATGTCTCACTAAGTATCATGCCCTCCGCGTAGATTTCATGAAGTATAATTTGTAATTCTTGTACTTGGTTCATGACCGTTTTAGAGTCAAGCATTTTGTAGTACAAAAAGCGGGCTACAACGAATTTCTTCGTTCCAGCATCCTCCGCTTTATACTTCTTGTCTAAAGACTCCCATAATTCTTTGGCAGTCTTTATTGTATAATAAACATTATACAAACCATCTACTAGGCCGTTTAACACATAGTTACGACACAAGAAATCCGAATGCTTCCAAGCATCTAACGCGCTCTGAAATTGAACGTCGTTCTGCCCTTCCGTAGGTTGGGGAGCGGATTCCGTTAAGAACCTCGCAAGGTTCAAGGTGGTTAAGTAGAAGAACATCTTCTGTTGCCACCTCTTGAAGTGCAAGCCCGAAAACTTTTCGGGTTTTTCAGTGATTTGCCATAGTGGACGCTCCCACTGTGTTGGCAGGCAAAGGGGTACCAAGAACAGCTTGGTTCACATTGTTGTTGTTGTCCCTAGTCGACATTCTGAAATTTTTTAACCAAAAACACGTTACTATTTACAGTTTATAAAAACTCTACACGTTTATAAAAAAAATGTCAACTTTTAAGAGAAAATAATAACAAACTGTGGCTTCTAAGTCCAACTTTGAAGTCCAACAGAAAGTTTTTTATTTCGTTTTTAGACAAAGGTTTTAGATGTAACCGAAATGTTTTCTAGCACAATAACCAACCGTAGGCTTCTAAGTCCAACTTTGAAGACCGAACAGTAAGTTATAATGATTCGAAAAACCAAAAAAAAATCTGTTTATAAAACACAAACTAAGCGAGACAAAACTGGTTTGAATCACAATTAGAATGGTTTTGTTATACACGAACGGTTTTAAAAATTTGTTTTAAGATTGTAGGAACCGCTCGTATATAAAATGAAATAAACAATATAAATATTACGATTACAACTAAATAAATAAACGAATGCAGAAATTAAATACGATTGCAACTTAAAGAAACAAAATACAAGAAATGAGTAGAAGCAGAAAAATGAAAAAGCTGAGGATCGTGTTGAACACGGGGCCCTTAAAACAAATTCCGAGTCTATTATCGAGAACTTGTTTTGTTTCCCAGGGTACAACAGCTGGAACAGCAAGAGTGTTGCCGGAGATGACTCTGACCCGAAGTGTACCTGAAACAGCAGGAAGAACTCGAACAGATTGCTGGAGAAGACAAGAGAGGTGATTAACAGAACAGTGTGTAAAGGTGTGTCTCAAACCAAAGGTCTCTTTTGGTATTTATAGAGTCCAGTCTTCAATCAGTTTCGGAAAGCATTAAAAGTGAAAAATAAATGTCATTGAACGTCTTCAATGGCATTTATTACGTTCTTAAAGTTTTAGACGAAACTGTTTGACTTGACTGTTACACTTCTGATCTGTTGCTACTGAGGAGCTGGAGTCTCCACGCGCGCGCGTCCACCTGCGCTACTGTGGAGAACGTCTTTTACGTTCTACGTCACTCGAGCGCCTGCGCAGAAACATCCGCGCAGACCAGGGCGCTACCTGGTGCTCAGCTCGTACTCGCGCGCATCTCCTGCCACTGGTCCTATGCAAAGGACCACGAGCCTGTGTTCAAAAATACTAAGGCGGCTCTCAAGCGGCTCGCGGTGATGCGACTGTGCGAAGTGCAAAGTGCGCCATCAAAGCGCCACATTGCGCCCATCGCCCACGCCACCGCTGAAGTACACCTTCCCTAGAATCTATTACACCTTTAGCTTACAGAATAACTCCCAAACAAAACTATTGCAAACAAAAAATCCTAACAATAATCAATCAGTGTACAGGACCACCAGTTTTGAAGAGTGATACCTATCAACTTTGACCTCTTCAATATCCACCAAAACGTTCTCTTTTATGTCGTCAACAAATTTTTGCGTAGTTGTATTTTTACCTTTAAAAAGTGTAAACGCCTATAGCAGTGCATCACTCCATTTAGGCCCCAACAAAGAATGAAACATAATATAGCTGATTGACTGAGTAAAGAAAGAACTTGATTGATCTACACCCTTTTCATCGATATCTTTCATAGTCAATGCGATATTGTCATATTGACTACTAAAACTTCTAAATGGATTCAATCTTGATGCGACATTTTTACCTCATTATCTGTGGCCATGTTGATCTAAACCCCCAGGTGTACAACAACAAAGCCGAGTACAATGTCATAAACGATATGCCACCAAACCATCTCGTGCATTGGAGGGAATTGATAGGAACGCATAGATATACTAGCAGTCTAACTACAAATACAGCAAGCCGGTCAAAATTGTAGGAGGCATACCGGCCATAGTACTCAGCAACACCGGTCCTGCATCATCATGTGCAGACTATCTGGACAAACCCGGGAACAAAGAGCTAAAAAATGGACACAGGCCAATGCAATTTTTATCAAGCTTGAAGAACCGCTGTGGTTACAAGGATGGTTATGGGATTGGGCTATGCCAATCCAACTAGAATAAGATAGTCCAGTTTTTTATTATATTAAAAATGCATCCTAGGTATTTCTTTAATTTCCATGTACTTGTTTTTTAATTAATCACAAGACTATAAATTACTAGCATGAATACTTTGCACTACCAATTTGAATAATGGATGGTCACAAATGAGTCATAAGAATGGTCATAAGAATGCTCCATAAAAATCCACTACCCATAAAGCAAAAGGCTTAACTATTTGAAACCCATGGATACTTGCACAACACAAGACTAGCCAAGGTATGCTTGGCTCATGCATACTCAGTGGCGGATCTAGAAGATTTTTTGACGGGGGGCACAATTTGTTTAGCTTAAAACTAGTCGGGTCAAAATGGGTAGGTTAAAACCAATTCATATTTATCCAATTAATGATATTATAAACTTATTGATACTTATTTACTTAATAAAACGATAAATTTGACTTAGAAGTTTGTTCATTTCATTTAAAAGAAATTGTTAAGTGTTCCAAAACTAAAAACAAATATAAATATACATATACAAATAGAACAATTAACACTTAAATAAAACAAATAAGACTATAACTCAATGTCTTTGTAGATATATAAAAAGATTTAAAAAAATAGGCACATTGTCTAGGTTTACACGAAGACATCACAATATTATGTTCAACAAAATTAGCTTACTAAAAATATATATAAAATAGAAACAAGTATAAAAAGTGATTAAAACTAAAATGAAAATACATAACAATTAACCGTTAGTTGTGAGTATATAAATAAAATAATAAGTGAACAAATGTGAAAAATATAGTAAGAATAAAGATAGAAAGGACAAGTGACAAAAGCACATGTAAACTTTTACTTTCCCATTAAACAAAACACAGTATTTCACTTTCTCCGGCAAAACGAAAGAATTACGGTACTCCGGCGACACTTCAGTTTCAGCCATTTATCTTCTTCTCTATTCTCTCCATTTCTCTTCTTCTCCATTGCCTCCAGTCCTACAGAGATGAATGAGAATCGCAACCAGCAACGAGATGGTCAAAGCTGGAAAACTTTCTGCGTGAAATGCAACCAGACCAACTGAAATTCCGGTAGTTGGAGGGAGTGGACGGTGGGCACAGGCCCACCATACACCCTTATTGAATCCGCCACTGCCAGCAACGAGATGGTCAAAGCTGGAAAACTTTCTGCGTGAAATGCAACCAGACCAACTGAAATTCCGGTAGTTGGAGGGAGTGGACGGTGGGCACAGGCCCACCATACACCCTTATTGAATCCGCCACTGTGCATACTAGCACCATAAGCGCATCTAGCCTTATGTCCCATCATGTCATAGGTCTTACAACCAAAAAGAATTAAAAAGAAATCCCACCAAGTATGCATGAATAAAAAATAATTCCATAAGCCTTATTGCTACCATAAATGACACCAAAACCTGGTATAGTAAAAAACGGTAAGCTACCACAAGATTGTTAAAAAATTAGAGTCACAAGAAAATAAATATATTTTTTAAAAGGAGGCAACCTATGATTAGTTTTATTAATAATAATAGCATGTACCGCGTATTTTTTTAAAATCTAAAAAAATAAACCTAAGTGACAGCAGAACATCCTAGGACTTTGCCAAACCAACTACTACAAATATATGGAACCTAAAAATAAATAAATAAATAAAAATTCCGACTTTAAACAAATAAAAAAATACTAAGAAAATCTAACTGTATTTTTATAACACAAACTAAAAAATGCACACAAAAATAAATATTAAGAAATTTATTAATAATCTGGTACAAGCCCGACAAGCTCGGCCCAATAAACCTAGGTCCAACAAGGAAGTCCAGGTCCAACAGGCGGCCCAGGCCCACTAAGAAATTACATGAATCAAGTAATTCAAAAAGAAATTAGAAAATCTGAATAAAATATTATTTATTAAGCCTTACGGCTGCTCAGGGCGGCCAATCAGAGGGCGCCACGCGTCGGCCATCCATTGGCCAATTAAAATATTATTTCTTAAGCCCTAGCGATATAGTAATGGCATGGTTCAAATCTGACAGTTGACGATCAACAGCTGTTATCATCTCATTTGAACCCCCCACCGACACATCCAACGGGTGAGATCACGCTACATTGCCCCAGGACACATGTAATATTATATTAGGTGCCTTGGGCCAAATGACTTTGTAATGCCTATATATGGTGACTAATTCACCATTTCATAGGGTAGAGTTGAAAAGGGGATAAGCCCATAAGCCACAAGTGCTCTCTCTCTCTAGAAAACGCTCTAACATCTCTTTAGAAATCCATCGCCACAACCTGCAACCATGCAGATCCAACCTCCACGATTCCTAATCAACGCCAAGAACTACTTCGTAATTTTCCCAAATTGCCCAATCTAAACTGAAAATGCCCTAGACCAGATCAAAAATTTGAAACCCTCAACGAATATCAAATTCGTCAAAGTCTGCAGAGAAGGAGAAGATCTACGAGCACTAATTCAATTCTAAAAGCAGAGCAAAGAATGAAACATAATATAACTGATTGATTGAGTAAAGAAAGAACTTGATTGATCTATGCCCTTTTAATTGATATCTTTTATAGTCAATGCGATATTGACAACTGAAACTTCTAAAAGGAGTCGGTCTTAATGGATATCCCAACTTGCAGGTTTCTTGATCCGAAAAGAATTTTCGGCACAGTTTAAAGGAAATCAACTTTTTTATTAACCATTGGTAAATAGTTAAATACCTATTTGAGGAATCCTCCATCGAGAGCACGGGTGAGCTTAAGCGAGGCATTAACACGACCATTAATGATCACACAAAATTGTTTATTATTTGTAAAAATCAATTATTTCAATTCTATTGAGCGATTTGTTGTTTTTTGTGTTTTCATTACTATATGCGATCATAAGAACCTGTTTTTTAGCATATTTTTCTTATGAAATTGGGTCATTTTTTTACATCAAAATGGCTTGGTTTATGAAACCATGCCCAACTTTTGTTTAAGGATTGATATGTACATAGTCGAGTGCAAAATGTGAAAGTCTTTAGCAGCTAACGGTCATACACAAAAACCGGTTACCTGGATGTGGCGTTACGTAGTGTCATCTCGGCTTCCTTTCTTGACGGTGGAGTTTCCATGGCTGCATTTGATTGTGTATCATTTTTCCGAATCTTGTGCATATAAAGAAGGACAATTTTTAAGATTTGGGTTTATATCTTATGATCCTCATCTCTTTTGCACCACTTTTCCTCCTCTTGTTAGCAGTAGCATAAAACTAGAGTCAGTCACAAGTAGTTACGTCATATGTATAAAAATATGTATGAAATGTTGTGTATACAACAATGAATAGAAAAATCAATCAACCCTTATAGTTCATTTGCAAACAAAAATTAAGCCAATTTTAATCACTAATAGTCAATATCACCGTTTTAATTTTCTAATCTCTATCATTTAGCATCAGATACAATAGTCACTAAACATTAAAAATACTTAACTGTCTAAATATATAACAAAAAGTGTCGTGTTAAATCATAGAAATAGTTCAATAGTAGAGTGTTTAGTAATGATGGCGGCGATGTAGAAGAAGCATAGCGCGCGCATACACACACACACACACACACTCTCTCTCTCTCTCTCTCTCTCTCTATTCTTCTGGGATTAAAAATAAAAATATTACAATAAAAAAACATTACATTAAATAAAAAATCATTACATAGACATTAAGTAGCTAGAAAATATAAAACTTAACCTAATGTTGAGCGTAACCATAGTTGTTAAAAACCATCGCCTCTTGCGACTAGGCCCATTTTCAGGCGAGGCGATGCACTTACACTTTAAGTCGAGGCAATTGCGCTTTTATTTTCCAGGTAATTGTTTCGACATAGATTCCGGCGAGTTCTCATATTCAGGAGTGTTTCAAACCAGATTCTCTAAATTATGTGTTAGGATCTGAGTTTGATTGTTTTGATAGTTTAGATGAATAATGTTGGGTCTGCTGACCTGGAGAAGAACAGATGATTGAAAGCCAAAACATACTAAGTGTTTGATCAAGAATAAAGAACAGTTGTTACATTAAAGCTTCCTCCAAAGAACTGCTGATTCCCAAACTGCTGCTGCTTAACAACTGATACAAGACAACTACTGCTGATGAAAGGTCTGATGGATAAAGTCTGAAGAGCAAAAGTCTGATAAAGAACAAATGCTGATCAAAGATCTGAAGAACAAAGGTCTGTTGAACCAACAGCACTTTGGTTCAACAGATGATATGAAGACATCAGAGCTTTAGTTTAACAGAGTTTATTATCAGTAGTTTCAATGTAACAGTAGTTTATTGTTTAACAGATGTTGTAGTTTGTTAGTCAGTTAGGGGTCGCTTTCTAGGTGACGTCAGCAACTGATCATCAGAGGTTTGTACTTGTCTATAAATAGAACAGTACATGTACTGTTCTATTGGTCACTCGTCATTCTCTTTCAGACAAACATACTCTGAGTGATCAGGCTGAGGGGGAGCTTAATTGTACTATTGTAATCTTTCAGTTTAATGAAAGCATTCGATTGAAAACAATTATTCTCTATGTTTTGATTATTCGTTATTCCGCTGCACTTTCCATTTATACTTCATTCATATTTCATAGTTAATCAAAACAGTCCAATACTCAGATCCTAACAATTGGTATCAGAGCCTGGTCAATTAAATCTGATCTAATCAATCAATTTAATACACAGATCAGCTCATAATCATTGATATCGTTTGTTTGTCGGGTTAAAACAGAGTAATAGTTTATTTTCGTTTCAACAGTTAGTAAACAGACTTTGTTTTTGAAAAACCAAGAGAATGACTTCACTTAATCAAGATCCACACAACACTGGCACACACAACAAGCCTCCGATGCTTGTCAGGTCAGAGTACAACATCTGGCAGCGTCGGGTGGCTCATGTGTTAGCACAACAGAACACAGGGTGCTGGAAATCGGTAGTATTTGGACCACATGTTCCAATGGTACCGAGTGCCGAGGATCCAAAGATCCAAGTACCAAAGAGTGTTGAGAACTACTCAGAGCAAGATTTTCAAAAAATCGAGCTAGATGCCAAGGCTTTCAGCATAGTAGCCATGGCACTGCCGAATGATATCTATGCCGGTCTCTTGCACTGCAATAGTGCTAAAGAACTGTGGGATGCTCTTAAAGAGCAATTCGGGGGAACTGATGATGTGATTGAAAACAACCGTGAAATACTTAACCAACAATATGAAACGTTTAGTCACATAAAAGGGGAGTCATTAACACAGCAGTTTGAAAGGTTTAACTGTCTAATTAGTGAACTTAAACTGGTTGGTCTAACTTTTCCTAATTCAACACTGAATCATAGGTTTCTTAGATCACTTCAGGACAAATGGGACACTATAGCTATAGTTATGAGAAACTCTATTGGATTCAAAGACCTAACCCTGACCCAGCTTCATGGTAAGCTCCTGACTTATGAAAGGGAGCTTAACCAGAAAAAGAAGCTCCAGGACTCTGGCAAAGTGTCAGATGACTATGTATTTGGTAATACTGCACTGTTGGGTCAGGATGATGGTTCTGGAAGTAGTAAGGATCAGAGTTATGATCATTACATTGACATAACAACTGGTTTCAATAATGATTCTTACTCATCACCAAACAACTGTGCTTTCACAGCCAGTGGTGATATCCAGGCTTCTGATAATTCATCTTTTGTGTACAATGACTTGCAATATATTGACCCTTTGGACCTAGAAGAAATGGACATCTTACATCAGGTTGCCCTGCTCAGTATTAGAACCAATAATTTCTATAAGAAAACTGGCAGGAGGTACCCAGGTTTACATGGTGGGTCAAAGGTTGGGTTGGATAAATCAAAGATAAAGTGTTACAAGTGTCATAGAATGGGTCATTTTGCTAGGGAGTGTAGGAGTCAAAATGGAGTTCCTATGATTACCTATCCAAATCAAAGACCACAGACCAACACTTATCAAACCATCCCTAATGTACCTAATGTGCAAAACACTGCTCACTTTGCACAGACCCAAACCACTGTTCCTGTGCATTATGTCCAAACCACTGTTCCTCAGTATCACTATGTCCAAACACCTGTTGCTCAGGCACCTGTGCCAATGACTGTTACTCCACCCTCTGCTCCTGCAGAGACCAGTCAACCAGGCCAACAGAGTTTCTTTACTCAGGGCTTTGTTGATTGGAGCAGTCTACCAGATGAAATAACAGATGACAACATTGCTCTAGTTGCTAACACTGAAAAGGATTTTTGTTTTATGGCACTAGAAACAATTGTTGAAGAGACTGATTCTGAGGAAGTGGTGTCTTTGTCTGAAAATGTGACTGATGGTGTTGTTGGTGAGATTGTTTCAGCTGAAGAATCTGAAGTGGAGGTTGTGAATCTTTCAGACCCTTGGGGTAGTGATGACTGTGACTGCCAGTGTAACTGTGCCTTGATGGCTGCTGCTAAGGTATCTCCTCAAATCTTAAATGACTTGTGCTTAGACAAATGTATTGTGGCATTTGCTAAGATAAAAGAGGTGAATGAAAACTTTAGAAAGAAAATTTTGGATTCTGAAATTCAGTTTGAAAAACTTACAAAAGAGTTAAAATCAAAAATATCTGAAAAAGAGTCTGAAATCAGCAGTTTAAAACATGAAGCAAGCATAACCAAAGACCAGCTTCAGACTATGATAACAAAATATCGTAGTTGTAAGAAGGAGCTTGAGTCCACCCAAGTTGAATGTAAGAAATGGGTGAAATCATCAAAGGGTTTTGAGATGATTGTCAACCAACAGTCTAAAAGTCATGTGAAATTTGGGTTTGGTTTTCAAACCACTGATCAAGTTTCACAAACCACTGACAAAAAGGAACCACAGTTGGTTAGGGTCATCCCTACAAACTCAAAAGGTCAAGAAATCAAGGTTACTGAACCCAATGGCAAGAAAATCATTCTTGAAAAGTTAGAAGGTACACCCTCATTTGATGAAATTGAGAAATATCAATTCAAACCAACATGGTCAGATGAGTGTGAAGTCCTTGAAAATTTCAAACCAATGACCTTCAAAACCTCTGATGGTAAAATGGCACCACAGGCCAAAGTAATCCCTCTAGTAAATCTTCCAACAGATGATGAAACATCTGTTGAAAAGAAGAAAGAAAAGGGGAAAGCCAAGAACAACTTGTTTTGTGATTTCTGTGAAAAGAAGAACCATGTCACTAAAAATTGTTTTCTTCTAAAAGCATATGACATCAACAAAACAACAAGTTTAAATGATTCAAAATCTAAAGAATGTTCAATCTGCAAGAAAAAGAATCACAAAACAAAAGAGTGCCTATATCTCAAAAATTTTGATGAAAAGATAAAAGAGTATAAGGCTAAAACTCTGGAAAGTCAAGTGGTAAGTACTTCAAAAGGAAAACCCAAACAGAGTTTGAATCAGTTCAAACATCTGTTTTCAGGTAACAGATGCTCCACCTGTTAACAGATTACCAAGAGGATATGGACAACCCACTTGTCATCGTCTGCCACATGTTTATGAAGAGCCCAAGAGGCCTTCAAAACCAAAAGTGAACAGACACCCTCATGGTTTTCAACAACTGATAGGAAATGATCAAACATCTGCTGGACCAAGTGTTGACATACAAGCACTGGCAAATGGTCAACTGCAGCTGTTGAACCTAGTTCAAAAGCTAGTCCAAACCACTGATCATTCTCCTCAACTTAAGGCTGAGACAGCTAAGGACCCATCCAAAGCCAATTTGGCTTTGGACACTCACCAAAACTAAAATCTTTACTGATGTGCAGGGAGCTTCTGCTTGTTTAGACAGTTTATGGTATGTAGATAGTGGAGGCTCCAGGCACATGACTGGATGTAGAGCCCTTCTTCTGGACTTTCTTGCTCATGGAGGGGGTGATATATCCTTTGGTAATGATTCTAAAGGTAAAGTATTGGGTTCTGGTACTGTCAAAGCAGGGAGGCTTAAGTTTGAAAATGTTAATCTAATAGACAATCTAAAATTTAATCTACTTAGTGTATCACAAATGAGTGACAAAGGCTTTGGGTCATTCTTTACTAAGCAAACTTGTAAGATTGTTGGCCCAGAGGCTGTAGAAAAGATTAACACCATCATTGCTGAGAGCAAAGCACAACTTGTTGCTCACAGAAGTGGCAATGTGTATGTAGTTGATATGTTGAAGGATAATCCTACTGCAAATGTCTGTCTGTTCTCAGCTGCCTCTACCAAAGAGACAGAATTGTGGCATAGGAGACTTGGTCACACCAACCTTCAAACTATCAACTCACTCTCCAAACAAAACCTTGTCAGAGGTTTACCATCAAAAGAATTCAAATGTGATGAGCATTGTGTTTCCTGTTTAAAAGGTAAACAACATAAAAGCTCTTACAAATCCATTGATGAGTCCAAAACTAGTCAGTGTTTACAAATGTTGCACATGGACTTGTTTGGCCCTGTAAAAATCATGAGTCTAAGAAGAAAAAGATTTTGTCTTGTCATAGTTGATGATTTTTCTAGGTTTACATGGACTTACTTTTTACACTCTAAGGATGAGACTGCAGGTATCTTGAAGGACTTTGTCACCAAAGTTGAAAAACAATATGACTTGCCAGTAAAAGTCTTTAGGAGTGACAATGGAACAGAGTTTAAGAATAAGGAGTTGGGTGATTTCTGTGTGTCAAAAGGGATTGTAAGGCAGTACAGTATCCCAAGAACACCAGAGCAAAATGGGGTGGTTGAAAGGAAGAACAGGACTCTCATTGAAGCTGCAAGAACAATGCTAGCAGATTCTGGTTTACCACTGTCCTTTTGGGCAGAAGCTGTAAACACTGCTTGCTATGTTCAAAACAGAGTTTTAATCAACCCTAGACATCAAAAGACTGCTTATGAAATTCTGTTTAAAATCAAACCACTGATATCATTTTTCAAAGTCTTTGGCTGCCCATGTTTTATTTTAAATCTTAAAGATTCCATTTCAAAATTTGCAGCCAAAGTGGATTGTGGATATTTTCTGGGGTATTCTTCTATTGCAAAGGCCTATAAAGTGTTTAACACTAGGACTAAGACAATAGAAGAAACTCTGAATGTGAAGTTCAATGAGCTTTCTTCTTTGAAAATCCCAGCAAACCCTGCTGAGTTGTTTGATTTAGATAAATTCAAATTTGAAGATATTGCTGTCAAAACTAACCCTGCAGGTACTCCACAATCTTCACAACAAGACTACAAAATAGATGTTGTGGTTCCAGACCACTACAAAGTCTATCCTGTATCAGAGAAAGCAGTGGTTCAAAACAACTGTCAAAACTCTGTCACAGCTGAGTCAGCCACTGTTGGCCAGTCTTACCTTCAAACCACTGATTCACCCAGCCAATCCACTATTCAATCATCTGTTGACAAGAGTCAATCATCTGTTGACAAGAGTCAATCATCTGTTGGACCTATTCCTCCACCTCCATTCCAAACATCTGTTGACTCTTCAAAAATGCCAACAGATGTTATGTCAACAGAGTCTCCAAACCTCTGTCCTTCACCACAAAATGCCATCATACCATATCAGGGAGATCTAATCTACCTAAGAGCTCATCCACCAGACCAAATCATTGGCAACATTAGAGAAGGTGTGCTCACAAGGAGCCAATCTTCAAACATCTGTCTTTTTGCAGGCTTTCTATCCCTTACACAACCTGTCAAGTACCAAGAGGCACTGAAAGACAATAGTTGGGTAGAAGCCATGCAAGAAGAACTCCTTCAGTTCAAAAGACAACAAGTATGGGAACTTGTACCACTGCCTAAGGATGTCTGTCCAATTGGCACAAAGTGGGTCTTCAAAAACAAAACTGATGAAAAGGGTATAGTTGTCAAGAACAAAGCCAGGTTAGTGGTTCAAGGCTTCAGACAAGAAGAGGGAATTGACTATGATGAAACCTTTGCCCCTGTAGCAAGGTTAGAAGCTATCAGACTTTTCTTAGCCTTTGCTGTCAACCACAACATCAAGGTGTATCAGATGGACATCAAATGTGCCTTCCTATATGGCAAAATTCAGGAGGAGGTCTATGTATGTCAACCACCTGGTTTTGAAGACACATTCCATCCTGATCATGTCTACAAGCTTAACAAAGCATTGTATGGACTCAAACAAGCACCAAGAGCCTGGTATGAAACTCTCTCTACTTTTCTCTTATCCATTGGTTTCACAAGAGGTAAAATTGATAAAACCTTGTTTTTAAAATGGAAAGGAAAAGATTTAATGATTGTTCAAATATATGTGGATGACATCATTTTTGGATCCACATGTAATAAAATGTGTGAGGAGTTTAGGGAACTCATGACAGCAGAGTTTGAAATGAGTGCTATGGGTGAACTTCAGTGCTTTCTTGGTCTTCAAGTAAAGCAACTGCAAAATGGCACTTTCATTCATCAAAACAAGTATGTGAAAAACTTGTTGACAAAATTTGAGATGAATGATTGTAAGCCATGTAGTACACCCATGAGCACTGTCAAGCCACTCACTGATGATGAAAAGGATGAACTGATTGATTAGACACACTATAGATGCATGATTGGGTCTTTATTGTACTTAACAGCATCCAGGCCAGACATTATGTTTGCAACCTATGTGTGTGCTAGATCTCAGGCTTCTCCTAGAAAGTCTAACCTTATTGCTGTGAAAAGGATTTTCAGATACCTAAAAGGTGCTCCCACACTTGGTATCTGGTATCCTGCTAATGGAAACATTGAGCTTTCAGGTTATTCAGATAGTGATTTTGCTGGCTGCCATACCACAAGGAAGTCCACCTCAGGAGGGTGCCAGTTTCTAGGGACTGCCTTAGTTTCTTGGCAAAGCAAAAAGCAAGCAGCTGTTTCAACATCCACTGCTGAAGCTGAATACATTGCTGCTGCAAGCTGTACAGCCCAACTTATGTGGCTTCAAAATCAACTACTGGATTTTGGTATAACTGCACTAAGGACTCCACTCATGTTGGATAGTCAAGCTGCTGAAAATATCATCAAAAATCCAGTCTCCCACTCAACCACCAAGCACATAGATATCAGACATCATTTTGTCAGGGATAGCTATGAAAAAGGTTTGATTTCTCTGCACCATGTTCCAACAGAGGATCAGTTGGCAGATGTGCTGACAAAAGCTTTAGACACATCTACCTTCACAAATCTGATCTCTCGAATTGGAATGTTAAACATGGATTAAAAACAACAAAAATGTTTTCAATAAAAACATTAAAATGTTTTCAGAAAATCAAATTTTGCTAGAATGACACTTTGGTTGAAAAATCTGTTTTTAAAACCACTGATTCAGATAAAACAACCACTGTTTCATTAAAACCACTGTTAGTTGAAAAATCTGTTTCAAACATCTGATCAGATAAAACCACCACTGTTGGTTGAAAAATCTGTTTCAAACATCTGATCAGATAAAACAACTGTTTTCATCAGTCTTTTGGTTAAACAACAGAGGTTGGCAACAGAGGTTTACCAAAACAGCTGTATGCCACCAGATGTTTCAACCATCAGATGTTTGCCACGTCTGCTCTCAAAAGCAGAGTTTTGCCACATCAGCGGGTTCACCAGAGCCTATAAAACCCTGTTCTTTCCCCCAACAGCAGTTTTACTGTCTCATTGTATTCAAAATACTGAAAACCGCTCTCGTCTTCCTCATTACCCTCAATCAAAGTTCATCACTTTCACAATCAAAATCCATTAAAATGGAACTCCAAACAAAAGCCACTCATAATTTCCTTCCTTATTTGGTTAAAACCGAAGACAACACACCATTCCATTCCACCATTGACATCATCAATAATTCAAAATATAAAAATGTTCTTATTGCTGATGCCCCCATATACCTGGAAACACTCCAAGAATTCTGGGCGAATGCTGAAGTCTTATACCAAGACAAAAAGCCAACTTCCATAATTTCAAAAATTGGAGCCACCAGTATCGCCATAACCCCTGAAATCATATCCACTACCTTCTCACTGAATGACTTGTCAGGTATGGAATCTTTTCCAAAAACAGAGCTTCACACTGAGTTTCAAGAGCGAGGGTATGATGCTCAAATGACTGGTTCAACACTATACAAAAAGTTTTTCCCACCAGTCATGAAATTTTTCTTCCATACCCTCCTCCTCTGTGCCTCTGCCAAGACTACATCCTTCAATGAAATCCCATTGAGGATACAATACTTGGGATATGCTATGTTGTCAGATTCTGACTTCAATCTATCTCAGGGATTGTTTTCAGACTTGGTATCAAATGTGAAAGCGATAAAATATGGCTCAAACAATGCTTTTCTGCTCTACCCTAGAATTCTAAGTGTAATTCTACAAAAGATTTTACCTGAAAAGGATTTTCAAAAGGGTGAGTCTTTTAAAATGAAAAGTTTAACTGATGAAACTTTTACAAGAATGCTGGGTTCTTCAACCCAAGAAAAAGCAACAAAAGTACAAAAAGTTTCCAAAACACAACCAAAGAGGACAAAGACAACAACTGTTGTTGAAACCTCTGTTGGTGAGCCCACTGCTCCTGGTGATCATGGCACTTCATCCAGTGCTGTGAAACCCACACCAGCCTCCAAAAGAAACCGTCCATCCTCCAAAACAACCACCAAAACCAAAAAGGGACTTCTGGAAGATGAGATACCAGAAGCTAACCCTGTTGCATCACCAAAGCAACATGAAACCACTATTGTTACTTCCTCACAACAGTTGGAGATATCTCAACCCAAGCAAACTCCTCAAGATTCCTCACAAAAGGAACTTGTTGTAAGACAAAGGGAACCTCAAACTGAGGCATATGAGTCACTTGATCATATGTTTACAAGCCCATCTCCCAGGGCTAATCAGCTTCTTACTCCATCTACATCACCACCACATGTCCCACAAACAATGCAACCTCTGTTTGAAGCTATTGACAAAACTCAGGACAACCCCAGTTCCTCTCCTTCACCTATCACTGAGAGTATGCCACTACCAGTGACTGGGGCTGAGGAAAGTCAATCAGCTATCCCTCAAACAGAAGAGGAGGTTATACTCCCAGAAGTCAATGTTACTTCTGATGAGGTTTCAAGAGAAGCAGCTACTACTGCTGTAGAGACCATTGTCTCACAGCAGGACAGTGGTTCCATTGATAAGACTTCCTTGAAGGCAACAACTGATGTGGACACAATTATGTCTCCTAAAACAGTTGGAAGTCCCCAGAACCAAGACAAAGGGGCAGCAGGTTCTTATTCTATGGATTCACCTCCTAGAACTGAACCCGCTAAAACTACCTCTGGTAGGGACTCAGATGAACCTATTAACTTGGGTGATGAGTCAAAACTTCAAGAATTGACGGCTAAAGTTCAAAACCTTGAATCCTCTGTTGCTGACATCAAATCTGATGTCAAGTCAATATTGGAAACATTGAATAACTTTACAAAAAGTCAACCATCCACTGCTGATGTTGCTAATGAGCTATGGAAATCTGTTTCCCCCATCATCATAGCTCACAGAAAATTAGCTGATCAGACACAAGAGACTTACATGACTTTGATCAGAAATATGGTGGATGCCAGATTTAATGACACAAAGGCTGACATCAAGGTGATCAAAGACCATCTGCTGAAGACCACTGGCTCTGCCCCTACCACAATTCTCAGAGATGAAGATGATGATGAATTCACTGCTGATGATGCCAAAAAGGGGGAGAGTGGCAGAGATAGGCTACCAAAACTTGATCCATTTGGTGCACCTCCCTCACAAAAAGGGAAGAAGCCAACTGCTGACAAACCAGGGTCACCCAAATCAGCTCCACAAACTCAACAACCAAATGTTCAGATCCCTGTCTCTGAACCAGCTAAAGCATCAAAGGCAAAAGAAGTTGATACTTCAGCTAATGAAAAAGCTGAAAAGGCTGCTCAAGACAAAATAAAAAGGGCTGATACATTGGAAGTAAAGGCAGAGATGTTGGTGCAAAAGAAAAAGGAACAGCAGCAGGAAGTGGAAGATGTGAACACTTCAAAAAGGAAGAAAATGCCAGCCAAACACACTAGAAAACCACCTTCCAAACTAACTGCTGAAACCTCTGATGTACAAACACCTGCTACCACAACCACTGCTCCACAAACCACTGCCACCACAACCTCTGCTACCCAAACCACTGAACCTAAAACAACTGAACCTAAAACCACTGCTAAAACAACTGCTCAACCCAAACCAGTAACCAAACCTATCACCACACCTTCAATCACTAAACCAACCACAACTCAACCAACTGCCAAACCTACTTCAACACAACCCAAAACCCAAACAACTGCTGGTTCCACAAAAGGACCAACAGATGTTTCCCAAACCACTGCCTCATCCTCACCTTCACCCAAAATCTTGTATAGCAGAAAAAGGAAATCCACCTTTGTTATACAAGATGAAAACATCCACAACACACCACCTAACACCCCAATCTCACAATCCATACCAGTCAATGCCATTCCACTCTCATCTTACTCACCACACACTGCCCAATTCAGATCCCATAGACCACCACCAACCATCACCCCATTGGCTGAGAAGTATCCCCTTGAGCTGGATCTAATCAAGGGGGAACTTCAATCCTTCTATAATACTGATCAGCCATCAAAAAGATCCTTCCCATCTCTTAAAGGCTTCCCTGTTCCACTCAACATGGACACCTATCTTAAATACAAGGGTGAACAGACTGATGCTGTCATCAAAGAGAAATGCAAAGGGAAGGATGACAGGACTGCTCAGGGCATCCATTCAGCAGAGCTTAGCAAACTCAGAAGGATTGAAGATTATGCTAAGACCCTGAGCAATTCCATGTCTACCATGCCTCTCAGCAGACACTTGGAGATGGAAGTGAGGGATTCACTGTTAGAACAGATCTTGGCATCCAAGCCTTACAAAGCTACAAAGAACCAATTCACAGGCTGGACCACACATGCTCTCAGGGAAGAACTGATCAGAATAGAGAACATGGCCAAGAATCCTCCTGCTAAGGCCTCTGCTCCTGATTTCAAAAAGGGGAGAGATGAAGCTAGAGCCTTGAAGTTCAGAAGAATGAGACAAGAGCTTGTAGCAGCTAAGTATGGAGAGATGAAATCTGTTGCTAGATGGTCAGAGATCAGGCTAATTGAAACATACAAGAAGCTTGAACAAGAAAGAAAGACCAATCCTGATCTTCCAAGAAAACCAGTGTATGATGATGCTCCCAAGAAACCCTCACAGGCCTTTACATTAGATAGCCTACTTGCAACCTCTGATCTTTCCATTGCTGCTCAAAGACAATACAAGAAGCAGAAGGAAATGTCTGAAGAGGATACAAGGAAGTTCAATGAAACTTATGTAAAAGAGAGTCTCTTGAACCAACTTAGATTCTTCTCTGACCCTGTCACAGAGAAGTTCAGAGAACTCATTGGCAGGCCTCCATCTCCCAACTCATCCAAAATAAAGATGCATCCCAGTCACTCCTCTGACTCTAAAATTCTAAAATGGAAGTCTGATAAAGAGACCCATGAATTGACACTGACCAGGTCAGATGGTAGTATTCAAAAGTTGAGTATGGATGATGCACCTGGCCTAAGTGCAGAAGATCTCCAGACACTTTTGAATCTGACACTGGATAGAGATGCTGAAGACCTCTTCTCTCTAAGCTTTGAATTACAATTGAAAGGGCAAATTAGAGAAAGTCTAATGAGGAATAAAGATCAAGAATAAAGCAGAGTTTTGGCATCATCTGTTCTAGGGGGAGATTGTTGGGTCTGCTGACCTAGAGAAGAACAGATGATTGAAAGCCAAAACATACTAAGTGTTTGATCAAGAATAAAGAATAGTTGTTACATTAAAGCTTCCTCCAAAGAACTGCTGATTCCCAAACTGCTGCTGCTTAACAACTGATACAAGACAACTACTGCTGATGAAAGGTCTGATGGATAAAGTCTGAAGAGCAAAAGTCTGATAAAGAACAAATGCTGATCAAAGATCTGAAGAACAAAGGTCTGTTGAACCAACAGCACTTTGGTTCAACAGATGATATGAAGACATCAGAGCTTTAGTTTAACAGAGTTTATTATCAGTAGTTTCAATGTAACAGTAGTTTATTGTTTAACAGATGTTGTAGTTTGTTAGTCTGTTAGGGGTCGCTTTCTAGGTGACGTCAGCAACTGATCATCAGAGGTTTGTACTTGTCTATAAATAGAACAGTACTTGTACTGTTCTATTGGTCACTCGTCATTCTCTTTCAGACAAACATACTCTGAGTGATCAGGCTGAGGGGGAGCTTAATTGTACTATTGTAATCTTTCAGTTTAATGAAAGCATTCGATTGAAAACAATTATTCTCTATGTTTTGATTATTCGTTATTCCGCTGCACTTTCCATTTATACTTCATTCATATTTCATAGTTAATCAAAACAGTCCAATACTCAGATCCTAACAAATAATGAAATAAATGAAGTGAAGTATAAATGGAAAGTGCAGCGGAATGATAAACTATAAATCAAAACAAGAGAATAAATGTTTTTAATCGAAAGCTTTCATTAATTGAAAGGTTACAATTATACAAGTACTCCCCCTCAGCCTGATCACTCAGAGAATGTTTGTCTAAGAGAATGACTAGAGTGATGAATAGAACAGTACAATCACTGTTCTATTTATAGACAAATCTAAACCTCTGATGATCACAACTGACGTCACCTAAGACAGCGACCTCTAACAGAACAACATAAACATCTGCTAACTACAACTACTATTACATTCAAAACACTGCTAACATAAACTACTGTAAAGGAAAACTATGATGGTCTTGTATCATCTGTTGGATCCAAAGTGCTGTTGGTTCCAGCAGACCTTTGTCTTCAGTACTTGATCAGCAGTTGTTTCTTCATCAGATATTTATTCATTAGTTGTTTGTTTAGCAGACCTTTTAGCAGCAGCAGTTGTCTTCGTCAGTTGTTTGGTGTAGCAGTTGTTAGGGTCAACAGTCTTTTGGGGAAAGTATCTTGAATCTACTGATTATTCAAAGGATCAATTAGATAGAATATTTTGGCTTTCTAATCATCTGTTCTTCTCCAGGTCAGCAGACCTAACAATCTCCCCCTAGAACAGATGATGCCAAAACTAAGCTTTATTCTTGATCTTTATTTCTCATCAGACTTTCTCTAATTTGACCTTTGAGTTGTAATTCAAAGCTCAATGAGAAGAGGTCTTCAGCATCTCTTTCCAGCTCTAGATTCAACAGTGTTTGGAGATCTTCTGCACACAGGCCATGAGCGTCATCCATGCTGAGTTTCTGAATCTTTCCATCTGATCTGAGCAGAGTCAATTCATGGGTGTCTTTGTTGGACTTCCATTTTAGAATTTTAGAATTTTAGAATCAGTGGAGTGGCTGGGATGCATCTTTATTTTGGATGAGTTTGGTGAAGGAGGTCTTCCAATGATTTCTCTGAGTCTTTCAGATGTTGGATCAGAGAAGTAGCGGATTTGGTTGAAGAGTCCCTCTTTCATAAAAGTATCAGCAAACTTTTTCTGATCTTCTTCTGACATCTCCTTCTGCTTTTTGAATTGTCTTCTTGCAGCAATGGATAAATCAGAAGTGTCCAGTAAGTTGTCTAAGGTAAAAGCCTGTTGAGGTCTCTTTAACATAGGCTCATCAGCATAAACAGGTTTTCTTGGCAAGGTAGGGTCTTTCTTCCTGTTTTCTTCTAACTTCTTGTAAGTTTCAACCAATCTTTGCTCAGATCATCTTGCCACAGATTTCATTTCTCCATAATCAGCAGCCACAATCTCTTGTCTCATTCTTTTAAACTTCAGGGCTCTGGCTGGATCTCTGCCTTTGCTGAAGTCAGGGGCAGAGACCTTTGATGGAGGATTCTTGGCCATTTCTTCAATTCTTATTAATTCTTCTTTGAGTGCATGAGTGATCCAGCCTGCAAACTGTTTCTTGTTTGCTTTATAAGGCCTGGATGCCAAGATTTGTTCAAGAAGAGAATCCATGACCTCCCTTTCCAAGTCACTACTGAGAGGCATGGAAGACATAGAGTTGCTCAGGGTCTTAGCAAAATCTTCAATCCTTCTCAGTTTGCTAAGCTCTGCTGAATGGATGCCCTGAGCACTCCTGTCATCTTTCCCTTTACATTTCTCTTTGATTATGGCATCTGCCTGTTCAGCCTTGTATTTCAGATAGGTGTCAATGTTTAAGGGAACAGGCAAATCTTTAAGAGATGGGAAAGATCTTTCTGATGGCTGATCAATATTGTAGAAGGATTGAAGTTCCCCCTTGAGTAGATCAAGTTCAAGAGGATACTTCTCAGCCAATGGTGTGATGGTTGGTGGTGGTCTATGTGAGTTGAATTTTGAGGTGTGTGGTGAGAATGATGAGAGTGGAATGGCATTTAATGGTTGTGTGAGTGGAGTATTGGGTGGTGTGGTGTGAATGTTTTCATCTTGTACAACAAAAGTAGACTTTCTTTTTCTGCTGTACAAGATTTTTGGCGATGGTGATGTTGCAGCAGTGGTTGGGTTAACCTCTGTTGGTTCTTTTGTAGAACCAGCAGTTGTTTGAGGTTTTGGTTGTGAAGTGGATGTAGTAGTAGGTTTGGTGGTTGGTTTGGTGATATCAGATGTTTTGGTGGCAGTGGTTTTGGTGGCAGTGGTTATGATAGCAGTGGTTTCAGCATCAGTGGTTTCAGTAGTTAGTTTAGATGGTGGTTTCTTTGTATGTTTTGCAGAGATTTTCTTTCTTTTGGAGGAACCCACATCTTCAACTTCTTGCTGCTGTTCCTTTTTTAGCTGAATCAACCTTTCTGCTTTAAACTCCAGAGTGTCAGCCCTCTTAAGCTTATCTTCAGCAGCCTTATCAGCTTTTTCATTAACAGAGGTGTCAACTCCCTTTGCTTTGCTGGTCTTGGCAGTTTTAGTAGCAGCAGAGGTTTGAACACTTGGTTGTTATTGTTTTTGTGGTGCTGCTTGGGTAGACTCTGGTTTGTCAGCAGACTTTGATTTACCCTTTTGAGAGGGTGGACAACCAAAGGGATCTAACTTTGGCAACCTATCTCTGCCACTCTCCCCCTTTTTGGCATCATCAGCTGTAAATGCATCATCATCATCATCTCTGAGAACTGTGGTAGGGGCAGAGCTAGTAGTCTTCAGCAGGTGGTCCTTGATCACTTTGATACCTGCCTTGGTGTCGTTGAACCTGGCATCCACCATATTTCTGATCATTTGCATATAGGTCTCTTGAGTCTGATCTGCTAGTTTCCTGTGAGCTATGATGATGGGGGAAACAAATTTCCACAGCTCACCAGCAATATCAGCTGTGGATGGTTGACTTTTGGTGAGGTTAGCCAAGGATTCCAATATTGACTTGACATCAGATTTGATGTCAGCAACAGAGGTTTCAATGGATTTAACTCTATCTGTCAATTCTTGGTATTTTAATCCATCACCTAAGTTAATAGGATCATCTGAATTCCTACCAGTGGTAGTTTTAACTGGTTCAGTCCTAGGAGGTGAGTCCAGGGAATGAGAACCAGATGCCCCTTGGTCTTGGTTCTGGGGACTTCCAACTGATTTTGGGGACACAATTGTGGCCTCATCAGTTGTTGCCTTCAAGGAACTCTTAGCTATGTAACTACTGTCCTGTTGTGAGACAATGGTCTCTACATCAGTAGTGGCTGCTTCTCTTGAAAACTCACCAAGAGTTACATTGAACTCTGGGAGTGTAACCTCCTCTTTTGTTTGTTGGTTGGCTGATTGATTTTTCTCAGGCCCAGTCACTTGTGGGGGTATACTCTCATTGATGGGTGAAGGAGAGGAACTGGGATTATTCTGAGTTTTATCAATAGCCTCAAACAGAGGTTGCATGGTTTGAGGGACATGTTGTGGTGAAGGTGGTGGAGTGAGAAGAGAATTAGCCCTGGGAGAGGGGCTAGTGAACATATGATCAAGTGACTCATATGCTTCATTATGTGGTTCCCTTTGGCTTACAACATGATCCTTTTGTGAGGATGCATGAGGAGTTTGTTTGGGTTGAGATATTTCCAACTGTTGTGAGGAAGTAACAACAGTGGTTTCAGGTTGCTTTTGTGTTGCAACAGGGTTTTCTTCTGGTATCTCATCTTCCAGAAGTCCCATTTTAAGTGTGGAGGTGGTTTTTGTAGATGGACGTTTTCTTTTGGATGTGGCTGGTGTGGGTTTCACAGCACTGGATGAAGTGCCATGATCACCAGGAGCAGTGGGCTCAACAACAGAGGTTTGAACATCAGTTGTTGTCTTGGACCTCTTTGTTTGTGTTTTGGAAACTTTTGACACTTTTGACACTTTTTCTTGGGTAGTAGAACCCAACATTCTTGTGAAAGTTTCATCAGTTAAACTTTTCATTTGAAAAGACTCACCCTTTTGAAAATCATTTTCTGGTAAAACCTTTTGAATGATTACACTAAGAATTCTTGGGTAAAGTAGAAAAGCATTGTTTGAGCCAGATTTTATGGCTTTCACATTTGAAACTAAGTCCATAAACAGGCCCTGAGATAGATTGAAGTCAGAGTCTGACAACATAGCATACCCCAAGTACTGAATCCTTAATGGGATTTCATTAAAGGATGTGGTCTTAGCCGAGGCACAGAGAAGAAGAGTATGGAAGAAAAATTTCATGACTGGAGGGAAAAACTTTTTGAAAAGAGTTGATCCAGTCATTTGAGCATCATACCCTCTTTCCTGAAACTCTGTGTGAAGCTCTGTTTTAGGAAAAGAGTCCTTACCTGACAAGTCATTGAGGGAGAAGGTTGTGGATATTAATTCAGGTGTGATGGAGATGCTTGTGTCTCCAATTTTTGAAATAATGGATGTAGGCTTTTTGTCTTGAAGCAAGACTTCAGCTTTTGACCAGAATTCTTGGAGGGTTTCAAGATGGATGGGAGCATCAGCAGTTAGGATGGTTTTGTATTTGGAGTTTAAGATGATGTCGATGGTGGAATGAAATGGAACGTTGTCGTCTGTTTTGACCAGATATGGTAGGTAATTATGGGTGGCTTTGGTTTGAAGATCCATTGTAATGGATTTCGAGTGTGAGAGTGAGTGAAATTTGATTAAGGGTTTGAGGAAGAAGAAGGCGGTTTGAGTATTTTGAATACAATGAGACAGTAAAACTGCTGTTGGGGGAAAAACAGGGTTTTATTGCCTCTGGTGAAACCGCTGATGTGGCCAAACTCTGCTTTTGAGAGCAGACATGGCAAACATCTGATGGTTAAACATCTGGTGGTATACAGCTGTTTTGCAAAAGTCTGTTGCCAACAGCTTTTGTTTAACCAAAAGACTGATGAAATAACAGTTGTTTTATCTGATCAGATGTTTGAAACAGATTTTTCAAACAACAGTGGATAGAATGAAACAGTGGTTAGAATGAAATTGATTTTCTGAAAACATTTTAATGTTTTTATTGAAAACATTTTTGTTTTTTTAATCCATGTTTAGCATTCCAATTCGAGAGATCAAGTTTGTGAAGGTAGATGTGTCTAAAGCTTTTGTCAACACATCTGCCAACTGATCCTCTGTTGGAACATGATGCAGAGAAATCAAACCTTTTTCATAACTATCTCTGACAAAATGATGTCTGATGTCTATGTGCTTTCTGGTTGAATGAGAGACTGGATTTTTGATGATATTTTCAGCAGCTTGACTATCCAACATGAGTGGAGTCCTTAGTGCAGTTATCCCAAAATCCAGCAGTTGATTTTGAAGCCACATGAGCTGGGCTGTACAGCTTGCAGCAGCAATGTATTCAGCCTCAGCTGTTGAAGTTGAAACAGCTGCTTGCTTTTTGCTCTGCCAAGAAACTAAGGCATTCCCTAGAAACTGGCATCCTCCTGATGTGGACTTTCTTGTGGTGTGGCAGCCAGCAAAATCACTATCTGAATAACCTGAAAGCTCAATGTTTCCATTAGCAGGATACCAGATACCAAGTGTGGGAGCACCTTTTAGGTATCTGAATATCCTATTCACAGCAATAAGGTTTGACTTTCTGGGTGAAGCCTGGGATCTTGCACAAACACAGGTGGCAAACATAATGTCTGGCCTAGATGCTGTTAAGTACAATAAAGACCCAATCATGCATCTGTAATGTGTCTGATCAACCAGTTCATCCTTGTCATCAAAAGTGAGTGTCTTGACTGTACTCATGGGTGTACTACATGGCTTACAATCATTCATCTCAAATTTGGATAACAAGTTTTTCACATATTTATTTTGATGAATGAATGTGCCATTTTGCAGCTGCTTCACTTGGAGTCCAAGGAAGCACTGAAGTTCACCCATAGCGCTCATTTCAAACTCTGCTGTCATGAGTTCCCTAAACTCTTCACACATTTTGTTACATGTGGATCCAAAAATGATGTCATCCACATATATTTGAACAATCATTAGATCTTTCCCTCTCCATTTTAAAAATAAGGTTTTATCAATTTTACCTCTTGTGAAACTAATGGATAAGAGAAAGGTGGAAAGAGTTTCATACCAGGCTCTAGGTGCTTGCTTGAGTCCATACAAGGCTTTATTAAGCTTGTAGACATACTCAGGATGGATTGTGTCTTCAAAACCAGGTGGTTGACATACATAGATCTCCTCGTGAATTTTGCGATATAGGAATGCACATTTGATGTCCATCTGATACACCTTGATGTTGTGGTTGACAGCAAAGGCTAAGAAAAGTCTGATAGCTTCTAACCTAGCTACAGGAGCAAAGGTTTCATCATAGTCTATCCCTTCTTCTTGTCTGAAGCCTTGAACCACTAGCCTAGCTTTATTCTTGACAACTATACCCCTTTCATCAGTTTTGTTTTTGAAGACCCACTTTGTGCCAATTGGACAAACATCCTTAGGCAGTGGTACAAGTTCCCATAGTTGTTGTCTTTTAAACTGAAGGAGCTCTTCTTGCATGGCTTCCACCCAACTGTTGTCTTTTAGTGCCTCTTGGTACTTGACTGGTTGTATGAGGGATAGAAAGCCTGCAAAAAGACAGATATTTGAGGATTGGCTTCTTGTGAGCACACCTTCTCTGATGTTGCCAATGATTTGGTCTGGTGGATGAGCTCTTAGGTAGATTAAATCTCCCTGATATGGTATGATGGCATTTTGAGGTGAAGGACAGAGGTTTGGTGACTCTATTGACATAACATCTGTTTGCACTTTTGTAGTGTCAACAGATGTTTGAAAAGGTGGTGGAGGAATGGGTCCAAGTGGTGTAAAGTTGGACTGACTCTTGTCAACAGATGTTTGACTTTTGTCAACAGATGATTGAGCAGTGGATGTAAAAAGTGAATCAGTGGTTTGAGGATAGGACTGGCCAACAGTGGCTAACTCAGCTGTGACAGAGTTTTGACAGTTGTTTTGAACTACTGCTTCATCTGATGCAGAATAGACTTGACAGTAATTTGGAATCACAACATCTGTTCTGTAGTCTTGTTGTGGAGATTGTGAGATACCTGCACTGTTAGTTTTGACAGTAATATCTTCAAATTTGAATTTATCCAAATCAAATAACTCAGCAGGGTTTGCTGGGATTTTTAAGGATGAAAGTTCATTGAACTTCACATTCAGAGTTTCTTCTATTGTCTTGGTCCTTGTGTTAAACACTTTATAGGCTTTGGCAGTAGAAGAATATCCCAGAAAATATCCACAATCAACTTTGGCTGCAAATTTTGTAATGGAATCTTTAAGATTTAAAATGAAACATGGACAGCCAAAGATTTTGAAAAATGAGATTAATGGTTTGATTTTGAACAAAATTTCATAAGCAGTCTTTTGATGTCTAGGGTTCATTAAAACTCTGTTTTGAACATAATTGGGCCAAACAAGTCCATGTGTAACATTTGTAAACATTGACTGGTTTTGGATTCATCAATGGATTTGTAAGAGCTTTTATGTTGTTTTCCTTTTAGGCAGGAAACACAATGCTCATCACATTTGAATTCTTTTGGTGGCAAACCTCTGACAAGGTTTTGTTTGGAGAGAGAGTTGATAGTTTGAAGGTTGGTGTGACCCAGTCTCCTATGCCACAATTCTGTCTCTTTGGTAGAGGCAGCAAAGAACAGACAAACATTTGCCATAGGATTATCCTTCAACATATCAACTACATACACATTGCCACTTCTATGAGCAACAAGTTGTGCTTTACTCTCAGCAATGATGGTGTTAATGTTTTCAACCACTTTTGGTCCAACAATCTTACATGTTTTCTTAGTGAAGAATGACCCATATCCTTTGTCACTCATTTGTGATACACTAAGTAGATTAAATTTTAGATTGTCCATTAGATTAACATTTTCAAACTTAAGTCTCCCTGCTTGAACAGTTCCAGAACCCAACACTTTACCTTTAGAATCATTACCAAAGGATATATCACCCCCTCCATGTGCAAGAAAGTCCAGAAGAAGGGCTCTACATCCTGTCATGTGCCTGGAGCCTCCACTATCTACATACCATAAACTATCTAAGCAAGCAGAAGCTCCCTGCACATCAGTAAAGATTTTAGTTTTGGTGAGTGTCCAAAGCCAAATTGGCTTTGGATGGGTTCTCAGATGTCTCAGCCTTAAGTTGAGGAGAATGATCAGTGGTTTGAACTAGCTTTTGAACTAAGTTCAACAACTGTTGTTGACCATTTGCCAGTGCCTGTATGTCAACACTTAGTCTAACAGATGTTTGATCATTTCCTGTCAGATACTGATAACCATGAGGATGTCTGTTCACTTTAGGTTTTGAAGGCCTTTTGGGCTCTTCATAAACATGTGGTAGACGATGACAAGTTGGTTGTCCATATCCTCTTGGAAGTCTGGTAGCTGGTGGAACATCTGTTACCTGAACATCTCTAGGAGTAGAGTTATTGCTCAGACCTTTGGTAACAGTTGTTTAGACTGGTTCAAAAGTCTGTTTGGGTTTTCCTTTTGAAGTACTCACCACTTGACTTTCAAGAGTTTTAGCCTTGTACTCTTTTATCTTTTCATCAAAATTTTTGAGATACAGGCACTCTTTTGTTTTGTGATTCTTTTTCTTACAAATTAAACATTCATTGATTTTAGAATCACTTAAACTTGTTCCTTTGTTGATATCATATGCTTTTAGAAGAAAACAATTTTTGGTGACATGATTCTTCTTTTCACAAAAATCACAAAACAAGTTATCTTTGGATTTCCCTTTTCCTTTCTTCTTTTCAACAGATGTTTGATCATCTGTTGGAAGACCTCTCAATGGGATGACTTTGGCCTGTGGTGCCTTTTTACCATCAGGGGTTTTGAAGGTCATTGGTTGAAAATTTTCAAGGACATCACACTCATTTGACAGGTTGGTTTGAATTGATATTTTTCAATCTCATCAAATGAGGGTGTACCTTCCAACTTTTCAAGAATGATTTTCTTGCCATTGGGTTTAGTAAGCTTGATTTCTTGACCTTTTGAATTGGTTGGGATGATTTCAACCCACTGTGGTTCCTTTTTGTCAGTGGTTTGTGAACTTTGAGCAATGGTTTCTTGAAAACCAAAGCCAAATTTCACATGACTTTTAGATTGTTGGTTGACAATCATCTCAAAACCTTTTGATGATTCCACCCATTTCTGACATTCAACTTGGGTGGACTCAAGCTCCTTTTTACAACAATGATATTTGGTTATCATAGTTTGAAGCTGGTCTTTGGTTATGCTTGCTTCATGTTTTAAACTGCTGATTTCAGATTCTCTTTCAGTTATTTTTTATTTTAACTCTTTAGTGAGTTTTTCAAACTGAATTTAATCTTCCAAAATTTTCTTTCTAAAGTTTTCATTCACCTCTTTTATCTTAGCAAATGCTATGATACATTTATCTGAGCACAAGTCACTTAAGATTTGAGGAGATACCTTAGCAGCAGCCATCAAGGCACAATTACACTGGCAATCAGTGTCAACAGTACCCCATGGGTCTGAGAGATTCACAACCTCTACTTCAGATTCTTCAGCTGAAACAACTTCATCAACAACATCATTAGTCACATTTTCAGACATAGACATCACTCCCTCAGAATCAGTCTCTTCAACAATTGTTTCTAGTGCCACAAAGCAGAAATTATTTTCAGAATTGGCAACTAAAGCAATGTTTTCATCTGTTATCTCATCTGGTAGACTACTCCAATCAACAAAGCCTTGAGTGAAGAAACTCTGTTGGCTGGTCTCTGCAGGAGCAGAGGATGAAGCAACAGTCATTGGCACTTGTGCCTGAGTAACAGGTGTTTGGACATAATGATACTGAGGAACAGTGGTTTGGACATAGTGCACAGCAACAGTGGTTGGAGTCTGTGCAAAGTGAGCAGTGTTTTGCACATTTGGTACAGGGGTGTTTTGGGAAAACTAATAAGTGTTGGTCTGAGGTCTTTGGTTTGGATAGGTGATCATAGGGGTACCATTTTGACTCCTACATTCCCTAGCAAAGTGACCCATTCTATGACACTTATAACACTTGATCTTTGATTTATCCAACCCCACTTTTGACCCACCATGTAAACCTGGGTACCTTCTGCCAGTTTTCTTATAGAAGTTATTGGTTCTAATACTGAGCAGGGCCAATTGATGCAAGATGTCCATTTCTTCTAAGTCCACAGGGTCAATGTATTGAAGGTCATTATACACAAAAGATGTGTTATCAGATGCCTGGATATCACCAGTTGCTGTAAAAGCGTAGCTAGGTGATGAGTAAGAATCAGTGTTAAAACCAGTGGTTATATCAATGTAATGATCATAACCCAGATCCTTACTACTTCCAGGTACCTCATCTTGACCCAAAAGGGCTGTATTACCAAATACATAGTCATCAGACACTTTTCCAGTGTCCTGGAGCTTCTTTTTCTGGTTAAGCTCTCTCTCATAGGTCAAGAGCTTACCATGAAGCTGGGTCAGAGTCAGGTCCTTAAATCCGATAGAGTTTCTCACAACAATTGCTATAGTGTCCCATTTGTCCTGAAGTGATCTAAGAAACCTATGATTCAAAGTTGAATTAGGGTAAGTTAGACCCACCAATTTTAGTTCACTAATCAGACAATTGAATCTCTCAAACTGTTGTGTTAATGACTCTCCCTTCACATGACTAAAAGTTTCATATTGTTGATTAAGTATTTCACGGTTGTTTTCAATCACATCCTCAAACCCACCAAACTGCTCTTTCAGAGCATCCCACAACTCCTTTGCACTATTGCAGTGCAACAGTCCAGCATAGATATCATTTGGTAGAGCCATGGCTACAATACTGAAAGCCTTAGAATCTAACTCAATTTTTTGAAAATCTTGCTCGGAGTAGTTTTCAACACTCTTAGGTACTTGGACCTTGGGATCTTCGGTACTCGGCACCATTGGAACATGTGGTCCAAAAACAACCGACTTCCAACACCCAGTGTTTTGCTGTGCTAGCACATGACTCATCCGACGTTGCTAGATATTGTATTCAGATCTGACAAGCATCGGTGGCTTGTTGCTAGTGCCAGTGTTATGTGGATCTGGATTAATTGAAGTCATTCTCTGATTTTTACGAAAACAAAGTCTGTTTACTAACGGTTGAAACAAAAATAAACTATTACTCTGTTTTCAATCCGACAAACAAACGATATCAATAAATTGTGAGTTGATCTGTTTATATTAAATTGATTGATTAGATCGAATTTAATTGACCAAGCTCTGATACCAATTGTTAGGATCTGAGTTTGATTGTTTTGATAGTTTAGATGAATAATGAAATAAATGAAGTGAAGTATAAATGGAAAGTGCAGCGGAATGATAAACTGTAAATCAAAACAAGAGAATGAATGTTTTTAATCGAAAGCTTTCATTAATTGAAAGGTTACAATTATACAAGTACTCCTCCTCAGCCTGATCACTCAGAGAATGTTTGTCTAAGAGAGTGACTAGAGTGATGAATAGAACAGTACAATCACTGTTCTATTTATAGACAAATCTAAACCTCTGATGATCACAGCTGACGTCATCTAAGACAGCGACCTCTAACAGAACAATATAAAACATCTGCTAACTATAACTACTGTTACATTCAAAACATTGCTAACATAAACTACTGTAAAGGAAAACTCTTATGGTCTTGTATCATCTATTGGATCCAAAGTGTTGTTGGTTCCAGCAGACCTTTGTCTTCAGTACTTGATCTGGTTACGTCATAAACTATAATTAACCTTTTTAAAGAATTAACCATTTTGTTTACCGACCGAAACTATGGTCTAAATATGCATTTGGAAATATGATTTAGTTACTATATGAGGAATAAAATAATTTTTTTAAATATAGGAACAATTAATTGTTAAGTTCATTAACCCACTAACCCTTAAGCTAGTTTTTTATATGGAAACAGATAGTCATCTAGAGATGCAACAGAAAACAATAGACATTTGCCTTTGACACATTCATTATCCCCTCCAAACCCACTCCTTCACTCGCTTCTGCTTCTTTAGTGGCGAGTTGTTCTAGAAAGCGAAAGAGAGCACCGGTAACCACCACCGTCTAAAGACCAAAGCCAAACACCACGTCTAACCTCTTCAACTTAAATTAAAAGGACATTTTTTGTAATTTGTGTGTCGGTGACTGACGTATCGACGTTGTCTTTGAAGATAACCACCGCAGGGCCGGCCCTGAGGGGGTGCGGGGAGGACTCCCGGCCCGGGCCTAATTTTTAAAGGGGCACTTTGAGCGGCAACGAGTGTTTCCTTTCTGTAAGTATTTTCTTTCTGTTTTCGACCAAAAAATAGATTTCATCTTGAACATCACTGGTTATAAACACAAGAAGGTGAAGAGTAGATAAGGAAGAAGATGAGACATACATGAAAAACTAGATTGAAAGGATACGACAGAATTAAAAAAAGTTGAAGTGTGTTACTTGAAATTTATGTTGGGGTACAGTAATTGTGCAGCTTTTGAAGTAAATTTTAACATATAGTAGTACAGTAGTACTACAAAACAGTAATTGTCTCACATTTTTGCACATGATGAAAGTCAAATTCATTTTATTAAAAAACTTTTGAAGTAAAGATATAAAATAATGGCCCTTCAAATATTATGGAATTTTAAAAAATGGTTGTTTTTTATGAACTAATTATCCAAACATATTAACTTTTATAATTATTACGACACTTTCCGTTCTATATCTGGTTTGACCGGCCCTACTAGGGAATCGGTAAGGACACCGGTTCAACATCCGCTTCAGTTATGAAAACATTGCTTAATAGACCTAAGACTAAGGGGCACATATTTCAGGGCTCGGCCCGGGCACATGAATTTTCAAGACCGGCCTTGCCACCGCCGACCATCACATCGCCGACCACCACCGACCCGCTGTCCTCGTCTTCTTACAAATCTGTAGGAATCGCCTCCAACTCGATCCGGCATCGACTCCTCCACCAATCTTTGTTGGAAGACCGGGTTTGTCGTAGCATCTCCACAGTCCGGTGTACACCATCGTTGGATACCACCCGCCACCGAAACCGAAAGATGACCAAACTAACCTAACACATCGATAAAGAGGTTGATAAAGTCATAAACAACAACGAAGGACCAGATGGTGAGGCACACGAAAGCTGAGGGATTAAAATGAGCATTGCCTGAAAATGGAGGGCTGGTCAGTGGTGTAAATAGGCGGTAGCGGGAGGTGACGTTGTTGTTCCGCCGGCGGCGACGCAGAAGCCGGCTTCCATCGTGTCTGTCTATGTAGGTCAATACTGTAATTTTTCTGATTGGAAAAGGGCATAACAGGAATTAGCGATGGTTGGTGGTGATTAGGCACCGACTTTGTACTTTAAGTATATGTATAATAAGCACTATATAGAAAAAAAACCTTGGGACTATATATTTATGTCTTACAATTTGTTTTAATGTGACTTTTAACTATGCTACTATATTTTTTAATTTAGGCTCTCGGGTGTAGGGCTCGTTCCCGAGTCATCCTTAACGCCCCACACCACTCTTTAAGGCCGTTTTCCGTCTCTCGAATCTTACCTAAGACGTTGGGTACAGGTCTCTTTGTTTTTTTTATGTTTTTTTTCTTAAAAGCTTTTACCCTCATCAGAGAAGAAATGGTGTTAAACACGTCAAAGAAGAAGGTGGTGGTGGTCACCAAAGAAGAAGATGGCCGTCCGGTGAACTTGCCGTAGAAGAACGCTTTACATGAGTCTACTCCGGTAATCGCAGAAGAAGAGGGAGCTCCGTCACCACACCCTAGGCCCGTCACTCGGGTGATGACCTGAGCCCATGATGACGTGGCGGCTTACGTGTAACGTTTCGTATTTTTTATATACCTTGTCATGATAATTAATTAATAAAATCCTTCGAATCTTGACGTATCAACGTAGATTATATTTTCGAAACATTATTTTTCGCACTACAATCATTATAGTATAAAATGGATATTAGATTTTTATCAAAAAATGCTATAAAAAAATTATTGTTTGTGCCGGGACTCGAACACGCGTCCCAAACGGTTCACAACTTACAACATCAACCCGAACCAGCTGATCTAGCAGCATTTTTGTGTTTTCCATCGAAGCTCAGATCCTTTATACGTATTTAAATCTCTTAGATGACTAATCAAAAGTCAAACATCAAAAAACCCATTCAATTGAATTCAAAAACGAGCGCCAATGGCCTGATTATGGAAGGAATTCGATTGACAGATCACTATGCGTATTCTACACGCCAAACCACCATCAAAACATTCCATATTTTGGATCAATCACGCGTTTTATTAAAAAAATGGTCAAAGTTTCTAAATCATTTAAACTGTAGGAGTATTATAAATTGAACGACCCTTGACAACCTAATGGTACCGATAAACCACACCTTTACTCCCAAATCTTCTGTTTTGTCGCTGTTCATGGTTAATCAAAGAGTTTTGACTTTTCTGTTGACTCTCTGAATCAAGAGTTTGCGTCTGGTATATGTAAATTCGTTGTTCTTTTATGTTAATCGGCCATAATTAATCATAAACCCCATGGTTAATTGACCTGTAATCATGTTTTTAAGCAGATTGTAATTTCTAGGGTTCTTAGTTATATTTGGGGAAGATGACTCTTCGCAGTCATGGTATTCATTCATTACGTTCTGAAAACAAGGACCAACCGATCCATAGATCAGATGGTGGTGGGTGTTGTGTTAATACATAAACGGCTCGTGTTTGGGTTCGACTCCAGGCATCTTTTTTTTTTTTGATAATTAACGATTTAACCTAAGTAGCCAATATAACTAATTGAAATCAATAATAAACCTTCTCAGGGTCCAGACCAACTGGTCTGTCCTTGTGATTTAAAACCCCCAACCCGGGTCAGACGCGGGTTCGATTCATGGCAACAACAATCATTTTTTTACCCCTTTATTTATATATTTAACCTATTAATCTTTTAAAATAGTTTTTAAATACAAAAAGTGGTTTATAAATTCTATAAAAATTATTTTAGGTTATCCTAATGATTAAGTTTATTGTACAATTTTTAGTTTTTAAAAAATCATTTATTTAATATATATTATAAATATTACAAATTTATTCAATTATAATTTTAAAATTCTATAAAAACATCTAAACTATTTTATAAAATTCCACAAAAATTATTTTGAATTTATGAAACAGAAAATAGTCGGAAATATATTTTTATTTCAGTAAAACATTTATTTAATATTTTTTTTTATAAATTTTTACTATTTTAATCATAAATAAATCATAATAAATTCATTTTTCAATATTTTTATACCAAAATTTTACATAAATTATTCTTGTTCATTTAGAACAGAAATATAAATTTTAATGTGAAATTTCGTTATTTTTAATATTTTTAGATATTAAAACTATATTTTGGCAAATAGAAATAAATATACTAAATATTCAGTTTTTGAGAAAATAATTTTATAAAAATTATTTTCATATTTAAAATCTTATAATATGACCATCCTTAATCAAAAACCTACAAATAGCCTTTTATTTAATTATTTCCCAAATTTTCCTTTATTTATTAACTATTTATCTAATTAACGATTAATCAATTACCAATCCCCAAATTAGGAACCCAAGAACTACTTGTAGACTAGAAAAACTTAGACTTATTTATTGCCTTAAACATATGATAACACTTGGCAACGTTTGGACCACACCTATTCCATTACAAAGGAGTTGATACTTTGCTAAGGTGAGTTTACATAGCCCCTTTTTCTGTTTTACATTTTGGGGTGAAACATGTTTAAACATTTTATACACTATCATTTAATCATTCTTACATTATTGAAACTTGTGATTCAATTACACTATCATTTACTCATTCTATTATTTGACTGTAACAAAAAGACACAGTACAATCATTAACAATGATCAAGACGCCTGTTTAGATTATAGCGCTATAGGTCTGACAAACCCATCCCCCCCGCATAAATTCAGGGATGATCGATAACAGTTACACTTTTACTAACTTGTGAGTTAGGTCTCAGTCGACACAAGGTTTGATTGTACAAAAGACGCATTGTTACATGTCAGACTCATATTCTATAATTACTAATTATTATACTTCAACTATGCTTGCTATACAACATGTTGTTTTCAACTATATGCAAGACCTATGTATTCTCACCAACTATTTGTAGTTGACCCCCCCACCTTTCCAACTTAACATGTTTCAGGTTTATTTGCTATTGGAAGTTGTACAAGTCTTGGAACTCATAGGAGCTTTGGACCTAGTTTATAATAATCAACTTTTGTAATCTTTACTTGTAAGATGAATTGAAAATTGTTTAATATTATTCAACTTTCATTTTAGTAACGAGAGCTATTGAACAATCATCACTACGTGACACCTCGATGTTTCCGCCATCGGTTGGGGTGTTACAGATTGGTATCAGAGCCATGGTTATAGGGAATTAGGTTATTCGAAAAATAATCTAGTCTATAACCATAGGATTTTAACCAGTACTTGCTCTTTTTACTTGCAAACCTACTTGTTTCTATTCTCTATCTCCCTCCTACTTCTCATCCCTACTTTGGTCCTTACAAGAAGATTATTCTCTATCACTGGATCTACTCTTAGACTAATAGGACAAGATTCTCAAGTCTTAACCTGAACTGCCTTGAAGATCCCGTCGAAGTTCTAGATTTTAATAACGAACACGTGCAATCTGCAAGGGTGAACGCCTGTATTCCGAGTCTTCTGTCTAAGACTGGCATTGCGTATATATCCCAATCAGACGAGGGCCCTGGATGCCTACCTGGGAATTATCGGGATGAGTGTTCACTTATAAGCTAAAGCATGTCTTCACTATGTTATTAAAGTCTAGAAGCTTTGATAAGTCAACGTTTTCGTTTATTCATTTTAATTAATGAATAAATGATTACATTCCTTATATTACCTCATTATCCTTGATTCATCCTATGTCTCATTAAACCTTCATTGTGTCTCTTACAGATCATGCCTCCTCGTCGCAGCACTCATCTTAGCAATGACAACGATCATGATGGTGAAAGCAACAACAACAACAACAACAACCATGACAACAATGTCCAACTCGCTGCGATCATTTCACAACAAATGGCCCAACAAATAGCGACGTTAGTTCCCAACTTGGTGGCCCAAGTCGTTCACATGAATGGAAATGGTAATGGCAATGAAAATGACAACGGGAATGGTAATCACAATGGGAACGGGAATGTGCACCCTGTTTGCACCCTCAAGCACTTGAACTCTTGCAATCCTCCTAAGTTTAGCGGGGACGAAGAAGCCACTGGTCTCCTTCAGTGGTTCGAAGGTATCGAAAATACCTTTATTAATAGCGAGTGCCCTAACAATCTCAAAGTTCGCTATGCTATGAGTGTCCTCCACAAGCGGGCACTCACATGGTGGAACGAAGTGAAAAGGACTCGCGGAGCTGAAGTCGCACTGGCTTTAACTTGGGAGCAAGCTAAAGACGTCATGAAGGCGGAGTTCTACCCTCGTAATGAAATCAAGAAGTTAGAGGATGAGTTTCACGTTCTTGTTCAGGATAGTGGAGAAAACCTAGCCTACAACACTCGTTTCCACGAACTTTTCTTACTGTTACCACATAAAGTCACACCCTACCTATTTCTATCGAAAAATATATTGGTGGCTTACCCATGCAGATTCAGGACACGATGTGGGGAAGGAACCCTGCTACCCTTGAAGAGGCCAAGCGTCTAGCAGCTACCTTAACTGACAATCACGTAAAGAACGGGACTTTAGTTCGGAAAGGCGAGAAAGCAAGTATTGTAGCCGCGGTAACTATTGAGAACCAGAAGCGCAAGACCAGGGATCCTGATGCAAACCTCACTACACAAGCTTCTAACAAGAAACCTTATACAGGAAGCTTTCCTTTGTGTAACACATACAAACGTCATCACCCCACCGTTTCACCATGTCGCTTCTGCACCAATTGTGGTAAGTATGGCCATCTGGTCAACACATGTCGTGAAGCCCTAAACCCCAATACCAACCAACCAACCAACCCTGCTCTGGCTGCTAACCCTAATCGTCCCGACAGATACAACTATGGTAAGTGCTTTGAATGTGGAGATCCAAATCACTTCCGTAACCGGTGCCCTAACTTAAACCGAGATCAAGACCCTCCAGCTGCTTAACAACAAGCTCCACCATTAGAATGCTAGTTGCTTTTAAAATTCTATGTATTGACGCATTTTGATTCAAGTAATAAATTCTAGTATTGAAACTTTTGTCTTTTATATGAGAGTTTGTTTATCTAGTATGTTCATGACACTTGAATACATGCCTGGTTGAGTGTGAACTAATTGCTATATTAATATCCAAATCTATACAATTTAAACACACATACTATATTTGTTACACTTATAAACTTGCTTACATAAACATATTATCAATTTGCAATTTATGTGCCAAATAATTGTTAACAATTGGTAGAGGAGGAAGCACTTGCTCAACAACTAGTAGAGTACCAAATAACCTACTCAACGATTGGTAGAGGCCCTAACAACCTGCTCAACAATCGGTAGAGGTTCTTACTCACTGACTGGTAGAGGTCCTAACAACCTGCTCAACAAGTCTTTTCCTACTCCACAGTTGGACTTATTTTTGGATACGTTGTATACGTTTCACACACAAGGTCATTTGGCACTGTGTGTGTGTCTAGAGTTATGGAAGGACACAAAACCCTAATGTAAGGTAAATTGGTGATTGTGGTCCGGAACGTAATCATGAATTTACAGGTACGTTAAGGTATTGTGAAATTCTAATAAGGTTTGGTAGTTCATTTAGTCTTTCTATAGTCCATCAACTCATGCATTTCTTTTAGGATTCCTAAAACTTAAGTTTAGTGTTTTGCTAGATTCTTATTCTCCTTGCTATTTTAGACGAACCAAATCCAACACTTAAAACTTTTACCACGGACACCTTAGCCTATAGCAAAATACCCACACCTCCTTCACGCAGACTCTCCAACTCCAACTTCGGGACGAAGTTCTTAAAAGTAGGGGAGACTGTAACGTTTAGTATTTTTTTATATACCTTGTCATGATAATTAATTAATAAAATCCTTCGAATCTTGACGAATCAATGTAGATTATATTTTCGAAACATTATTTTTCGCACTACAATCATTATAGTATAAAATGGATATTAGATTTTTATCAAAAAATGCTATAAAAAAGTTATTGTTTGGGCCGGGACTCGAACCCGCGTCCCAAACGGTTCACAACTTACAACATCAACCCGAACCAGCTGATCTAGCAACATATTTGTGTTTTCCATCGAAGCTCATATCCTTTATACGTATTTAAATCTCTTAGATGACTAATCAAAAGTCAAACATCCAAAAACCCATTCAATTGAATTAAAAAACGAGCGCCAATGGCCTGATTATGGAAGGAATTCGATTGACAGATCACTACGCGTATTCTACACGCCAAACCACCATCAAAACATTCCATATTTTGGATCAATCACGCGTTTTATTAAAAAAATGGTCAAAGTTTCTAAATCGTTTAATCTGTAGGAGTATTATAAATTGAACGACCCTTGACAACCTTATGGTACCGATAAACCTCACCTTTACTCCCAAATCTTCTGTTTTGTCGCTGTTCATTGTTAATCAAAGAGTTTTGACTTTTCTGTTGACTCTCTGAATCAAGAGTTCGCGTCTGGTATGTGTAAATTCGTTGTTCTATTATGTTAATCGGCCATAATTAATCATAAACCCCATGGTTAATTGACCTGTAATCATGTTTTTAAGCAGATTGTAATTTCTAGGGTTCTTAGTTATATTTGGGGAAGATGACTCTTCGCAGTCATCGTATTCATTCATTGCGTTCTGAAAACAAGCACCAACCGATCCATAGATCAGACGGTGGTGGGTGTTGTGTTAAAACATAAACGGCTCGTGTCTGGGTTCGACTCCAGGCATCTTTTTTTTTCTTTTTTTTTTTGATAATTAACGATTTAACCTAAGTAGCGAATACAACTAATTGAAATCAATAATAAACGTTCTCAGGGTCCAGACCAACTGGTCTGGGCTTGTGATTTAAAACCCCCAACCCGGGTCAGACGCGGGTTCGATTCATGGGAACAACAATAATTTTTTTACCCCTTTATTTATATATTTAACCTATTAATCTTTTAAAATATTTTTTAAATACAAAAAGTGGTTTATAAATTCTATAAAAATTATTTTAGGTTATCCTAATGATGAAGTTTATTGTAAAATTTTTAGTTGAAGGATTTGGATTAGATTTCATGGATAAAATCAAGAATTCGACTTATTAAAGTTGTTCCAAATCAATTCCGAAGCAAAACCTGATTAACATCATCAAAATTCATCAACTTTTGAAAAATTGAGATCAAATTAACTGATTTTCAAAGAATAAATGTTTTTCAAATGGGTCGGGTCGAACCTAGAGAGCAAGGGTCGAAAGTGTGTTTCTGAGGTCGAACCAAGGATTTTCAGGTCGAAAGTATTACTTTTTGGTCGAACTTAGAAGTTTGTTGTGTTGAAATTTCACATTCGAGTCATATTTCTTACATTCTACCGACCGTAAGGTCGAACATGGGTTTGTTTGTGGTCGAAAGTGAAAAAGGTCTTCATATTTCTACATTTGTACTAGCTTTTAGGGACGAATCTGGTTATATTCCACATTTTCCCTCACGTATACACAGAAAGGGACTAATGTAGAACTGTGTTGTGATATTTTTCAAGTGTGTCGAATTTCCAACTTCAAAAACAATATGTGGGGATTTCCGACTACACCTAGGCCTGGTACAACACAACAACAGCAAGTTACCATGGACCCTTGGACTGTAGCTGTTCAGAAGTCGAATACTCAGTCTTCGCAGCCAATCAATTATCTTGCAATGACGAGTTCGATTCCATAGAGTGTTGTTTCACCTTCACAACAACCAGCAGCTGATTACTGGGGTGTAGCAGCAACGGTGGTACACACTCAAACTACAAATGCTATATCTACTCTAATAAATGATTTGTCCTCAGGTAGCGGGAACAGACCACCCAAGCTGATGGCGATGCAAGAGTATAATCAATGGCAGAAAAAGTTCAAGATTCATTTGGAAGGGATGGGACTTGAAGGTACTGAGGCATGGCAAATGATTGCTAAGGGATACGTTGCACCGGTGTTAGAGTATACCGGTGAACAGATTCCGCTTGAGAGTTTGACTGAAGACGAAAAGAGAAAGTTTGCGGTGGAGAAGAAGGCGTATTCTCAACTTACCCAAGCCATTACTAATGATCTTCTACACCAGTTTGGATCTTGCACTACTTCCAAACAATTGTGGGATATGTTGAAGAATCGTCACGATGGTAATGAGAAGACGAGGAGGTTAAGGATTGAGGAACTGAAGAAGGAATTTGAAAACTTCAGTTATGTTGGAAATGAGACTCTGAAAGAGCTGACTCCCAGATATTGTCATCTGTTAACTAAATTGTCCAATTATGAAATTCAGATTCCGATGTCAGACTTGGTGGATAAATTTGCTGATTCTTTACCATAGTACTGGGATCAACATATTGAGGTTCTTAAGGAAAAAGATGATTATAAGTACTGGACCATCAATGAATTCATTCAGAAATTAGAAAACAAAGAGCTAGAAGAGAAGAGGAAAGCAAAGAGATCACAAATTCCTCAGAACCCAGAGTTTTATCATGCAGGTACATCTTCTACAATGGGTAGCTCAAGTGTTGGTGGTACAGTTGCTCCTCATATTGCTTGTGTTTCAACTGTGATGGAACCACCGAAAAACCCAATCAATTACCTTTCTCAAACTTCATCTTATACACCACCACCATATACACAACCACCATTGTTGGGTCTGCTGACCTGGAGAAGAACAGATGATTAGAAAGCCAAAATATTCTATCTTTTGATCCTTTGAATAAAACAGTTGATACAAGAAGCTTTCCCCAAAAGACTGTTGACCCTAACAACTGCTACACCAAACAACTGATAAAGACAACTGCTGCTGCTGAAAGGTCTGTTGGACAAACGACTGATAGACAAAGGTCTGATGAAGAAACAACTGCTGATCAAGTACTGAAGAACAAAGGTCTGTTGAACTAACAGCACTTTGGTTCAACAGATGATAGAGACCATCAGAGCTTTCCTTTACAGTGTTTTGTATTAGCAGAGTTTTCAATGTAACAGTAGTTATAGTTAGCAGATGTTAAATGTTGTTAGTCAGTTAGAGGTCGTTGTCTTAGGTGACGTCAGCAGTGATCATCAGAGGTTTAGTTTAGTCTATAAATAGAACAGTGAATGTACTGTTCTATTCATCACTCGTCATTCTCTTAAGACAAACATTCTCTGAGTGATCAGGCTGAGGGGGAGTTTATTGTACGATTCTAATCTTTCAACTTAATGAAAGCATTCGATTAAAAACAATTATTCTCTTGTTTTGATTTATAGTTTATTCCACTGCACTTTCCATTTATATTTCACTTCACTTATTTCATACTTGTCTAAACAATCAAAACAAACAAACTCAGATCCTAACAATTGGTATCAGAGCTTGGTCAATTAAATTCGATCTAACAAATCAATTTAATATAAACAGATCAGCTCACAATTATTGATATCGTTTGTTTGTCGGATTGAAAACAGAGTAATAGTTTATTTTCGTTTCAACCGTTAGTAAACAGATTTTGTTTTCGAAAAATCAGAGAATGACTTCACTTAATCAAGATCCACACAACACTGGCACTAGCAACAAGCCTCCGATGCTTGTCAGGTCAGAGTACAACATCTGGCAGCATCGGGTGGCTCATGTGTTAGCACAACAGAACACAGGGTGCTGGAAATCGGTAGTATTTGGACCACATGTTCCAATGGTACCGAGTGCCGAGGATCCAAAGATCCAAGTACCAAAGAGTGTTGAGAACTACTCAGAGCAAGATTTTCAAAAAATCGAGTTAGATGCCAAGGCTATGATAACCAAAGACCAGCTTCAGACTAAAGAGTTAAAATCAAAAATAACTGAAAAAGAATCTGAAATCAGCAGTTTAAAACATGAAGCAAGCATAACCAAAGACCAGCTTCAGACTATGATAACCAAATATCATAGCTGTAAAAAGGAGCTTGAGTCAACCCAAGTTGAATGTCAGAAATGGGTGGAATCATCAAAAGGTTTTGAGATGATTGTCAACCAACAATCTAAAAGTCATGTGAAATTTGGCTTTGGTTTTCAAGAAACCACTGCTCAGAGTTCACAAACCACTGGCAAAAAGGAACCACAGTTGGTTGAAATCATCCCAACCAATTCAAAAGGTCAAGAAATCTAGGTTACTGAACCCAATGGCAAGAAAATCATTCTTGAAAAGTTGGAAGGTACACCCTCATTTGATGAAATTGAAAAATATCAATTCAAACCATCATGGTCAGATGAGTGTGATGTCCTTGAAAATTTTCAACCTATGACCTTCAAAACCCCTGATGGTAAAAAGGCACCACAGGCCAAAGTTATCCCTTTGAGAGATCTTCCAACAGATGATCAAACATCTGTTGAAAAGAAGAAAGGAAAAGGGAAAGCCAAAGATAACTTGTTTTGTGATTTTTGTGAAAAGAAGAATCATGTCACCAAAAACTGTTTTCTTCTAAAAGCATATGACATAAACAAAGCAACAAGTTTAAATGATTCTAAAACCAATGAATGTTCAATCTGTAAGAAAAAGAATCACAAAACAAAAGAGTGCCTGTATCTCAAAAATTTTGATGAAAAGATAAAAGAGTACAAGGCTAAAACTCTTGAAAGTCAAGTGGTGAGTACTCCAAAAGGAAAACCCAAACAGACTTTTGAACCAGTCCAAACAGCTGTTACCAAAGGTCTGAACAAAAACTCTGCTCCCAGAGATGTTCAGGTAACAGATGTTCCACCAGCTACCAGACTACCAAGAGGATATGGACAACCAACTTGTCATCGTCTGCCACATGTTTACGAAGAGCCCAAAAGCCCTTCAAAACCAAAAGTGAACAGACATCCTCATGGTTTTCAGCATCTGACAGGAAGTGATCAAACATCTGTGTGACCAAGTGCTGACATCCAAGCACTGGCAAATGGTCAACTACAGCTGTTGAACCTAGTCCAAAAGCTAGTTCAAACCACTGATCATTCTCCTCAACTTAAGGCTGAGACATCTAAGAACCCATCCAAAGCCAATTTGGCTTTGGACACTCACCAAAACTAAACTCTTTACTGATGTGCAGGGAGCTTCTTCTTGCTTAGATAGTTTATGGTATGTAGATAGTGGAGGCTCCAGGCACATGACAGGATGTAGAGCCCTTCTTCTGGACTTTCTTGCACATGGAGGGGGTGATATATCCTTTGGTAACGATTCAAAAGGTAAAGTGTTGGGTTCTGGAACTGTCCAAGCAGGGAGGCTTAAGTTTGAAAATGTTAATCTGATAGACAATCTAAAATTTAATCTGCTTAGTGTATACAAATGAGTGACAAAGGATATGGGTCATTCTTCACTAAGAAAACATGTAAGATTGTTGGCCCAGAAGCGGTTGAAAAGATTAACACCATCATTGCTGAGAGTAAAGCACAACTTGTTGCTCATAGAAGTGGCAATGTGTATGTAGTTGATATGTTGAAGGATAACCCTATGGCAAATGTCTGTCTGTTCTCTGCTGCCTTTACCAAAGAGACAGAATTGTGGCATAGGAGACTTGGTCACACCAACCTTCAAACTATCAACTCTCTCTCCAAACAAAACCTTGTCAGAGGTTTGCCATCAAAAGAATTCAAATGTGATGAGCATTGTGTTTCCTGCTTAAAAGGAAAACAACATAAAAGCTCTTACAAATCAATTGATGAGTCCAAAACTAGTCAGTGTTTACAATTGTTGCACATGGACTTGTTTGGCCCAGTTAAAATCATGAGTCTAAGAAGAAAGAGATTTTGTCTTGTCATAGTTGATGATTTTTCTAGGTTTACATGGACTTACTTTTTACATTCTAAGGATGAGACTGCAGGTATTTTGAAGGACTTTGTCACCAAAGTTGAAAAACAATATGACTTGCCAGTAAAAGTCTTTAGAAGTGACAATGGAACAGAGTTTAAAAATAAGGAGTTGGATGATTTCTGTTTGTCAAAAGGGATTGTAAGGCAGTACAGTATCCCAAGAACACCAGAGCAAAATGGGGTGCTTGAGAGAAAGAACAGAACTCTCATTGAAGCTGCAAGAACAATGCTAGCAGATTCTGGTTTGCCACTGTCCTTTTGGGCAGAAGCTGTAAACACTGCTTGCTATGTTCAAAACAGAGTTTTAATCAACCCAAGACATCAAAAGACTGCTTATGAAATTTTGTTCAAAATCAAACCACTGATCTCATTTTTCAAAGTCTTTGGCTGCCCATGTTTCATTTTAAATCTTAAAGATTCCATTTCAAAGTTTGCAGCCAAAGTAGATTGTGGGTATTTTCTGGGGTATTCTTCTACTGCCAAGGCCTATAAAGTGTTTAACACAAGGACCAAGACAATAGAAGAAACTCTGAATGTGAAGTTCAATGAACTTTCATCTTTAAAAATCCCAGCAAACCCTGCTGAGTTATTTGATTTGGATAAATTCAAATTTGAAGATATTACTGTCAAAACTAACAGTGCAGGTACTCCACAATCTCCACAACAAGACTACAGAATGGATGTTGTGATTCCAGATCACTATAAAGTCTATCCTGTATCAGAGGAAGCAGTAGTTCAAAACAACTGTCAAAACTCTGTCACAGCTGAGTCAGCCACTATTGGCCAGTCCTATCCCCAAACCACTGATTCACCCATTTTATCCACTGCTCAATCATCTGTTGACAAAAGTCAATCATCTGTTGACAACAGTCAAACATCTGTTGACAAAAATCAGTCAAATTTTACACCACTTGGACCTATTCCTCCACCTCCATTCCAAACATCTGTTGACACCACAAAAGTGCAAACAGATGTTATGTCAACAGAGTCACCAAACCTCTGTCCTTCACCTCAAAATGCCATCATACCATATCAGGGAGATTTAATCTACCTAAGAACTCATCCACCAGATCAAATCATTGGCAACATCAGAGAAGGTGTGCTCACAAGGAGCCAATCCTCAAATATCTGTCTTTTTGCAGGCTTTCTATCCCTCACACAACCAGTCAAGTACCAAGAGGCACTGAAAGACAACAGTTGGGTAGAAGCCATGCAAGAAGAGCTTCTTCAGTTCAAAAGACAACAAGTATGGGAACTTGTACCACTGCCTAAGGATGTTTGTCCAATTGGCACAAAGTGGGTCTTCAAGAACAAAACTGATGAAAGGGGTATAGTTGTCAAGAATAAGGCCAGGCTAGTGGTTCAAGGCTTTAGACAAGAAGAAGGAATAGACTATGATGAAACCTTTGCCCCTGTAGCAAGGTTAGAAGCAATCAGACTGTTCCTAGCCTTTGCTGTCAACCACAACATCAAGGTGTATCAGATGGACATCAAATGTGCCTTCCTATATGGCAAAATTTAGGAGGAGGTCTATGTATGTCAACCACCTGGTTTTGAAGACACATTCCATCCTGAGTATGTCTACAAGCTTAATAAAGCCTTGTATGGACTGAAACAAGCACCAAGAGCCTGGTATGAAACTCACTCCACCTTTCTCTTATCCATTGGTTTCACAAGAGGTAAAATTGATAAAACCTTATTTTTAAAATGGAAAGGTAAAGACTTAATGATTGCTCAAATATATGTGGATGATATAATTTTTGGATCCATATCCTCTTGGTAGTCTGGTAGCTGGTGGAACATCTGTTACCTGAACATCTCTGGGAGCAGAGTTTTTGTTCAGACCTTTGGTAACAGCTGTTTGGACTGGTTCAAAAGTCTGTTTGGGTTTTCCTTTTGGAGTACTCACCACTTGACTTTCAAGAGTTTTAGCCTTGTACTCTTTTATCTTTTCATCAAAATTTTGGAGATACAGGCACTCTTTTGTTTTGTGATTCTTTTTCTTACAGATTGAACATTCATTGGTTTTAGAATCATTTAAACTTGTTGCTTTGTTTATGTCATATGCTTTTAGAAGAAAACAGTTTTTGGTGACATGATTGAACATTCTGGACTTTCTTGCACATGGAGGAGGTGATATATCCTTTGGTAATGATTCTAAAGGTAAAGTGTTGGGTTCTGGAACTGTCCAAGCAGGGAGGCTTAAGTTTGAAAATGTTAATCTGATAGACAATCTAAAATTTAATCTGCTTAGTGTATCACAAATGAGTGACAAAGGATATGGGTCATTCTTCACTAAGAAAACATGTAAGATTGTTGGCCCAGAAGCGGTTGAAAAGATTAACACCATCATTGCTAAGAGTAAAGCACAACTTGTTGCTCATAGAAGTGGCAATGTGTATGTAGTTGATATGTTGAAGGATAACCTTATGGCAAATGTCTGTCTGTTCTCTGCTGCCTCTACCAAAGAGACAAAATTGTGGCATAGGAGACTTGGTCACACCAACCTTCAAACTATCAACTCTATCTCCAAACAAAACCTTGTCAGAGGTTTGCCATCAAAAGAATTCAAATGTGATGAGCATTGTGTTTCCTGCTTAAAAGGAAAACAACATAAAAGCTCTTATAAATCAATTGATGAGTCCAAAACTAGTCAGTGTTTACAACTGTTGCACATGGACATGTTTGGCCCAGTTAAAATCATGAGTCTAAGAAGAAAGAGATTTTGTCTTGTCATAGTTGATGATTTTTCTAGGTTTACATGGACTTACTTTTTACATTCTAAGGATGAGACTGCAGGTATTTTGAAGGACTTTGTCACCAAAGTTGAAAAACAATATGACTTGCCAGTAAAAGTCTTTAGAAGTGACAATGGAACAAAGTTTAAAAATAAGGAGTTGGATGATTTCTGTGTGTCAAAAGGGATTGTAAGGCAGTACAGTATCCCAAGAACACCAGAGCAAAATGGGGTGGTTGAGAGAAAGAACAGAACTCTCATTGAAGCTGCAAGAACAATGCTAGCAGATTCTGGTTTGCCACTGTCCTTTTGGGCAGAAGCTGTAAACACTGCTTGCTATGTTCAAAACAGAGTTTTAATCAACCCAAGACATCAAAAGACTGCTTATGAAATTTTGTTCAAAATCAAACCACTGATCTCATTTTTCAAAGTCTTTGGCTACCCATGTTTCATTTTAAATCTTAAAGATTCCATTTCAAAGTTTGCAGCCAAAGTAGATTGTGGGTATTTTCTGGGGTATTCTTCTACTGCCAAGGCCTATAATGTGTTTAACACAAGGACCAAGACAATAGAAGAAACTCTGAATGTGAAGTTCAATGAACTTTCATCTTTAAAAATCCCAGCAAACCCTGCTGAGTTATTTGATTTGGATAAATTCAAATTTGAAGATATTACTGTCAAAACTAACAGTGCAGGTACTCCACAATCTCCACAACAAGACTACAGAATGGATGTTGTGATTCCAGATCACTATAAAGTCTATCCTGTATCAGAGTAAGCAGTAGTTCAAAACAACTGTCAAAACTCTGTCACAGCTGAGTCAGCCACTGTTGGCCAGTCCTATCCCCAAACCACTGATTCACCCATTTTATCCACTGCTCAATCATCTGTTGACAAAAGTCAATCATCTGTTGACAACAGTCAAACATCTGTTGACAAAAGTCAGTCCAATTTTACACCACTTGGACCTATTCCTCCACCTCCATTCCAAACATCTGTTGACACTACAAAAGTGCAAACAGATGTTATGTCAACAGAGTCACCAAACCTCTATCCTTCACCTCAAAATGCCATCATACCATATCAGGGAGATTTAATCTACCTAAGAGCTCATCCACCAGATCAAATCATTGGCAACATCAGAGAAGGTGTGCTCACAAGGAGCCAATCCTCAAATATCTGTCTTTTTGCAGGCTTTCTATCCCTCACACAACCAGTCAAGTACCAAGAGGCACTGAAAGACAACAGTTGGGTAGAAGCCATGCAAGAAGAGCTCCTTCAGTTCAAAAGACAACAAGTATGGGAACTTGTACCACTGCCTAAGGATGTTTTTCCAATTGGCACAAAGTGGGTCTTCAAGAACAAAACTGATGAAAGGGGTATAGTTGTCAAGAATAAGGCCAGGCTAGTGGTTCAAGGCTTTAGACAAGAAGAAGGAATAGACTATGATGAAACCTTTGCCCCTGTAGCAAGGTTAGAAGCAATCAGACTGTTCCTAGCCTTTGCTGTCAACCACAACATCAAGGTGTATCAGATGGACATCAAATGTGCCTTCGTATATGGCAAAATTTAGGAGGAGGTCTATGTATTTCAACCACCTGGTTTTGAAGACACATTCCATGCTGAGTATGTCTACAAGCTTAATAAAGCCTTGTATGGACTGAAACAAGCACCAAGAGCCTGGTATGAAACTCTCTCCACCTTTCTCTTATCCATTGGTTTCACAAGAGGTAAAATTGATAAAACCTTATTTTTAAAATGGAAAGGTAAAGACTTAATGATTGCTCAAATATATGTGGATGATATCATTTTTGGATCCACATGTAACAAAATGTGTGAGGAGTTTAGGGAACTCATGACAGCAGAGTTTGAAATGAGTGCTATGGGTGAACTTCAGTGCTTCCTTGGTCTCCAAGTGAAGCAGCTGCAAAATGGCACATTCATTCATCAAAATAAATATGTGAAAAACTTGTTAACCAAATTTCAGATGAATGATTGTAAGCCATGTAGTACACCTATGAGCACAGTTAAGCCACTCACTGATGATGACAAGGATGAACTGGTTGATCAAACACACTACAGATGCATGATTGTGTCTTTATTGTACTTAACAGCATCCAGGCTAGACATTATGTTTGCAACCTGTGTTTGTGCAAGATCCCAGGCTTCACCTAGAAAGTCAAACCTTATTGCTGTGAAAAGGATATTCAGATACCTAAAAGGTTCTCCCACACTTGGTATCTGGTATCCTGCTAATGGAAACATTGAGGTTTCAGGTTATTCAGACAGTGATTTTGCTGGCTGCCACACTACAAGGAAGTCCACATCTGGAGGGTGCCAGTTCCTAGGGAATGCCTTAGTTTCATGGCAAAGCAAAAAGCAAGCAGCTGTTTCAACTTCAACAGCTGAGGCTGAATATATTGCTGCTGCAAGCTGTACAGCCCAACTCATGTGGCTTCAAAATCAACTGCTGGATTTTGGGATAACTGCACTGAGGACTCCACTCATGTTGGATAGTCAAGCTGCTGAAAATATCATCAAGAAGCCATTCTCTCATTCAACCACAAAGCACATAGACATCAGACATCATTTTGTCAGAGATAGCTATGAAAAAGGTTTGATTACTCTGCACCATGTTCCAACAGAAGATCAGTTGGCAGATGTGTTGACAAAAGCTTTAGACACATCTACTTTCACAAATCTGATCTCTCGAATTGGAATGTTAAACATGGATTAAAACAACAAAAATGTTTTCAATAAAAACGTTTTCAGAAAATCAAATTTTCCTTAAAAATAGCACTTTTGGTTGAAAAATCTGTTTTAAACCACTGATCAGATAAAACAACCACTGTTTCATTATATCCACTGTTGGTTGAAAAATCTGTTTCAAACATCTGATCAGATAAAACAACTGTTACTTCATCAGTCTTTTGGTTAAACAACAGAGGTTGGCAACAGACTTTTACCAAAACAGCTGTATGCCACCAGATGTTTAAACCATCAGATGTTTGCCACGTCTGCTCTCAAAAGCAGAATTTTGCCACATCAGCGGTTTCACCAGAGGCTATAAAACCTTGTTTTTCCCCTAACAGCAGTTTTACTGTCTCATTGTATTCAAAATACTAAAACCGCCTTCGTCTTCCTCAAATCCCCAATCAAAGTTCAGTTCTTTCACACTCGAAATCCATTACAATGGATCTTCAAACAAAAGCCACCCACAATTTCCTACCATATCTGGTTAAAACAGAAGATAACGTACCATTCCATTCCACCATTGACATCATCCTAAACTCAAAATACAAAAACATCCTCACTGCTAATGCTCCCATCCATCTCGAAACTCTCCAAGAATTTTGGCTAACGCTGAAGTCTTGTTTCAAGACAAAAAGCCTACATCCATTATTTCCAAAATTGGAGCCACTAGCATCTCCATTACACCTGAACTCATATCCACAACCTTCTCCCTCAACGACTTGTCAGGTAAGGAATCTTTTCCTAAAACAGAGCTTCACACAGAGTTTCAGGAAAGAGGGTATGATGCTCAGATGACTGGATCAACATTATTTATAAAGTTTTTTCCTCCAATCATGAAATTTTTCTTCCATACTCTCCTTCTCTGTGCCTCGGCTAAGACAACATCCTTTAATGAAATCCCATTAAGGATTCAATACTTGGGGTATGCTATGTTGTCAGACTCTGACTTCAATCTTTCCCAGGGATTGTTTTTGGACTTAGTTTCTAATGTGAAAGCCATAAAATCTGGCTCAAACAATGCTTTTCTACTCTACCCAAGAATTTTAAATGTAATCCTTCAAAAGGTTTTACCAGAAAATGATTTTCAAAAGGGTGAGTCTTTTAAAATGAAAAGTTTAATTGATGAAACTTTCACAAGAATGCTGGGTTCTTCAACCCAAGAAAAAGTGTCAAAAGTGTCCAAAGTTTCAAAAACACAAACAAAGAGGTCAAAGACAACAACTGTTGTTCAAACCTCTGTTGTTGAGCCCACTGCTCCTGGTGATCATGGCACTTCATCCAGTGCTGTGAAACCCACACCAGCAACTAAAAGAAAACGTCCAACTTCAAAAACCACCTCCACACCCAAAAAGGGACTTCTGGAAGATGAGATACCAGAAGCTAACCCTGTTGCATCACCAAAGCAACCTGAAACCACTGTTGTTACTTCCTCACAACAGTTGGAAATATCTCAACCCAAACAAACTCCTCAAGAATCCTCACAAAAGGATCTTGTTGTAAGCCAAAGGGAACCACATACTGAAGCATATGAGTCACTTGATCATATGTTTACAAGTCCATCTCCCAGGGCTAATTATCTTCTTACTCCTCCAACATCACCACCACATGTTCCAAAAACAATGCAACCTCTGTTTGAGGCAATTGATAAAACTCAGGATAATCCCAGTTCCTCTCCTTCACCTGTCACAGAGAGTATACCTCCACAAGTGACTGGGCCTGAGATAAATCAACCTGTCAACCCACAAACAGAAGAGGAGGTTACACTCCCAGAGTTAAATGTAACTCTTGGTGAGTTTTCAAGTGAAGTAGCCACTACTGATGTAGAGACCATTATCTCACAACAGGACATTGGTTACATAACTAAGACTTCCTTGAAGGCAACAACTGATGAGGCCACAATTGTGTCCCCAAAATCAGTTGGAAGTCCCCAGAACCAAGACCAAGGGGCATCTGGTTCTCATTCAATGGACTCACCTCCTAGGACTGAACCAGATAAAACTACCACTGGTGGGAATTCAGATGATCCTATTAACTTAGGTGATGGATTAAAACTACAAGAATTGACGGATAGAGTTCAAACCATTGAAACCTCTGTTGCTGACATCAAAACAGATGTCAAGTCAATATTGGAAACCTTGGCAAACTTTACCAAGAGTTAACCATCCACCTCTGATATTGCTAATGAGCTATGGAAATCTGTTCCCCCATCATCATAGCTCACAGAAAATTAGCAGATCAGACACAAGAGACTTACATGACCTTGATCAGAAATATGGTGGATGCCAGGTTTAATGACACCAAGGCTGATATCAAGGTGATCAAAGACCATTTGCTGAAGACTACTGGCTCTGCCCCTACCACAATCCTCAGAGATGAAGATGATGATGAATTCACAGCTGATGATGCCAAAAAGGGGGAGAGTGGCAGAGATAGGCTGCCAAAACTAAATCCATTTGGTGCACCACCCTCTAAAAAGGGTAAGCCAACTGCTGACAAACCAGAGTCTACCAAATCAGCACCACAAAAACAACAACAACAACCAAGTGCTCAAACCTCTGCTGCTACTGAACCAGCCAAAACCAGCAAAGCAAAGGAAGTTGATACCTCTGCCACTGAAAAGGCTGATAAGGCTGCTGAAGACAAGCTTAAAAGGACTGACACTCTGGAAGTTAAAGCAGAGAGCTTAATTCAGCTAAAGAAGGAATAACAGCAAGAAGTAGAAGATGTGAGTTCCTCAAAAAGAAAGAAAATCTCAGCAAAACATACAAGGAAACCACCATCTAAACTATCTTCTGAAACCACTGATGCTGAAACCCCTGTTACCACAACCACTGCCACCAAAACCACTGCCACCACAACCACCGCTACCAAAACCATTGAAACCAAAACCACTGCCACCAAAACATCTGTTCCTGCCAAACCAATCACTACACAATCAACAACCAAACCTACCACAACACAACCAAAAACCCAAACCCCTTTTGGTTCAACAAAAGGACCAACAGAGGTTAACCCAACCATTGCTGCACAATCTCCTTCACCTAAAATCTTGTACAGCAGAAAAATGAAATCTACCTTTGTTGTGCAAGATGAAAACATTCACACCACACCACCTAACACCCCATTCACAAAATCTACACCTGTTCAAGCCATTCCACTCTCATCATACTCACCTCACACCTCACAGTTCAGATCCCATAGACCACCACCAACCATCACACCATTGGCTGAGAAGTATCCTCTTGAACTTGATTTACTCAAGGGGGAACTTCAATCCTTCTATAATACTGATCAGCCATCAGAGAGATCCTTCCCTTATCTTAAAGATTTTCCTGTTCCTCTCAACAGTGATACCTATCTGAAGTACAAGAGTGAACAGGCAGATGCCATCATAAAAGAGAAGTGCAAAGGGAAGGATGACAGGAGTGCTCAGGGCATCCATTCAGCAGAGCTTAGCAAGTTGAGAAGGATTGAAGATTTTGCTAAGACCCTGAGCAACTCCATGTCCTCCATGCCTCTCAGCAAAGATATGGAAAAAGAGGTTAGGGATTCTCTTCTAGAACAGATCTTGGCCACCATGCCTTACAAAGCAAAAAAGAAACAGTTTGCAGGCTGGACTACACATGCACTGAGAGAAGAATTGATCAGGATTGAAGACATGGCCAAGAATCCTCCATCAAAGGTCTCTACCCCTGATTTCAGCAAAGGGAGAGATCCAGCTAGAGCTCTCAAGTTTAAAAGGATGAGACAAGAGATAGTAGCTGCTCAGTATGGAGAAATGAGGTCTGTGGCAAGATGGTCTGAAATCAGATTGATTGAAACTTAAAAGAAGCTGGAAGAGAATAGAAAGACAGACCCTACCTTGCCAAGAAAACCTATCTATGATGATGAGCCCAAGAGACCTCTACAGGCCTTTACTCTTGACAGCCTACTGGACACTTCTGATCTATCTATTGCTGCAAGAAGACAGTTCAAAAAGCAGAAAGAGATGACAGAAGAAGAACAGAAACAGTTTGCTGATACATTTGTAAAAGAAGGTCTATTAAACCAAATTCGCTATTTCTCTGATCCAACCACAGAAAGACTCAGAGAACTCATAGGAAGACCTCCATCTCCAAACTCAGCAAAAATAAAGATGCATCCCAGCCATTCCTCTGATTCTAAAATTCTAAAATGGAAGTCAAACAAAGACACCCATGAATTGACATTGCTCAGATCAGATGGAAGAATTCAGAAGCTCAGTATGGATGATGCACATGGCCTGTGTGCTGAAGATCTTCAATCACTGCTGAATTTAGAGCTGGAAAGAGATGTTGAAGACCTCTTCTCTTTGAGCTTTGAATTACAACTCAAGGGCTAAATAAGAGAAAGTCTGATGAGGAATAAAGATCAAGAATAAAGCTGAGTTTTGGCATCATCTGTTCTAGGGGGAGATTGTTGGGTCTGATGACCTAGAGAAGAACAGATGATTAGAAAGCCAAAATATTCTATCTTTTGATCCTTTGAATAAAATAGTTGATACAAGAAGCTTTCCCCAAAAGACTGTTGACCCTAACAACTGCTACACCAAACAACTGATAAAGACAACTGCTGCTGCTGAAAGGTCTGCTGGACAAACGACTGATAGACAAAGGTGTGATGAAGAAACAACTGCTGATCAAGTACTGAAGAACAAAGGTCTGTTGAACCAACAGCACTTTGGTTCAACAGATGATAGAGACCATCAGAGCTTTCCTTTACAGTGTTTTGTATTAACAGAGTTTTCAATGTAACAGTAGTTATAGTTAGCAGATGTTAAATGTTGTTAGTCAGTTAGAGGTCGCTGTCTTAGGTGACGTCAGCAGTGATCATCAGAGTTTTAGTTTAGTCTATAAATAGAACAGTGAATGTACTGTTCTGTTCATCACTTGCCATTCTCTTATGACAAACATTCTCTGAGTGATCAGGCTGAGGGGGAGTTTATTGTACGATTGTAATCTTTCAACTTAATGAAAGCATTCGATTAAAAACAATTATTCTCTTGTTTTGATTTATTGTTTATTCCGATGCACTTTCCATTTATATTTCATTTCACTTATTTCATACTTGTCTAAACAATCAAAACAAACAAACTCAGATCCTAACAACCATCATACACTAATTCTTTCTTTTCACCTTTTTAGCCAATGCAACAAGCAGCGTGTTACACTGCAAACCAACCTCAACAACAACCATACATTCCACAGATGAATCAAGTACAACCTAATCAAAGACCAGTAGTGTTGGAGACATCCAACATGAACAATGTCACAGTGGAAGTTGCTCAACAACACATTGCCTTGGTTTCAGCAATGGTTGCCTCATACAATGGTTTGGTAGCTAGTCAAATTGGTAACAATAACCTAACCAATGAGGACTATGCTCAGATTGATAAAGAGGAAATGGAGCTTGTTGATATACAGTGGGCTTTTGCAAGTATTATGAGGCGAGCAACAAAATTCATTGAGAAAACTGGAAGAACTGATCTGGCTACAACACCGAATACAACATATGGCTTCAACAAAGACAAAGTCACATGTTTCAACTGTGGTGGTAAAGGTCATTTCAGAAGAGAATGCACACAGCCAGCTAAACAAGGTAACCGAAATCCATTTAACTCAAATTACCAAAACCATCAATCTCAAAACCAAGTTACTTATCAAAACCAAAACAACAATAACTATCAAAACCAAAAAATTACCAAGACCGACAAAACGCCTCACAAAACAACTATACTAGAAAACCAACTACACCTAACCAGACTCAAACTCAAACACCACATAATCCAACCAGAACCGTCATTCCTATCACAACACCAAATGACCAACAACAGATGGATACTCAAAACCAAGCGTTGGTGATTCAAAATGATGAGGGATATGACTGGACGGGAATGCAACTAGGTGTTGAAGAGGTAAAAGCTGGGAATTTAGCTTTTGTGTTGCTCAGAAGATTGATTTAGAGGAGTCGGTGATAGTTGAGAATGTTGCAGAGACTGAGAGTACTTCTGAAGAAGAGATTGAGGAGTCGGTTAAAGAAGTGGATGTTTCTGTGGCTGATCCAGTTGAAGAACAACATGATGAGAAGACTTCGGGAATGGTTATTGATTCAGTTACCGATGTTCCTGAAGAAAATAACTCAGTGTATACAGACTCGGAGAGTGAAACATACTCGGAAGCAAGTGTGAACTCATTAGACGATGAGATTGATCAACTCTTGGCCGAAGCTGATTTTCTTATGACTCGGAAGTCATGTATTGTGGATGATGCCTTCACTAGAATTGACTACTCCAAGTTCTTTGGTGGGAAGGAAGCTCATTTCGCTCTCATGGCTATGACTGATCCTCCAAAGTAGGCAAGTTCTGAATCCACAACTGATATGCATAGCGATAAGTATTGTGATACCTGTGATAGGTTGACAGATGAAAACAAGCAACTCAAGGTTCAACTTGAGAGTGCGATCATCAACTGTCAATCTTCTCGCAAGGAAGTTAGAGAGTTTAACAAGGTGCTTGATGGTTACAAAAAGGACATTTCTGACTTAAAGAAAACACTTTCTTTAAAACAACTAGCAATAAACAGTTACATAAATGAACTTGAAGAAACCAAGTTAGAAATGGCCACCATCAAGTGCTTTACCGAAAAGGTCAACAAAAAGCTTGAAAGTTATAAACACATTGCATATGTGGTTGACCATATCATTGAAGAGCCATCACAACCCAATAATGGAAATTACAAGGCTGTTCCATCGCCAGTGTTATTCGAGAATCACAATTGTCATTCAATAACACCGGAGAGTTCAGTCAAATCTGACTCTGCATCGGAATATGAATCTAACACTTCTAGTGTTGGAGATCCATATTCCGATGTATGACCGATTTTGGGTTTAAATGATGAAGGCGTAATTGCTGTGACTGATGATTCTGACACATAGATTGAGAAAACTGAGAAAGTGAGTGATATTCCTAAGGAAAATCACATTATCACAAATGAACCAGTATCACTTTCTCAGCTTTGTCATCCAATGGCTAACGCACATCATGTCAATCAATCAGTGAAGAAAGAAGTTAAAAATGAATCAGTTGACAAACCCGTCAAAGTATTTTATCGGATGGAAGGATCTGATAAGATTATCTCTGAGGAGGAGTATCCGATTAAATTTGCAAACTATTCTAAAATTGAGAAAATCTGGCAAGAAAGTACTATCTGGTTTCCTAAACACGAAAGGACCAATGAAGTACCACCAGAAATTTTAAAGAAACTCTATCTGGATACTTCAAAAGAGCCTAAGGTTCATGTCACTGAATTCATCAAGCCTAAACAAAAGGCTAATGGTTTTCTTGAGCCGGCTTACTCAAAAGACCCACCTCATGAGAGTTTAAGACGCAGATGCGTAGATGATCAATATCCAATCAATACATTTGCTAAGCCGCGTGCTCAAAATGTTTTTGAGGAATACCGTGCATGTTTCAAGTGCGGGGAGAGAGGGCATTTACTTGCTCACTGCCCGTACGTGAGGCACAAGAGGAACGAGGTTAAGATGAGGCAATCTATTAGAAAGCCGGTCAATAATCATAGTTATCCTCAAAGACGTTTTGTCCCTCAACCAGCACCATTTTATAATCAAAGCAATTATTATCAAAGGATGGATAATCGTCAATTCAACTATGATCGTCGAAAGCGGATCGCTATGGAAAAACCGTTGAAGAAACCTATGGTGAACACAATGGTTGAAAAACAAAAGGTTCCACCAAGAAGGTTTCATTTAAGAAAGACACTAAGAAACCGACTGAGATTCCAAAAACTCAGATCAGGATTCTAAAACGTTCGGAGCAATCTTGGTCACCTAAGGGCTCTCTGGGTGCTTCTACCTCAAAGTCAAATGAAAAATTTCAAGATGAGAAAGGTTTGAACGATTAGAAAAAGGTCGATTCAAAGCCTAATGTTGATGTGAATGAATCTTTGAAAGTTGATGTTCAATGACCCAAGACCAAGCAGGCTTGGGTCCCCCGAAAGAACTAATGATCTTACTTGATGTGTGCAGGGAGCTTCAGCTGGCCCTGTTAGCAGTTTTTTGATTGTTGACAGTGGAGCTTCAGGCCACATGACTGGTGATTTAGCACTATTGTTTGATATGAAGAATTTTAATGGAGGTTATGTTGCTTTTGCGGGAAATAAAGGAGGTTACATCACGATGGAGGGAAGTGTGAGTAACGGGATAGTGAGTTTTGAGAGGATTTCCTATGTGAAGCAAATTGATTACAATCTGTTAAGTGTCAGTCAAATCTGCGACAAACAATTTTCTGTGCATTTCGACGACAAATCTTGCTATATCCTCAAACCAGTCTTTAAAATTCCAAAGGAGTGGATCATGTTAAAGGCACCGAGAGTTAACAATCTTTACATTCTTGATATGTCGAAAGCAATGACAACTCAAGGCCAAGTGACGTGTTTTCTTTCAAAGGCTATAGAGAAAGAATCTATAATGTGGCATAGAAGAATGGGACATATTCACCTCAGAAAAATGAATCATTTGGTGAAGAACGGGCTTGTCGAAGGCGTTAATGTCAAACATTTCCATCTAAATGATAAGTGTGTGAGTTTCAAGAAAGGTAAGCAGCACAAACAATCCCACAAACCGAAGAAAGTGAACTCTGTTGAGATGCCACTTGAGCGGTTGCACATGAACCTATTCGGACCTGTCAAACGTAAGAGTCATATCGGAGAGCTTTACTGTCTGGTGGTTACTGACGATTTTTCAAGATTCTCGTGGGTGATGTGCTTATAGCATAAAAGTGACACGATTACTAATTTGAAAGTTCTGTTCACTCGACTGGAGAATGTCTACGGTCTAAAGATCAAAAGAATTCGGAGTGATAATGGGACGGAGTTCAAAAATGTACAGATGGATGCTCTTTGTGAAGACAAAGGAATTCATCATGAATTTTCTGCTCCGTATACCCCACAACAGAACGGTGTCGCTGAAAGGAAAAACAGGACTCTCATTGAAATGGCAAGAACAATGCTCGCGGATTCTAACCTTCCAGTAATGTTCTCGAACGAAGCGATCTACGCAGCTTGTTATACACTGAATCGTGTGTTAACAGTGAAGAAGTTTGGCAAAACTTCTTATGAGCTATTGAACAGACGAAAGCCGAACTTGGAGTATCTAGAACCATTTGGGGCTCCGTGTACGATGTTGAATCCAGGTGAAAAGTTTAGTCCAAAAGCTGAAGAGGGATTTTTTGTTGGATATGCAACCCCGCTCAAATGGGTATTCAACAAAAGAACTCGACTGGTGGAGGATTGGGCAAATGTTGAAGATCAACGGTATACTCAGAATGTACAGGGAAACGGTCCTGACTGGATGTTTGATTACAAAGACTTCTTTGCATCATTCAATCTAGATAGCTTGGTTGAAGAGGCTGTTATAAGACTACTTTACGAGTGTGAAAACGCGGCGACTTCACCGTTGGTGCGTCCGATCACCGTAAGTCCTCCAGCAGCTTCTAATGATGCCAATGCTCCTGCAGCAAAAGAAGAAGTGTTCCAAGAAGCTTCGACTACACTTGATACTTCAGAATCGGAAGATGATAGAAGACTTTAGTAGAAAACTTGACTACTCAAATCAAGATCATGCAACAGAGGCACCACCAGTGAACTCAAATCAAGATGTTGTTTCATCGTCTAACACGGGTAATGATCTGGATTCAGTAGAAAACTTGACTACTCTGACGGGAGTGACAGTACCTGATCATCCGGAATCTCGGATTCATCGTATTCACCCGCTTGAGCAAGTTATTGGTGACCCTGGCAGCAGTGTCATGACTAGGGGACAACTACGCAGTGTCAACTCACCGGAAAATCTTGGCGCTTTAGCTTTATATGAAAAAATTCAAAAATCTGGTTGTCAGAATGATTGGTCTTTTGCGTGTTATGTTTCGCAGGTTGAGTCGCAGACGTACAAGGAAGCTCTTTTGGATGATGCTTGTGTAGAGGCGATGCAGGAAGAGTTGTTGCAGTTCCAGAAATTGGGTGTTTGGACACAGACAGATTTTCCTCCGGGAAGTAAAAAGATAGGAACTAAATGGGTTTTCAAATGCAAGAAAGATGACTGAGGTGAGATCCTGAGAAACAAAGCTAGATTGGTTGTTCAAGGATTTCATCAAATTGAAGGAATTGACTATAACGAAATATATGCACCTATGGCACGTATAGAAGCTATCCGCATGTTTCTAGCGTTTGCCTCGTATAAGAAATTCAAGGTGTACCAAATGGATGTCAAAAGCGCGTTTTTCTACGGTGTGGTCAAGGAAGAGGTCTACGTCGGTCAACCTCCAGGCTTTGAAGATCCTATCCACCGGGATAAGGTTTACATTCTCCACAAAGCGCCTTACGGGTTGCACCAGGCTCCACGCCAATGGTATGAGGAGCTAAGCACGTACCTGCTATCCAAAGGATTCAAACGAGGCTTGGTCGATTGCACACTGTTTACCAAGAAAACAGGGGATGACTTGCTTCTCGTCCAGATTTATGTAGATGATATTATTTTTGGCTCTACTAACGAACTTCTTTGCAGCGAATTTGAAAGTGTCGTGCAGGAAAAGTTCGAGATGAGTGCGATGGGAGAAATGTAGTTTTTCCTCTGCCTGCAGGTGGATCAAAGACCAACGGGGATCTTTATTCATCAAACCAAATATGTATCTGAAGTCTTGAGATGGTTCCAGATGGAAGATTCAAAGCCGATGGACACCCCAATATAACCTAATCACGGGATTGGTGTTGACGCTAAGGGGGAGCTGACAGACCCATTTACATATAGAGCAATCGTCGGATCTCTGATGTATCTCACTGCATCAACGCCAGATATAATGTTCGCTACATGTCTCTGCGCACGTTTCCAATCGAAGCCGAAACAAAGTCACCTAACGGCAGTCAAGCGAATCCTAAGATATCTGAAGGGTTGTCCGTCGAGAGGACTATGGTACCCTAATGACGATAATTTTGACTTTATCGCATTTAGTGATGCAGATTGGGGCGGTTGTGACAAAGACAGCAAATCCACAACGGCTGGATGTCAGTTCTTGGGGAGCAGGCTCATAACCTGGCACTGTAAGAAGCAGACATCGGTCGCACTATCTACTTGCGAAGCTGAGTATGTAGCAGCCTTGAGTTGTTGCTCACAGGTTCTCTGGATTCAGCAGCAGATGGTCGATTACGGTTTGCAATTTCTAAAAACCCCTATTCACTATGACAACGAAGCCGCAATAGCATTAACTAAAGACACGGTTAATCACTCGAAAGCTAAGCATATCCGGATAAAGTACCACTTTATTCGTGATTGCTATGCAAAAGAGTTGATCGATATGGTCAAAATCCACACTGATTATCAGAGGGCGGATCTTTTCACAAAAGCTTTTGATAAATCCAGATTTGATTATCTTTTAAAAGTAAATGGTATAAAAGCGAAACAAGACTGATCATCACCTCGGTTTATCACTTTTTGTTTTCAAATTTTTAAGTTTTTATTGTTTTTCAGAAAAATCCAAAAACCCAAAAATATGTTTTACATTTTAGGGAGAGTCATTATTCAGAAAAACCAAAAACATTGAAAAATTCAAAAAGCCATAAAAATAGAAAAACCAAAATGATTTCCAAGAGTAAATAGAGGAAATGATAGTACATCAGTGGGGATCTGACACATTCTAAAGAAATATAATGCAATATGAGGCGTGTGTTGATTTCGTGTGATGTGTTGATAGGCTTCGTAGACCTATTACTGCGTGCATTAGTGATACAAACATAACGAACTACTCGTTAGTGGCTGAACACCTCATGGGCATATGGTCTTAGTACCGTAATTTCGTTTGACAGGGTTGCAAAAATCTGAGGTTTCAGGTGGTTATGTTATTGTTATCCGGGATATTCTGATTGAACTTTTGTCGTATTAATTTACGGACCTAGATTCAATCAGAATATTTGCTAAAAGAGCTTTAATTGCATCGTATCAATTCACTAACGAAAATCTGTGATTGATATCAGCCTCAACCTGGTATATATGCACATGTTACTTTGCTGCATTCATTTGCTGACCTGTACACCTCTGTGCTATATATCTTGTAACAAAACGGATAACATTGGCATAATCACGCGTTACGAGGAAGCTTTGTGCAAATTCCTTGATACGGGAGTATGTCGTGTGTGTGGGAACCATAAACGAGTTAGTATAATACACCTAATAGCGTATCATTTTAAAGCACCGCATAACGGTCTGCATGTGAGTTTATGTGGACAACAATATCAGCAGTTGCCGGATCACACATTGTTTCTAATGATAATATATAACAAAGATCAATGGTGTGATCAGATTTCTCAAAAACTGATATGATCCTCTTACCGGAAATCACAAAACATTTACTGCTTTGTGTTTACATTTCTGCATTTTACATTTGTTTTACAAAAAGATACAAAAACTCAAAAAGATTTTAGGTGTGTTTTAGCATAAATTTCAGAAAAACTAAAATTTTTACATTTATGAGTTATTTTTGATAACCGATGGTGTTTGATGGTCATTTTCTGAATTTTGATGAACCAATCTGAGTTTTGTCTCATTGACATGTGAAATAATGAATGTTTGAGGCTTAAAATGTTGAAAAGTGTGTGAACGGGATTCGATTTTGAGATTTGGAAAATTTTCAAAATTTCCATTTTTCATTCCACCCCTTCATTGGGTCGATTGTGGAAATTTGCTTACATTCGAACCTGTCAAACTGGACGAAAGTGAGTGTTCAACTTACAATTGTACATTCGAACCCTATAACCACATTCGAACCTTTAAATAAGGTCGAATGAGGAAATAGCTTCACATTCGCCCAAGTGAAACGGTCGAAGGTAGCCTCTATATATAACCAAATCTACTTTCGAACCTTCATTTCCTCAGATTTTCTAAAAATTTCAAAGTGTCAAAATCTTGTTGCCCTAGTTTTTATTATTGCTGATTCTTGTCCCCTGCCTATTAATAATCATTTTAACATCAAATACACAGGTAATCGCTTTGATTCATGGTCTGAATTGGGTTTTTTTTCTTCGTCGAACCCTAGTTTTGATCTGTTGGACTTTTGTGGACTGTATTAATCAGAATAGACGTTTAGGATTTAGTTCTTAATGATTTTAGGGGGAGAAGGTATCATAATCTAGGGGTTTAACAGGTTAATTGACTGGTTTTGATCTTCAAACCTTATGAAACCCTAGAACATGTTTTAAAATCATTAAAAACTAAATAATCGATGCAATTAACTAAGGATAATAGTTGGTCGGTTGGTTTAGGACGCATTTGAATCGAAAACAGAAGTTAAAACAAACTAATTTGCTGATTTGATTTGAAAGACAATAAACTGACACATTCGACCAGAACTAAAGGGGCGAACCTGGAACTTTTGGTCGAATGAAAAAGTTTGTTGGGACGAAAGTGAAAATTTAGGACAAACGTGGATTTTTACTTACAAAATTTCACATTCGAACCTAGAAAGTCACATTCGTAATTCTATAATTTCACTTTCGTACCTACGTATAGGGCGAAGGTGGAACTTTAGAAAACCAAAAATTCAAATTTTGTCGTTTTTGTTTGTTTTTAACGTATTTTCAAAATATTGTTTTACAGATATTCAAATGGCAGAACAACCAGCTGAAAATGTTGAAGGTAAAGTACAACAACAAGCTGAAAATGTTGAGGTTCCCGTACAACAAGCTGAAAATGTTGATCCTGCTCATAACTGCTATGCTTTCGTTGGAGAAGTACAAAAGCAAACTGAGTTTTCTGGGATTGTTGATTTCCTCAGAAGGAGCAAGATCATTGATGCTATTGCAACTCCAGCTATTATTTATCAAGATATTGTTGAAGAATTATGGAGGAATGCTCGTTATTACTTCTGAGATTCTAAAACACCTATTGTAAGTGAGATTCAAGGAAAACTTGCAATGGTTACTGAAGATGATATCAGAACAGCATTAAAGTTGAAAGATGAAGAACCAACTGATCCAAGATGTCTTTCCTGGATGGAGCAGAGATTATGTTTCTTAAGAATGAAGTATAACGGACCGATTACAGATGGTGCTTTACACAAAGGGAAGTTGTGTCCTCAGTTCAAATACTTTGCTCATGTAATCATACATGTATTTGGAACAGTGAGTGGAGGATATGATGTTATGAGAAAGAGTTTGAGTTTGTTGATGGTTGCACTAACACTGAACAAACCATTCAATGTGGCGGGAATGATTCTGGATCACATGCTTGAACCACTCAAGGGATTGAAGGCAAAGAAGTTTTTGTTATATCACAGGTTCTTGATGATGATATTTGATCAGAAGTATCCTACTTTGAAGAAAGATCCTATGAAGATTTTGGTTCAGGATCACATGAATTTGAAGACGTTGATAAGGATAAAGGGATACAAAGGGATTCCGAATAATGAGAAGCCACCACACAAGAATCTATTTGGATACTTGATAAATCCAGGTTATACTGATCCAGGGGAGAACAGGGCAAGACATGAAAAGAGTGAATCTGATGCAGATGATCCACTAGTTCATGCTGAAGAAACAACAAAGAGAAAAAGACAAGTTAAAAATGTCGGAGCCAAAGGGAAGAGCAAGGCAAAAGCTGGTGAAGCTGAACAATCTAAGAAACAAAAGACAAGAAAGAAAAGTATTGCTAAGAAAGGTACTCAACTGGTAGATGAGGAATCTTCTGTGGATTCTGAAGAAACAGAGGAGGATGAGCGTTGGGATTCTGAAGCTGAAACGTTGAAAAAGAACTCCAAGCGCAAGGCCACTGTTGCTGGAGAGTCTGAATCTTTGAATAAGTCTGTTGAAGAACAGTTGCAGAAAGAGACGATTGATTTAGAGAGTGGAGAAGGTGATTTAGGACTTGGTGCGGGAGATTTTGAGGGTTCTACTGTTGTTGTTAACTTGAAGAAACCCAAGCACAGGTCTATGTCTAAGAGAGATGTAAAAGAAAAGTCTAAGAAAATGAGAGAGAAGGAGATAAAGATGTTATTGAAGGGAAAGAAAGTCCTTGATGCTGGCACATCATCACAAGTTTCTTCTCCAGTTGCTAAGAAACAGAAAAAGACAACTACAGAATCTGAGGTAGTTCCTGATTTGGATACTACGCTGTAAAATGTTTGAATATTTTGCAGAAGAAAAAGAAATCTCATGAAGCTGAATCTTCCAATCCGAAAGTTACTATTTCTGATGATCTCATGATAGCTGTAAACAAAAAAATGGAAGAGATGATGAAGATGATCACTGCACAACAAGCTCAGATCAACAAGTTTAAAAAGAATGAAGAGACTATGTTACAGATTGTTGTGGCAGCGAAAGAAAATCAAGACAAGTTAGAAAAGAAGTTGAAAGAATTAGAGGAGGAAAAGAAAAAGATTGACAAGAGAAGTAAGAAAAACAAGGGATTGATTGCTGGTATGAAAAAGGAGAATAAGAAATTGTTGAAAGATAATGAAAAGATGAGCAAGTTGCTTGATAAACTGTACAATGAAGCTCCTCAGCTCAAGGAAGGTGAAGAGGAAGAGGAGAAAGAAGAAGAAAAGTTAGATTATGGTGATTCATCTGATGAAGAAGGGGATAATGAGAAATCTGATGATGATGATAGTGGCAAATCTGGATAAAAGAAGGATGATGAGGATGATAGTGATAGTGATGATGATGATGATGATACAAGTAAGTTTACGTTTGAAGAAAGACAGACTCAGAAGGGAAGTTCTGGACAATCAAGTTCCACAAAGAAGTATGGAGAGAATGTTGATGCTGAAGAAGATATCTTTTGGACGGAAAAGATAAGATCATTGTTTGCTGATGATAAGAACTTGTACAGAGAGATGCTCAACAAGAAAGTTTGGACTATTGAGCTTACAGGAAAATTTCCTGAAATCTTTGAAGCAGACGACATGAGGTTTGAGATTGAGTATAATGACCCAGATTTTGAAGAGGGTGAAGTGTCTGCTGCAGTTTCAAAAGAAATATTGGAAGGTATAGCGCAGCAAGTTGGTAAGACACTAGAGGAGATCATGACTGAACAGGTGATTCCAGACATTCCTGAAAAGGATGTTGGTAATCATTCTGATGATAAACAGACTCCTGAAGTAGAAGAGATTGAAATTGAGGATATAACACACGAGGAATATCCAGAATACTTCAGAGATACGAGTAATGAAGTTTTTCCAGATCTTACTGAAGTTAATTTGAAAGAGGCTGAGTATAAAGCAAAGAAGAGAAGTGAAGAGTTTGTGAAGAATGTGTTTGGAGAGACTAATCAGAAACCAACTACTGAACAAAGTGATGGTTTGAAGACTTTGTTGCAGAAATTGAAAGAAATGGATGATAAAAGGCCTAAGCCTGAAGCACAGGGTGGATTTTACAGATATCACAACCAACTTTTCAAAGGCAGAGCGTTGGGTTGGAAGTATCTGAGATATTTGAAATGCATAGCTGTGAAGTGGGAGAAGGGAATTCTGTACTTCTACAGATTCCATGACATACAGACTCTAACATACTGGGCAGTGAGAGACATTTGCAGGTTTACCATGACAGGTGCTTCAACGAATAATGATGCAGTTGGTTCGTTTGCTGAAAAACTTACTTGGGAGAGTAGAACGAGGTGGAACATGTTTAAACCTCAGTATCCGAGAAGAAAAGTTCACAAAGAAATTGATTCTAAAACTGGAAGAAGAAAGTGACGTTAAAGTACAAACCTTCGGTAGTTATGAAGAAAATACCGTTGATGCCAATTTAGCAACATTTTAGCTCTGAATTTGTTATGTGGTATTACGATTGGCGTACGGCTGAAGCGGTGATTGTGTTGAGAGATGGGAAGGATGCTTACAAGAAAATGCATGTTTTTGATCCGATGTGGATCATAAACTGCACTTTTGAAGACATCATCATGCTATACTATAATCCAATCTACTGTGAACCTAAAGATGCACATCAAGAAAGAAAATATAAACAGGTGGTTGGAGTTTGCTTTGCTTATGATATAAATTCTGGAAGTAATCTAGAGAAGAAACTGGGTGAGCGAGTCAAGATGAATGAAGTGCCAAAGCGTTCAACGAAGAGGAAACTTGAACCTGAAATGACTAAAGATCAAAGAAAACAACTTTGGTTGAAGCTGATAAACAAAGGAATGGACGAAGCACTCATGCAATCCAAGCAGTAGTCGAGGGGGAGTTTGTTGATGCATATTGTGCGACTAATGCTAGGGATTGCGACATAAAGATGTTTTGATGTTGTACATAGGGGCGAACCTGGAAAAGCATTGGGGCGAATGTAGAAAGGGAGGTCGAATGTAGAAAGTTAACATAGAAGATTCCAGGTTCGAGCCAATATAAAAGGCGAATGAAGAACAGGTCCACGTTCGACCTAGCGTATGGGGCGAACGTGCAGCTCAATATAAGGAAAAATATTATTTTATGATGTAACTTTGATCATTTTAGAGTGTGTGTCAGGTCTAGTGCTCTCTAGTGTTCTGGATTATTTGAAAACAGTCTGTTTAACTTGTAAACGTTAATGTAAAGATATTTTGACAAGTAATCTATGAAAATGACAATTGAAGAGGTGAATTTGTGCGTTTGATTCGATAACTATCATATTGTAACTGTTCTAGGGTTTCCGCACCTAGAATAGAGACTTGTATTGTGACACCTGGCAAACTCCGGTAATTAACTTTTTGAAAACTTAGTAAGTCTACCTTAGCGAGTCGCGCATACATTACACATAACAGGGTCAGTCGAGTCGAGTCGCACATCACTGGGGTTTTAACACACGCAGGTCTCGAGTCCCGGGAATTGGTGAACGAGTGTGAACGTGTTTATCTTCATGTATTATGTGTTTATAATCATTATATGACTTGTCGGTATGTGAAAACATGTTAACATATGTTAAAACGGAGTTTAACGCGCCAAACACACAGCACCAGGCCCTGAGGGCGATTAGGAAGCCCTATTCGCCTTCAGAAGAGCGATTAGGCAACACATGAGGGCGATTGGGCATTTTTATAGGCGATTGGGGGCTAATCGCATGTTAGTGAAGGCGATTAGCAGCCCTAATCGCCTGATAAAGCTGCATAATCGCCTATACTGCACCTGACGACTAGAAACGCCTATAAATACCACCCTTGACCTCCAAAACACCATTTATGCAACCCTAGCCGTCCCATAACCTATCTCAACCCACAAACACCCTCTGGAACTCATTTTTACATCAAAACAACCATTTCCAAGCTTATTCCATCATTTTCTCTTAAATCCAAGGTGTGTTCTTCAAACCCAAACCTTTAAATGATTATATTTCATTCCCTAAAAGTCCAGACCTGACTTATAAATGTTTTTGTCTTTGAAAACCCATTTAAAACCGTTTTTAAACAAACCCAAACCTTTATGTGTGTTATATGTGTTATATGTGATTAAAGGTAGGATTTTTAGGATTGAAACATGATTGTTTTTGTGTTATTAAGATGTTTATGGCTGTTACAAGTTAGTATGATGATGTTCTAGGAGTTTGAATGGTTTTGGTTGTGTATTGTTGAAGTTTGATGTTTTGACCCATTTGAATGATTTTGATTGATTAAGGATGCTATGAGGTGTATTGTTGATTGTTTGATGTTAGGGTTTGCTTTAGGATGATGCTAGAGCAGTAGGATACTATCCGAAAACGTGGTTATGTGGTTAAATCTGGATATTTGCTATTTAGGGCAAGTTCTTGCATGTTGATGTGATGTTTACATGTTAAGTTGCTATTTTGGGAAAACGCTCGCATTCGGGACTGTTAGAATGATGAAAACTTAGGGGTTTTGCTTGAAATATGTTTTTAAATGTGTTAGGATTGTTATTGGGTGTTTACACATGTTTCGGATCTGATTTGGAGGGTTAAACGCGCGAAATTGCGTTGTACAGCTGCAGCAGGCGATTAGCATCCTAATCGCATGCTGCTATAGGCGATTAGGCCTCCTTGAAGGCGATTGGCATCATAATCGTGTGATGTATAGGCGATTAGCATTGCTAATTGCCTGTTGACCATCCCCAATCACATGTTGACTTTTCCTAATTGCATGCTAAGTTCCTAATCGCGTGTACTGCTGTTTTAAGTGTATTTTGACATTCCGAAACCCGATTCGACACCTAGGAACATGCTAGGAACCCCGTGACATGCCTAGTAACATAGTAACACGTGTTTGGACTTGTTTGTGCATTATTTGAACTATGTGTTAGACTAGTTGAAATTTAACACATGTTAAGTACTAAGTTGCATGATTTGAGTATGTTTGAGTATGAGATGAACACGTGGAATGTCGGGTCACCAATGGGATGTCAAGTCTTGTCTTACGTAGTCTGGTTGTCGGTCAAACACGTTTTCGGACACATAATGGTCATGGACTGGACTTAGGGACTAATGAACCCGACGGGTTATTAGTCTAACTTAACACATATCTTATGTTAGGTCGCCACTAGTTGGGGCTAGCATATCATATAAACGGTGTACTCATTTAAAAGAAGACGCAACCTAAGGTGAGTTCACGACCCCACTTTTATCTGTTTTGGTTTTTGGGGGAGAAACATGCTACACACTTGTGTTCTTAAAAACTTACTCACAAACATGATTTGCTTATACAAAAGTGTTCGGCTTATTAAACAACTCTTTTAAGTTTTAGATTAAACTGTGAACATTCGGTGACGCATAACGGGGAAACGGGGATGACGGTGGTTTAGTGTATTTTTGTGAACGTGTATTCGTGAAACAGTGTAGTCGTGCATTAGTGTATTCGTGGAATAGTGTAGTCGTGTATTAGTGCATTCGTGAAACCGTGTATCCGTGTATCTGTGTATTCGTGCATCCGTGTAGTCGTGTAACCAGGTACTCATACCTTGTGAACTCAGGTATTCGTGTATCCTAGCTTCGGCATTGGTAAAGGTTTATCAAAGATCAAACACATGAAACATTTTCCTTAAAAACCTGTGAACTCACCAGTATTTTATACTGACGTTTTTAGCATGTTTTCTCAGGTCGCTAAGGTAGCAGCTGTCGTCTAGGCGCACGGAGTCGCACTGGAGTCGTCTCGCGTCTAGGATCACTTATGCATGTTTTCTTTGGGATGTTAAACTCTTAAACTTATGTTTCTGATTACTTTTGACTTTTGTAAACTTATACGCTTCCACGCTTTCAAATGATGGTTTTTAAATCTTGCATGGTTTTTGTTTACGTATGTTGTTACATTTAGACGTCGTTTATTTTGACCGTTGACTTGGATCCTGGTGTGTCACACGCCTCGCGGTAGAACTCCGTAGGTAGAAATTTGAGGGTGTGACATGTATGATCAAACCAATATGTTTTTGACAAAACGATCCTCTACAAAAAGCTATATTTCGTAACTTCTGTTTCTTTCAAAATACCAGGTAATATTACCGATCAGATGTTTAATAATTCAAGCTATTACAATCACGGAAACATAAATCTACACAAATTAAAACAAAAAAGAGGATGGGGAAACTAAAAAGCAAACCTAAAGTTGAAAGAAACACTGTATTTGCTAACGTCTCAGATTACCAATATTTGCAGAGAGTGAGAATGGAGTAATGAATATTGGGAATTCATCATCTTTTATACGCTGAAATATAATAAGTATTCATAGAGTTGGTTTTCAATTTTATTAGTTGGATTTGAAGTAAATGTAAAGTAGGAAGTTACTTTTGAAAATTTTAATTTCTTTTTATAAAATGAAAGACAGTTGCAACACAACAATAATAATAAAATAATAATAAATTAACTTCAAAATGGTAATCATTATTTTTGGAACTATATATAACATCTATTGATACGTGTTACTTTCCTACTGAAACAACTCTTGAAATTCTATTTTATTTTTATTTAACAATCAAATTACCTAACAAAAACAAATACTATTTAATTATATTTGTACAAAGATGAACATGTCATGTTTTACATTAAATAATAAGTGTTTAACTTCTGTTTTAGTAATATCTGTTCCTTTCACAACAGTAGTTAATAGTAGAGTTATAAAAAAACAAATAGTAGAGTTGTTCATCATCTTTTAAAAAAACAAATTAACAACGATTACATGATTTAAGTTTTTTATTCAACCGAAATTTTATAACACTGTTTATTCAAATCTTCTAGAGGTCATCAACAAATTTGTGAAACAGCAGTTACACGATTTAAGCCTATTATTACAAATTCCATAATTTGAGTTATACATTAAATTTAACAGAAATAAATACAAAATGGAAGAGTTATAAAAAAAAACAAATAGATGTATCTCTAAAAAGAGTACTTCACTCACAACAGAATTAGAATATGCGAATTTACAAAGTACATAAAAATACAAGAAAACATAAAAAAACCCTACCAACAACCAAACCCTAAAGAATGATCTTCCTTGCCAGCATGATCCAAAAAAATCATCCAATGAAAAGCAGTACACGACAACAGGTCGTATATAAATATCACCATGATGCAAAAACCACTAACATTGAAAATAGGAAGGAGATGTGTATTATTTATATATAATAATAAATTGATGTTTTCCTTTGATTGTAGGAATCATCAGAAAACATCAATTAGAAGTGATTAACCAACTAACAGTTGGTTATCAATTTTCCTTTAATTGTAAGAAGCTTTCGAAAAATTTGTAAAAACAAATTGTAAAGTAGTATCATAATGCATATTGAATGGAGAGATGTAAAGTGAGATTGGGGAAATGAATATTGGAACTTTATCCCCTTTTATAGGCTGAAATATAATAACTATTCATAAAGTTGATTTTCAATTTTATTAGTTGGATTTGAAGTATATGTAAATTTGGAAGTTACTTTTGAAAATTTTAATTTATTTTTTATTAAATGAAAGACAATTGCAACACAACAATAATAATAAAATAATAATAAAGTAACTTCAAAATGGTAATCATTATTTTTGGGACTATATATAACATCTGTTGATACGTGTTACTTTCCCACTAAAACAACTCTTGAAATTCTATTTTATTTTTATTTAACAATCAAATTACCTAACAAAAACAAATACTATTTAATAATATTTGTACAAAGATGAACATGTCATGTTTTACATTAAATAATAAGTGTTTAACTTCTGTTTTAGTAATTCTATTTTATTTTTATTTAACAATCAAATTACTTAACAAAAACAAATACTATTTAATAATATCTATACAAAGATGAACATGTCATGTTTTACATTAAATAATAAGTGTTTAACTTCTGTTTCAGTAATTTTATTTTATTTTTGTTTAACAATCAAAATACCTAACAAAAACAAATACTATTTAACATTTCAATAATCAAATACTTACATTACACAATATAAAAACATGTCATCTTCTCAAAATTACCAAACCAGTGTACAGCAAACAGCCCATGAAATTCTTGTTAAGTCTTTCAAAAAAAGAATCTTTTGAAGAAGAAACAATAAGAAACTCATGTGGAATGCTTAGATATCTGCTTGTTACGGATGTAAGGAAAAACGGCAAAACCATGATTGATATGGTTGAAATTCCGGAATCAAATGAACGAAACATAGCTCTACGATATCTAGCAGATCAAATCGAACTAAACGACGACATTTCCAAGAAGATGAAAGGCCTTACTGATAATATTATTTCCGTCAGCAAGGAAAGGAAGCAGCGTCTTGAAGAAATTATCAAGAATCATCAATAGTAACTGTAATTTGTCACAACAATGTAATTTTGGATTAAAAATCCTTAAAAAATGTAAATCTTATTTATCTATATATACATATGTTATGCTATTTATATTATATTGAAATTTAAACAAAGTTAGAGCAAATCAAACAGAAATTAAATAGATAATGAAAACATTTATTTCAGAAAACACAATTTATAAACAAACAGAAATTTATAAGTTTTACATTCCTCATACTTATATTACTTTATTACTATTTTTTAATAAATACAAATATGTATATATTAATTTTTGATAAATAAACATAAGTAAAAAATATCGAACCACTTCAAAAATTCGAGTTTCAAGGTAATGATTATTATTGGCAGTCAATAGCCCTAAAACGCTAGAATGATTACTATACAGTTCATGAATCTAGATGGAAACTTGCAAAATACGGCTGTAATTAATGCTACTTCAAAAACTATAGTGCTTTTAATGTATATAGTCTGTTTTACAACATCTGTTTAATGATAAACAGCTGTTATCAAACAACTGTCAATGTATACTACTTTACTATTTAAGATTAAAATAAATGTACAACTCAAATTGAAAATTTTTAATTAAATATCAAAACTAAAGTTCAAAAGTTTAATCCTTAAATTTGAATTTTTATAATATATTAGATGAAATAAGTATATCTTTAAAAATATAAGTAGAACTTATTGAATGTAATTAATATTTTAATTAAGTAAATCCATTATTTGAATATAAATCAACAGATGCTTATTTCAGTTGCCAAAATTTGACAACTTGCAAACAATTGTTTCCAAACAACTGACATCCAATACAATTTTCAACTGAAGGATGATGTAACCAGATTTTTAAAACAGAGTTTGTAAAACCTAAACATGTAATTTATATCTAACGAAATCATTGTTAAAGAGTGGACACAGCCCTAAAAGTCTTTCATGGCCACTGTGGAAATGAAAGATCTAGATGAAACCATAACATAAATTAACACATTATTCTGTTTATATTAATTAAACAATTAAAAATATTGTTGTTACAAATTGTTCAAAATTGTTAAAAAAAATAATCATTGTTAAAAATACAATATACAATTTACATACGACATATTTTATACGTAAATTTAAACATTATTCTATTTATATTAATTAAACAATTAAAAATATTGTTCTTACAAATAATTTGAAGTCTTTTATTTTTGCTATAACTTTAAAAAAGGAAATATATATTTTATAGAAATAAAAATTCTTCAAAAATATCAATATTTATAAAATATGTAATTTTAGTTTCAATTGACGAATAATTATGTTTTAAATAAATAATATTTTCATGATAAACTTTTTTAAGAAATGACATGAAATATTTACATGTAACTAACTTAAGTTATCTGTTATTATAACCATCTCATTCATTATGTTTATCAACAACTATTGAATTGTTAACATATACATATTAAAATTCAACATAACTTAATAATGCTTGATGAACAAATGAGAGGTTTGTAAAATACAATTTACAATTTCCATAACACATATTTTATAGCAATAAAAATTTATAAAAAATGATCATTGTTAAAAATTGTAATAAAATATTTGATTACTTGTGAACAGATGTTGACAAACAACTGTGATCAATTACAATTATCAACTGAAGAATAATATAACCAAAATTTTAAAACAAACTTTGTAATGAATATCTAACGAAATAATTATAAATTTAAATTAAAGCAGTCTTTTCAAATTCATAATTAGAAACAGTCCATAGAGCCCTAAAAGTCTTTACAGCCCAATGCATAGATAAACGATTAGATGCAACCTGACAGAAAATACACCAGTAATTAATGCTAAATGTACTTATTTTTACTACTCTTAAACAAAAAAAAAAAGGTTACAATAAAAATTCTTAAAAAATTTAGACATATTTATAGAAATAAAAACTCTTTAAAAAAATCAGTATTGTTAAAATGTGTAATAACAATTTTTATTAACAACGTATTATGGTTAAATTATTAGTATGAATATTACCATTACTATTAATTATATGATTAATTGGTAATATACTTTTATATTGATACTTATTCTAACTTCAAAGCTATACAAAATTTGACAACTTGCCAACCAATGTTTTCAAACAACTGACATCCAATACAATTTTCAACTGAAGGATGATGTAAAAAGATTTTTAAAACATAGTTTGTAAAACCTAACATGTAATAAATAGCTAACGAAATCATTGTTAAACAGTCGACACAGCCCTAAAAGTCTTTGATGGACACTGTGGAAATGAAAGTTCTAGATGAAAACATAACATAAATTAACACATTATTCTTTTTATATTAATTAAACAATTAAAAATATTGTAGTTACAAATTGTTCAAAATTGTTAAAAAAATAATCCTTGTTAAAAATACAATATACAATTTACATACGAAATATTTTATACGTAAATTTAAACATTATTCTTTTTATAATAATTAAACAATTAAAAATATTGTTCTTACAAATAATTTGAAGTTTTTTATTTTTGCTATAAAATTAAAAAAAGGAAATATATTTTCTAGAAATAAAAATTCTTCAAAAATATCAATATTTATAAAATATGTAATTTTAGTTTCAATTGACGTATAATTATGTTTTAAATAGATAATATTTTCATGACAAACTTTTTTAAGAAATGACATGAAATATTTACATGTAACTCACTTAAGTTATCTGTTATTATAACCATCTCATTCATTATGTTTATCAACAACTATTGAATTGTTAACATATACATATTAAAATTCAACATAACTTAATAATGCCTGATGAACAAATGAGAGGTTTGTAAAATACAATTTACAATTTCGATAACACATATTTTATAGCAATAAAAATTTATAAAAAATGATCATTGTTAAAAATTGTAATAAATTATTTGATTACTTGTGAACAGATGTTGACAAACAACTGTGATCAATTACAATTATCAACTGAAGAATAATATAACCAAAATTTTAAAACAAACTTTGTAATGAATATCTAACGAAATAATTATAAATTTAAATTAAAGCAGTCTTTTCAAATTCATAATTAGTAAGAGTCCATAGAGCCCTAAAAGTCTTTACCGCCGAATGTACAGATGAACGATTAGATGCAACCTGACAGAAAATACACCAGTAATTAATGCTAAATGTACTTATTTTTACTACTCTTAAACAACAATAAAATGGTTACAATAAAAGTTCTTAAAATATTTAGACATGTTTATAGAAAGAAAAACTCTTTAAAAAATCAGTATTGTTAAAATGTGTAATAACAATTTTTATTAACAACGTATTATGTTTTAAATTATTAGTATGAATATTACCATTACTATTAGTTATATGATGAATTGGTAATATACTTTTATATTGATACTTATTCTAACTTCAAAGCTATACAAAATTTGACAACTTGCCAACCAATGTTTTCAAACAACTAACATCCAATACGATTTTCAACTGAAGGATGATGTAACCAGATTTTTTAAACAGAGTTTGTAAAACCTAACATGTAATAAATAGCTAACGAAATCATTGTTAAACAGTCGACACAACCCTAAAAGTCTTTGATGGACACTGTGGAAATGAAAGTTCTAGATGAAAACATAACATAAATTAACACATTATTCTTTTTATATTAATTAAACAATTAAAAATATTGTTGTTACAAATTGTTCAAAATTGTTAAAAAAATAATCATTGTTAAAAATACAATATACAATTTACATACGAAATATTTTATACGTAAATTTAAACATTATTCTTTTTATAATAATTAAACAATTAAAAATATTGTTCTTACAAATGATTTGAAGTCTTTTATTGTTTCTATAACTTAAAAAAAAGAAATATATTTTATAGAAATAAAAATTCTTCAAAAATATCAATATGTATAAAATATGTAATTTTAGTTTCTATTGACGAATAATTATGGTTTAAATAGATAATATTTTCATGATAAACTTTTTTAAGAAATGACATGAAATATTTTTTTTGAACGGCTAATTTCTTACACTCATCTGTTATTATAACCATCTCATTCATTATTTTTATTAACAACTATTGAATTGTTAACATATATTAAAAATTCAACATAAGTTAATAATGCCTGATGAACAGATGAGAGGTTTGTAAAATACAATTTAGAATTTCCATAACACATATTTTATAGCAATAAAAATTTATAAAAAAATTAGAGTTAATTACACCGTTAGTCCTTGTGGTTTCCACAAAGTTTCAATGTCAGGTACTAATAGTTTAAAGTAACAACTTGAGGTATTAACTTTCTAATTGATTTCAATGTTGGGTATTAGGACTAACTTCATTAAAATCTAACTAACTCCATTAAGTTTGATATTAGTTTGTAAATGATTGAAACTAGAGGGACTGCTTTTGACAAAAAAAAATAAAGTTTGAAAACAATTCCCTCCTGCCTCCTTCTTATTCGCATTTCCGGTCACCGGAATAACCGACTTTTTCCGGCGAGGTCGAACTCGGTGAAACCGGTATTTCTTGGGTTTTTCGCTGAAGGTTTTCCAAGGCCCTGATCGATCTTTACTAGTGCTCCTGTCTTGTTGCTTAGATAGCTAGGGGTGAAGATTTGTCGCTGGTGTGTTTGTAGCTGGTCTGCGATTCAAGGAGAGCAGGACAAAGTCGGTTAAACATTCAAGGGGTACTGTTACTCTTCTTACTCGCTGTAAGTTTTTTGTTTCATCATTCCTTTGCCTGCTGTCTGCTGATCTGTTTGTAAAGTGTCCTTCAACATCTCTATTTCTGCCAAACCTTTATTTTTCTTCTTGTCTAATTCAATATTGTTTATTTGCTATTCTGGTCAACTGTTACCTTGGTGTTCCTTTTTAAAGTATCACATACGATTCCTTTTAGGTACTTAATATAATAATATCACCATTTCATTTGCCTTGTTTTTTGTTATTCACCCCTGAGCACCTTTATAATATCACGATTTCACCTCTAGGTTTTATCATTTGTTGTTTCATCATATACAAATTACGGACCCACGTTACATCTTTATATTAATCCTTTAGTGCTTGCATTCTTTTTGACTATTAACATTTATGTTTAATATCTCTTCACAGTTCAGACAAAATTTTGAAAACAATTCTTTTTATAAAATAGGTCCGAAACCATATCTAAAATGCGCTCATTGCAACAGATTTGGACATACCATGGATCGATGTTTTGAATTGGTTGGTTTTCCACATGGTCCAAAGTTTTTGATGATTATAGACACCAAGTTTTTAGTTTCTCATGTGGATCAAATTCCTTAGGTAGTTTTCTCTCAATTCAAACTTTATTTTTTTTTGTCAAAAGCAGTCCCCATAGTTTCAATCATTTACAAACTAATATCAAACTTTATGGAGTTAGTTAGATTTTAATGAAGTTAGTCCTAATACCCAACATTGAAACCAATTAGAAGGTTAATACCTCAAGTTGTTACTTTAAACTATTAGTACCTGACTTTGAAACTTTGGGCAAACCACAAGGACTAACGGTGTAATTAACTCAAAAAATTATCTTCGTTAAAAATTGTAATAAAATATTTCATGTCTTGTAAACATATGTTGACAAACAACTGTGATCAATTACAATTATCAACTGAAGAATAATATAACCACATTTTTAAAACAAACTTTGTAATGAATATCTAACGAAATAATTATTAATTTAAATTAAAGCAGTCTTTTCAAATTCATAATTAGAAACAGTACCTAAAACCCTAAAAGTCTTTACCGCCCAATGCACAGGTGAACGATTAGATGCAACCTGACAGAAAATACAGCAGCAATTAATGTTAAATGTACTTATTTTTACTATTCTTTAACAACAAAAAAAGTTTACCATAAAAATTCTTAAAAAAGGAAGACATATATTTTAAATATATAAAAATTCTACAAAAATATTAGAGTCTATAAAATATGTAATTATAGTTTTTATTGACGAAATATTATGTTTTAAATAAAAAATATTTGCATGACAAACTTTTTTAACAAATAACATGAAATGTACCGACTGTAAGTAATATTTTAAAGAAACTAAAGTATTGCATTGTGAATAAAAATTTCTTATTGGAATTTTGAAACTTATTCTAATTTCATGCTATACATTATTTAATGACTTGTAATGAATATCTAATGAAATAACTATAAATTTAAACCAGTCTTTTCAAATTCATAATTACAAACACTCGTCACAGCCCTAAAACTCTTTTATTGCCACGGTAAAATTAAACAGCTAAAACTATTGTTCTAACAAATGATTTGAAGTATTTTATTGTTCTTATAATTTTAAAAGTTTAACATACATTTTATTTTATAAGAATAGAAATTCTACAAACACATGTAATTATAGTTTTTATTATTGATGACTTATTATATTTTAAATTAAAAATATATCCATGACAAACATTTTAAAAAAAATGAAGTCAAATTTAATAATTGTAACAAATATTTTAAGGAATAACGATCCCAAAATTTAATATTCAAGTATTATGAAATACTCGAGACACTATTGTTTTAGCAGATATTGCATAACAAAAGTTATAACAAATGAAATTAAAATAACATTACATCCACTGACAAAAAAGGTGTTAAACAATAGCTGTTAACAAAAATATATTCATTCAACCAAAAAAACTAAACAAAGATCTGAATATGTTAATAATAAATTCTAAGTTTTGAATCTAGCAGTCTTCTTTTTCATTCTTTTGCTTGTACAAATAAAGAATATCTAAAGAAATAAGTACAAATTTAAATTGAACCGGTCTTTTCAAATTCATAATTAGTAACAGTCGCTACAGCCCTAAAAGTGTTTGATTACCAACGCAGAGATAAACAATATATATTCAACCTGACAGAAAATACACTAGTAATTAATGCTAAATGTTCTGTCACACCCTCAAATTCCACTTGCGGGGTTTTACCGCGAGGCGCGTGACAAACCAGGATCCAAGTCAACGATCACAATAAACAATACTATATGAACTCATGCAAATTTAAAAACATAAGTTTAAACCATAAAATAGTAGCAGAAGCTTTGTTTACAACTCAAAATCCAAAAGTATTCAATCTTATTCAACATTCGAAAACCATGAACCCTAAACTAGACGCCGTGCAGATGCGTGCGCCTAAGTCCTGGGATGCTACCTTAGCGACCTGAGAAAAACATGCCAAAATATGTCAGCACAATTATGCTGGTAAGTTCACAGGTTTGCAATAAAAGTACCAAGTTCGCCCTGTCCATACTATGTAAATATGTAAACCAAAGTACGCTAGCTAGGCGTATGTTATGTTAATTGGGAACCATTACTAACTCGCAAACCCAGAAACGTTTGTGCCCGAATAGTGTACTGTTCCTGTTTGAGACAATATGCACCCGCCCGGCTCCCAGCCGACGGGTGGGGCAGGTCACGCCCAATAGATCTATCCACATTTCCCCGTTTTGCTACCCTGCACATTCATGGTTTCCCCCGGGACTTCCAAAGATCGTATAGTAACCCAAAAGTAACCCATAGTATGACAGTTATTACCAAAACACAAGTTTAACACATGTTTTCTCCCCCAAAAGTAAAACCGGTTAAAGTGGGGCCGTGAACTCACCTTAGGTTGCGTTACTTCGAAAATGATTAAAATCAGTAAGCTATGCTAGCCCCGTAAAGCGGCGACCTAACATATGACAGTTACAAGTACTTAGACTAATAACCCGTAGGTTAGTTAGCCCCTAGATGTCCAGACCATAACCAAGTTCATTTGAAAACACGTTGACTCTTTAACCGACCATTTGTACAAGACTCGACATCCCATTGGTGACCCGAGACTCCACGTGTTAACCTCATATTCTAAGACATACAAATCATGCAACCATGTTTGACACGTGTTAAAGTTCAACAAGTCTAGCACATAGTTCAATCAGCGCATAGATAAGTCCGGGCACGTGTTACCAAGTTACTAGGTATGATACGGGGTTCCTAGCATGTTCCTAGGTGTCAAATCGGGTCTCAGAATGCCAAAATATACTTACAGCAGCAGTACATGCGATTAGGAGAGGTCAACTAGCAATTAGGAAAGTCAACTGGTGATTAGGAAGGCTAATCGCCTTCCTTGAAGGTGATTGGGCTCTAATCGCCCTCTAACATAGGCGATTAGGCCTATTCTAGTGCTCTATAGGCAATTAGGGCTATAAGACATGAAATTAAGAGTCTAACTAGTGATTAGGATCGTAATCACATGCTGTGAAGGCGATTAGGCCCCCAATCGCCCTTCCAATAGGCGATTAGGCTCCTAATTGCCTTCAGCATAGGCGATTGGGCTCCTAATCGCCTTCAGCATAGGCGATTGTTCCGGTTTTTCGTGCGTTTAACCCTCCAAATCAGATCCGGAACGTGTGGAAACACCAAATATCAATCATACAACATTATCAAACATATATCAAGCAAAACCCCTAAGTTGTCATTGTCCCATCAGTCCCAAATGTGAGCGTTTTCCCAAAATGGCATACTTAGCATGTAAACATCACATCAACATGCAAAAACTTACCCTAAATAGCAAATACTCAGATTTCATCACATAATAACGTTGTCCGATAATACCCTACTGTTCTAGCATCATCCTAAAGCAAACCGTAACATCATATAACCAACAAAACACATCCTATCATTCTTAATCATTCAAAACCATTCAAATGGGTCAAAACATCAAATATCAACAATACACAACCATGGACCTCCAAACTCCTAAGTTAACATTACCATAACCCATTTAAGTCAGAAACACATTCATAACACAAGAACATCCATGTTTCAATCATAAAAATCCTATCTTTAATCATATACAACACATACAACATGCATAAGGGTTTGGGTTTGTTTAAAAACGGTTTTTAATAGATTTTCAAAGACACAATAGGTTATACATCAGGTCTGGACCTTTAGGGAACAAAATATAATCATACAAAGGTTTGGGGATGATGAACACACCTTGGATTTATGAGAAAATGATGTGTAAAGCTTGGAAATGTGTGTTTTGATGCAAAAACGTGTTCCAGAGGGCGTTTGTGAGTTGGGATAGGTTATGGGACGGCTAGGGTTGCACTAAGGGTGTTTTAGAGGTCAAGGGTGGTATTTATAGGCGTTTCTAGTCGTTTAAAACACGTCAGGCGATTACGCAGCAGTATCAGGCGATTAGGGCTCCTAATCGCCTATAGCTATAGGCGATTAGGGCTCCTAATCGCCTATAGCTATAGGCGATTAGGGCCCAATCGCCCTTAGACTCCCCCTAATCGCCCTCCTATAGGCGATTATGTAGATGCATTATGTGCGACTAATGCTTCGGATTGTAATCATTAACATATGTTAGAGAATTCTGAAGGTCGAAGGTGAAGTTTTGAAGGTCGAATGTGAAGATCAGAAGGTCGAAGGTGAATATTGAAGGGCGAATATGGAAATGATACTGAAGATTATCTATGTTCGTACTTGGAAGGAGGACGAATGTGGAAAAGTTCCACATTCGTACTAACATACTGGGCGAATGTGAAGTTAGTATATAAAGGTTTTGTTTGTTTTGTTGGTTAGAATGTTGGTCATTTGCGTGTGTTAAGGTCAGAGGTTTGCTTTCTAGATTGAGTCAGAGTGTTTGACATTAGATTAACTTGTACATGCGTATGTAATCAAATATTGATCAAGTAATCTATGAAAATGAGTTTGAAAAGCGTAATTCATGTGTTTTGATTCGTTGATTATCATTTTGTTCTGTTCTAGGGTTTCCGCACCTGGAATAGTGCCTTGTATGATCAGATTTCATGTTTAAAGCTAAAATTCTTCATTTACAAAGTGGTATCAGAGCCATAGAGATCATACAACAACAAATTGATAATCTCTGAACTGATTTGGACCCTATTTTGATCAAATTTTCTCTGTTTTCATTGAACAATATTTTTTGATACAATTTGAAGGATTTGAATAACTTGTCGTGGCTAAAATAAAAAATTCCACGTATTAAAATCGTTCCAAATCAATTCCGAATCATAACCTGATTAAGATCATCAAAATCCTTTAACTTTTGAAAATTTCAGATCAAAATAACCGTTTTTCAAAGTGTAACCGTTTTTTGAACATGGGAGGGTCGAATCTAGAGAGCGTAGGGTCGAAAGTGGGTTGTTAGGTCGAACCAGGGTCTTTTTTTGGTCGAAAGTAGCCTTATTTTGGTCGAACCTATGTTTGTTGTGTTGATTTTTTACTTTCGGGTCATATATTCCACATTCGGGTTATCGGGGGTACGAAAGTGGAGAATTGAGGGACGGAAGTGAAACATTTTGGTCGAACGTGGATATTATCATATATTTTCTACATTCGGGTCACTAATTCGGACGAAAGTGAAGTTGATCTGGGCGAAAGTAGAAGGTTTTTGGTGAAATTTTCAAGTGTGTTGCATTTCTAACTTCGAGAACAACATGTGAGGATTTCCAACTACACCAAGACCGGGAACAACACAACAACAGCAAGTGACCATGGACCCGTGGACAGTAGCTGCTCAGAAATCGAACACTCAGTCTTCGCAACCAATTAACTACTTAGCTATGACGAGTTCGATGCCTCAGAGTGTTGCATCATCTTCACAACAACCTGCAGCAGATTACTGGGATGTAGCAGCCGTAGTGGTAAACACTCAAACTACTAATGCTATTTCTACACTAATCAATGATTTATCTTCAGGTAGCGGGAACAGACCACCCAAGCTAACGGAGATGCAGGAGTACAACCAGTGGCAGAAGAAATTCAAGATTCATCTTGAGGGAATGGGATCGGAAGGAACGGAGGTGTGGCAGATGATTGCAAAAGGATATGTGGCACCAGTGTTAGAGAATACCGGTGAGCAAATTCCTCTAGAGAGTTTGACTGATGACGAGAAGAAGAAATTCGCGGTGGAGAAGAAGGCGTATTCTCAGCTAACCCAAGCGATCACAAATGATTTGCTTACATCAGTTTGGTTCATGTACAACTTCCAAACAGTTATGGGATGTGCTAAAGAATCGTCATGATGGTAACGAGAAGACTAGAAGGTTGAGAATGGAGAGCTGAGGAAAGAATTCGAGAACTTCAGCTATGTTGGGAATGAGACGCTGAAAGAGTTGACTCCCAGATATTGTCACTTGTTAACTGAATTGTCAAGCTATGCCATTCAGATTCCCATGTCGGATTTGGTGGATAAATTTGCTGATGCTTTACCACCTTACTGGGATCAACACATCGAGGTACTTAAGGAGAAAGATGCTTACAAGTATTGGACCATCAACGAGTTTATCCAGAAGCTGGAAAACAAAGAACTTGAGGAAAAGAGGAAAGCAAAAAGATCACAGATTCCTCAAAACCCAGAGTTGTACCATGCTAGTACATCATCTACTGTGGGTAACTCAAGTCTTGGTGGAACAGTGGCTCCTCATATAGAATGTATCTCAAGTGTCATGGAACCACCTAAACAACCGATCAACTATCTAGCTCAAACTTCATCATACACACCGCCACCACAACAGTACACAAATTCTTTCATTTCACCATTTTCTCCAATGCAACAAGCTGCATGTTATTCTTCAAATCAACCACAACCACAACAACAACAGTTCATGACTCAGATGAATCAAACCAATCAGAAACCGGTAGTGTTGGAGACATCCAACATGAATAACGTCACCGTGGAAGTTGCTTAACAACACATTGCATTAGTTTCAGCAATGGTTGCCTCGTATAACGGTTTAGTAGCAAGTCAAATTGGTAACAACAATCTAACCAATGAAGACTATGCTTAAATCGATAAGGAAGAGATGGAGCTTATAGACATACAATGGGCTTTCGCAAGCATTATGAGGCGAGCAACTGAATTCATAGAAAAGACCGGGAGAACTGATTTGGGTACTTCTCCAAACACCACATATGGCTTTAACAAAGAAAAAGTCAAATGTTTCAATTGTGGTGGAAAAGGTCATTTCAAGAGAGAGTGTACACGGCCTGGAAAACAAGGTAATAGAAACCCATTCAACTCAAACTATCAAAACCGCCAATCTCAAAATCAAGTTTCTTATCAAAATAACAACTATCAACACCAAAATAATTACCAAAACCGACAAACCACCTCTCAAAACAATCATAATAGACAACCAAATACACCCAACCAGACTCAAACACCAAATAACCCAAACAGAACTGTCATTCCTATCACTACACCAAATGAGCAACCACAGAATAACAATCAAAATCAAGCTTTGGTGATTCAGAATGATGAAGGTTTTGATTGGACTGATATACAACTTGGTGTTGAGGAGATAAGACCTGGTGGGAATGTGGCTTGTGTTGCACAACAGGTTGACATTGAGGAGTCGGTGATAGTTGAGAAAGTTGAAGAAACTGAGAATGAGGTTGAGGAATCAGTTGAAGAGATGAATGTTGAAACTGAAACGGTTGACATTCAGTTTGAAGAGAAAAGTTCGGGAGTTGTGATTGACTCAGTCACAGATGTTCCTGAGGAAAGTGAGTCAGTATACTCTGATTCGGAGAGTGAATCAGACTTAGAGGCCAGTGTGAATTCTCTAAATGATGACATTGATCAATTGCTGGCTAAAGCTGATTTTCTGAAGACGAGGAAGTCATGCATAGTGGATGATGCCTTTACCAGAATCGACTATTCCAAGTTCTTTGCTGGGAAGGAATCTCATTTCGCTCTCATGGCTATGACAGATCCTCCAAAACAGGTAAGTTCTGAATCTACAACTGACATTACTAGTGATAAGTATTGTGGCACTTGTGATAGATTGACAGAAGAAAATAAGCAACTCTGTGTTCAACGTGATAGTGCTGTGATTAACTGTCAATCTGCTCGCAAGGAAGTTATATGTAGAGGATGTTATTTGACACGAAAACAGGATTATATGATCATACAAGTTACAAAACCAGGTGCGGAAACCCTAGCTTTGAACAAACTGATGTAAACTCAAATCAAAACACAATCAAAGTCATTTTCAATGCTTTTCATAGATTAACACATTCATAAAGTTGATTACAATGTCAAAACAGTTAATCTAGATCACACACACACTATCTCAAACTGCTCTGGAACAACACCTCAAAACACACACACCTAATGACTCTCTTAAACTTACAAAATCACAAAATCTATATATAGGCACTGCACATTCGCCCATTGTGAATGGTCGAATGTGAGGCTTTTCCACATTCGCCCATTCTGATGGTCGAATGTGTATCTTCAGTGTAGTCCAGTTCCAGATTCGTCCACAGTATTCTACCTTCGCCTATTTCATAATCACCTTCGCCCAATCAGTCTACATTCGCCCAACCAGCCTTTCTAACACATGTTAACTATCCAATCACTAGTCGCAAAACGCATCTACAAACTCCCCCTCGACTATTGATTGGATCGTTTTCTGTCCTCGTCCATGGCTTTGTTCAGCAACATGATTCTGAGCTGTTTCTTCTGCTCCTTAGTCATCTCAGGCTCTAACCTTCTCTTCACCGGTTTTGACACGTTCGCCATCTTCACCATCTTGCCAAGTTTTCCCTCCAAATTACTACCCGCATTAATATCATATGCAAAGCAAACACCAACTACTTGAGTGTATTTCTTTGCCTGATCAGCGTCGTTCGGCTCATGATGAATCGGATTGTAAAAGAGCATGATGATGTCTTCGAAGGTGCAATTTATCAACCACATAGGATCAAATTGTAGAGGAAGGATTCGACACGAAAACAGGATTATATGATCATACAAGTTACTAAACCAGGTGCGGAAACCCTAGCTTAGAACAAACTGATATAAACTCAATCAAAACACAATCAAATTCATTTTAAAAGCTTTTCATAGATTAACTCTTTGAAATAATTGCTTACTGATTGATTACAGTTAATCTAGAACACAAACTAACACTCTCAGACCTCTCTGGAACACACACCAAAAACACACACTCTAAATGACTCGCTTAACATTACAAAAACACGAAATCTATATATAGCATCTGCACATTCGCCCAGTCACACTGGTCGAATGTAGATCTATTTCACATTCGCCCACAGCTGTTGGTCGAATGTGTCTTCTGATCAGCTCTGTTCCAGATTCGTCCAATACAAAGCTACCTTCGCCCACTTCTATGTCACCTTCGCCCATTCTTGTTTTCCTTCGCCCCTTAACACATGTTAACATCTAATCATTAGTCGCAAAAACGCATCTACAAACTCCCCCTCGACTATTGATTAGATCGTTTTCTGTCTTCGTCCATGGCTTTGTTCAGCAGCTTGATTCTGAGCTGTTTCTTCTGCTCTGTCGTCATCTCAGGCTCTAGTTTTCTCTTCACAGGCTTTGACACATTTGCCATCTTCACCTTTTTGCCAAGCTTTCCCTCCAAATTACTTCCAGCATTAATATCATAAGCAAAGCAAACACCCACAACTTGTGTGTATTTCCTTGCTTGATCTGCATCGTTTGGCTCATGATGAATCGGATTATAAAAGAGCATGATGATGTCTTCGAAGGTGCAATTGATCAACCACATAGGATCAAATACATGAACATGCTTGTATTTGTCCTTTCCGTCTCTCAACACAATCACTGCTTCTGCCTTCCTCCAATCATAGTACCAGAAAATGAAGTCAGCACTGAAGTGTTGAGGCATAGGCATCAAAGGTATCTTTCTCATCACTTCAGGTGCCTTATAAATCAAGGTAACCCTTTTCAATTTGGTTCTGGGATCAATATCCCTGTGAACTTTCCTCCGGGGATATTGTGGCTTGAATCTATTCCATCTCGTTCTACTTTCCCAAACCAATTTGTCTGCACACCAACCAACATGTGAGTTATTCACTGAAGCACCCGACATTTGGAATCTGCAAAGATCTCTAACCGCCCAGTACGGTAGAGTTAGCAAGTCAATGAATCTGTAAAAGTACAAGATTCCAGATTCCCACTTAGCAGCTAAACACTTCAGCCTGCTTAAGTATGTCCAACCTAGAGCTCTTCCTCTAAACTTCGCATTATGAAACCTATAAAAGTTTCCTTGAGCTTCAGGCTTTGGTCGGTTTTCATCCATCAGTCTTAATTTCTTCAAATACTCCTTCAACTCATCAGACTTATTTGAAGATTCTGGCAAATCAGCTCCAAGTACTTTCTCAACAAACTCAGCACTCCTCTTCTTTGCCTTTCTTTTTGCAGACGTATTATGCCTCTCAGTAAAATCAGGAAACACCAAGTCTTCATCAGTTTGTCTGAAGTACTGTGGATATTCCTCATGTGTGATATCCTCTATCTCAACTTCTTCAAATTCAGGGGTTTCTTTATCATCAGAGTGATTTCCAATATCCTTCTCAGGAATATGTGGAATCGACTCATCAACAATGAACTCTTCAAACGTTTTCCCTACCCTCTGTGCAAGTCCATCCAATATCTCCTTTGCCACAGAAGCAGGTACTTCCCCTTCTTCTAGATCAGGATCGTTATATTCCAATTCATATCGCATGTCATCAGTTTGGAATATTTCTGCAAAACATCCTGTGAACTCAATAGTCCATTCTCTTTTCTCTAACATGTCCTTGTATACTTGTTTAGCATCATCAGACAAGGACCTCACCTTCTCATTCCAAAACACAGTTTCATCATCAACATTCTCTCCTTTCTTCTTTGAACTTGACTCACCTGTGTCTTTCTTCTTCTTTGAAGGTGGTCTTTTCTCAAATGTAAACTTAGAAGTATCATCTCCTCCATCATTATCATCACTACTACTACTATCATCCTCCTTTTGACTTCCCGACCCTTCAGCATCATCATCATCATCATTATCATCTTCATCATCACTCTTATCCGATTCTTCATTCTCATCTTCCTCATCTTCCTCTTTGTCAGATTCAGATGGTTCAAAATCAACCTGTTCAACCTCTTTCTCTGTATCCTCCTCACCCTCCTTCAGCTTGGGTGCAATGTTGTACAGATCATCTATCAGCTCACTAAGGCGTTTGTTTTCAGCCTTCAACTCTTTGTTATCTTCTTTAATCGCCTTGTATCTGTTTTTGTTTCTCAGACACTTTCCTTCAAGCTTCTTATTCTTAGCTTCTAGCTTCTTAACCTTCTCATCTATCTCATCTTGATTAGATTTAGAAGCTACCACAATCTGAAGCATTTTCTCTTCATTCTGCTTAAACTTGGCAATCTCAGCTTGCTGAGCCACTAACATCTTCATCATGTCGTCCATCCTTTTATTCACCTGCTTCATCACATCGTCATCCACAGTGACCTTCTTTGACTTGGACTTTGACTTAGATGGCTCAATCTCTGTTTCTTTTCCTTTCTGAGGCTGTATAAACATGTTAAGAACATTATCCAGGGCAATATTGAATTGATCCACTGGTAATGTTGTAGCCTCCTTAGTCTTTTGCTTTTTAGTGGCTGGTGAAGATTGTTTAGATGATGTACCAGCATCAGGTAATCTCTTTCCTTTCAACAATAGGTTTAATTCTTTCTCTCTCAGCTGCTTGGTACTTGTTTTCTTAGCCATGGTTTTGTGTTTGGGCTTGGGCAAATTCACTACAACGGTTTCACCTTCATTCAACTCGTCCAAATTTACAGTCAACCCTTCATCTTCAGCACCAACAGACTGCTTGCTCTTCTTAGCTTCGTCAATTGATCTGTTCAGTGATTCAGACTCACCAACCAAAGTGGCCTTTTGTTTGGTAGTCCGGACATTTTCAGCATCCGAATCCCACTGTTCTTCAGTCTCAGTCTCCTCTGAATCAACAGACTCTTCATCTACCAAACTTGTACCCTTCTTAGCAGTAGTTTTCTTCCTCACCGCTTGTTGTTTTGAACTCCCTTGATCTGTCTTTCCCTTACCCTTCCCTTTGGCTCCGGGATTGACAACCCGCCTTTTTCTCTTTGTGCTTGCATCAGCATAAACTAGTGGATCATCATTGTCACTGTCACTGTCAGGATGCCTCGCTGTATTCTTTCCAGGATCCATGTAATCCTCTCTAGCCAAGGCTCCAAACAACCTCCTGTAAGGTGGTCTTTCATTTTCAGGCACACCTTTATAACCTTTCATTCTCACTAAGGTTCTAACATTCATGTGATCCATAACAAGTATCTGTGTTGGATCTTTCTTCAAGTGTGGATACTTATGATCAAAAATCATCATAAGAAATCTCGGATAAAGCATGAACTTCTTAAGCTTCAATCCTTTCAACATCTCTAGCATATGATCCAAAATCATTCCAGCAACATTAAATGGTTTGTTGAGAGTCAACGCAACCATTAACGAGCTCAAACTCTTCCTCATCACGTCGTATCCTCCACTAACACATCCAAACACAAGTATAATGACGTGAGCAAAATACTTAAACTGTACTCCCAGTTTCCCTTTGTAAATAGAACCATCAGTAATCGGTCCTTTGTATTTCATCCTCAGGAAACAGGCTTTCTGCTCAGTCCATGATAATTCCCTTGGATCCTCACTGGTTTCAAACTGGATCTGGAGAGCTTCTCTGATATCTGATTCAGTAATAAACATCTCCATTCCCTGAATCTTGCTTTTAATGATCGTCTGATTATCAAAGTAATCATACTTGGCATTGTTATAGAAATCCTCAACTATATCCTTGTAGATAATAGTTGGTGTGGCCAATGCATAAACCACTCTGCATCTCTTCAGAAACTTGATGATCTCAGTGAATTCCACGTTCTTCTCAACATCTCCAAGATACGCGCAACAATTATGAGTCTTCTCAAACGGCCATTTAGTACCGCTTGATGATTCTCCTTCTTGCACAGTCTCTGGAACTGGATCAGTAACTGCAGTATCCACAGGAATCTCTATATTTTCTTGTTCTTCAGCCATCTGAAACATAAAATCAAAAATAAACGTCAAAACACGAAATCGTCAAAAATTCAAAATTTTAGGTTTTTGAAGTTCCACATTCGCCCAAAATGCACTGGTCGAATGTAGATTATTGTGACCGAAGGTGCAATTTGTCCAGTTTGTTCCACCTTCGTCCAGTCGATGGACCGAAGGTAAAACCTGTTTTATCCCCAAAATTTGAAAAATTTTCAATCATGTTTTTAACCATTCATTTTGATTCAAATCTTGTCTAACATGGCCGATTAAGCTTCGTCTATCATCAATTTTCCCTAATTTTCATTCTACAACAGTTTTCAATAGGAATTAGGGTTTATATTGTTTCATTCGATCAATCAACGATTAAACCTTGTTTATATACTAATTCCTGATACATTCTCCCCCTAAAACTGATGTGGAATGAATGTGTTTCAAAATTAAGCATTAACAATCAGTTAATCATCATGAACCCTAAAACCCTAAGTCCGGTTCATAAAACAAACAATTCCGGCATTAATCCTTGACCATTACCTGTAAAAATTATATAGAAATGATCAGTGATATGCAAGGATCAAAAGGCACAAGCAAGAGTTTCAAAATCAACAAGGTCTTGGTACGAAGAAAAATTTTGAAAAAATGTAAGTGAGGGTCGAACCTGTAATAAGCATATATAAAGGCTGCACCTTCGTCCATTGATATGGTCGAATGTGGGAATTTTCCACATTCGCCCACAAACTAATGTGCCCGAATGTAGAATGTGTACCCGGAAGTGGAAACCACATTCGCCCGTTTTATCATGACCCGAAGGTGAAAAAGATTCCACATTCGTCCCAATTAAGGGCGAATGTAAAAAAAATCTTGAAAAATTTTGCCAAATTACAAACTCGAATCCCGTTCAACATTTTTCAATCCGTTAAGCTTCCAAAATACAAATTTTCACTTTTAGAATGATACAAAGCCCAGATGGTGTTGTCAAATCTCAGAAATTGACTATCAAGCATCCCCGGTTATCAAAAATAAAGCAGAAATGCAAAAATTTTGGATTTTTCTGAAATTTTATCAAAACACACCAAAAATCTTTTTGGATTTTGTATCTTTTTGACACTAAAAGTAAATTGCAACAAAATAAAATGCATCAAAGTAAATGAAAGCAGTAAACATTTTGTGAAATCCGGTCAGAGGATCATATCAGTTTTCTTGAGAAATCTGATCACAGCGTTGATCTTTTTGTTTAATATTATCATTAGAAACAGTATGTGATGCGGCAATTGCTGATATTGTGATCCACGTAAGCTCACATGCAGACAATTACGCAATGCTTTAAAATGATACGAGTTAGGTGTATTAGACTAACACGATGTGGTGCCCACACACACGACATACTCCCGTATCAAGTAATTGCACAAAGCTTCGTCGTAACGCGTGATTATGCCAGAGTTATCCGTAAAAGTTACAAAGTATATAGCACAGAGGTGTACAGGTCAGCAAACGAATGCAGCAGAGTAACATGTGCGTATACACTAGGTTGAGGCTGATATTAATCACTGATTTGCATCAGATGATCAATACGATGTAATAATGATCTATGATCAATTAAAACATAAAGTTCCTCAATTCGGTAACTTCCGGTTTTGGCAATTAAGCTCTTTTAGCAAATATTCTGATAAAACTAGGTCCGTAAATCAATACGACAAAAGTTTATCAGAATATCCCGGATAACCATAACATAACGACCCGAAACCTCAGATTTTGGCAATCCTATCAAACGAAATTACAGTACTAAGACCATATGCCCATGAGGTGTTCAGCCACGAACGCATAGTTCGTTATGTTTGTATCACTAATGCACGCAATATTTAGTCTACGAAGCCTATCAGCATATCACACGTAATCAACACACGCCTCATAAACTATACACTTCTTTAGCCTGTGTCAGATTCCCACTGATGTACTATCATTTCCTCTGTTTTACCAGGAAATCATTTTTGATTTTCTAATTTTTAGGTCTTTTTGAATTTTATAATGTTTTTGGCTTTTCTGATAAAATGGCTCCCCCTAAAATAAAGAACATATTTTTGGTATTTTTGATTTTTCTGAAAAACAAATAAAAACAAAATATAAAAGAAACAATCCACTCGAAAGCATCAACTTCTTTGAGGATTAAACAATCCCCTCGAAAGCATCAACTTCTTTGAGGATTACGATAGTAAAGAGAAATTCCCAATTAGCAAAGAGAAATTCCCAATTAGCAAAATATAAAAACTAAAAACTAAAAAACGATAAACCGAGGTGCCGATTAGTCCTGTTTTTCCTTTATATTGTTTACTTTTAAAAGATATTCAAAGCGTGAACGATCAAAAGCTTTAGTAAACAAGTCTGCACGTTGGTAGTCAGTATGAATTTTGATCATATCAATCAATTCCTTAGCGTAACAATCACGGATAAAATGATATTTGATCCGGATATGTTTCGCTTTAGAATGATTTTCCGAATTTTTAGTTAATGCAATTGCGGCTTCGTTGTCACAGTAAATAGGGGTTTTTAGAAACTGCAAACCGTAATCCACCATTTGTTGTTGAATCCAGAGTACTTGCGAACAGCAACTCGAGGCTGCAATGTACTCGGCTTCACAGGTAGATTGTGCTACGGAAGTCTGTTTCTTGCATTGCCAGGTGATTAACCTGCTCCCGAAAAACTGGCAACCAGCTGTAGTAGATTTGCTATCTTTGTCACAGCCGCCCCAATCTGCATCACTAAAAGATATGAAATCAAAATTATCATCATTAGGGTACCAAAGTCCTTTTGAGGGACAACCCTTCAGATATCGAAGGATACGCTTGACCGCCGTCAGATGACTTTGTTTCGGCTTCGATTGATAACGGGCACAGAGACACGTTGCATACATAATATCTGGTCGAGACGCCGTCAAATACATCAGAGATCCGATGATTGCTCTGTATGTAAAAGGATCCGTCAGCTCCCCCTTAGCGTCCACTCCAATCCCGTGATTGGGTTGAATCGGGGTATCCATCGGCTTTGAGTCCTCCATCTGGAACCGGCTCAAGATGTCGGAGACATATTTTGTCTGGTGAATGAAGATACCGTCGGGTCTTTGGTCCACCTGCAAGCCTAGGAAAAACTGCATCTCCCCCATTGCGCTCATTTCGAACTTTTCCTGCATGACAGTTTCGAACTCCCTGCATAAAAGCTCGTTAGTTGAACCAAATATTATATCATCAACGTATATCTGTACTAGAAGCAAGTCATCTCCCGTCTTTTTCGTAAAGAGGGTGCAATCGACGAGGCCGCGCTTAAATCCTTTGGTGATGAGGTATGTACTTAGCTCCTCGTACCACTGCCTCGGAGCCTGGTGCACGCCATAAAGAGCTTTGTTCAACACGTAGACCTTATCCCGGTGGATTGGGTCCTCAAAGCCTGGTGGCTGCCCGACATACACCTCTTCCTTGACTTTACCGTACAGAAATGCGCTTTTCACGTCCATCTGATAAACTTTGAATTTCTTATAAGAAGCAAACGCGAGGAACATCCGAATAGCTTCGATTCGTGCTACCGGTGCATAGATTTCATTATAATCAATCCCTTCGATTTGATGGAAACCCTGCACAACCAATCTGGCTTTGTTACGAACGATAACCCCACGATCATCCTTCTTACACTTAAACACCCATTTGGTGCCAATCTTCTTCCTATCCGGCGGCAAATCTGTGAGCGTCCAAACTCCCAATTTCTGGAATTGTAATAACTCCTCCTGCATAGCTTCCACCCAGGCATCATCCTTCAAAGCGTCCTTGTATGTCCTTGGCTCTACCTGCGACACATAACACGCAAACGACCAATCATTTTGACTACCAGATTGTTGAATTTTGGCATATAAAGCTAAAGCACCAAAACTCTCTGGCGAATTAACGCTTTTAAGCTGCCCTCTGGTCATAACACTGCTTCCAGGATCACCGATAACTTGCTCCAGCGGGTGAATACGATGAATCCGAGATTCCGGATAATTAGGTACTTGCACTCCCGTCTGAACAGTCAAGTTCTCTACAGCATCCAGATCATGACCCGTATTAGATGATGAAGCCACATCTGAATTTGGAGTTGGGTTCACTGGCGGTGCCTCCTGTTCTTCAGCTTGATCAAGAATAGCTTCTTCAAATTGTTCATCTTCAGATTCTGAAGTGTCTAATGAAGTTGAAGCCTCTTGAAAAATCTCTTCTTCTTGTATAGGAGCATTGGTATCATTAGAAGCTGGTAGGGGGTTCACGGTGATCGGACGCACCAACGGTGAAGTTGTTGCATTTTCGCACTCGTAAAGTAATCGAATAACAGCTTCTTCAACCAAGCTATCTAGATTGAATGATTCAAAGAAATCTTTGTAATCAAACATCCAATCAGGACCCGTGCCTTGAATATTTTGAGTATATCGTTGAACATCCACATTAGCCCAGTCTTCCACACGACGAGTTCGTTTGTTGTATACCCGTTTGAGCGGGGTTGCATATCCAACAAAGTAACCCTCCTCAGCTTTAGGACTAAACTTTTCGCTTGGATTCAACATTGTGCATGGCGCCCCAAAAGGTTCTAGATACTCTAAGTTCGGCTTCCGTCGGTGTAACAGCTCATAAGATGTTTTACCAAACTTCTTCACTGTTAGAACCCGATTTAACGTGTAATTTGCTGCATAAATCGCCTCATTCCAGAACATTACTGGAAGATTTGAATCAGCAAGCATTGTTCTAGCCGCTTCAATTAGAGTCCTATTCTTTCGTTCAGCAACACCGTTCTGTTGAGGGGTGTACGGAGCCGAATATTCATGATGTATCCCTTTGTTTTCACAAAGTTCATCCATCCTGGCATTTTTGAACTCCGTCCCATTGTCACTCCGAATTCTCTTTATCTTCACATTGTAGAGATTCTCCAATCGAGTGAACAGAACTTTTAGATTAATAAAAGTGTCGCTTTTATTCTGCAAACACATCACCCATGAAAATCTTGAGTAATCGTCAGTGACGACTAAACAATAAAGCTCTCCAAGATGACTTTTGCGCTTGACTGGTCCGAAAAGATCCATGTGCAATCGCTCAAGTGGCATCTCAACAGAGTTAACCTTTTTCACTTTGTGGGACTGTTTGTGTTGCTTCCCCTTTTTACAACTCACACACTTGTCATTCAGATGGAAATGTTTCACATTTACTCCATCGACAAGTCCATTTCTCACAAGTTGATTCATTTTCTTCAGATGAATGTGCCCCATTCTTCGGTGCCACATTATCGATTCTTTCTCAGTCGCCTTGGACAAAAAGCATGTTATTTGCCCCTGTGATGTCATCGCCTTGGACATATCAAGAATGTATGCCCCTGTGATGTCATCGCCTTGGACATATCAAGAATGTATAGATTGTTGACGCGAGGTGCCTTCAACATTATCCACTCTTTAGGAATTGTAAAGCCCGGTTTCAGAATATAGCAGGATTTGTCATCAAAATGCACAGTAAATTTCTTGTCACAAATTTGACTGACACTCAACAGATTATAATCTATCTGCTTCACATACGAAATCCGCTCGAAACTCACTATCCCATTGCTTACACTTCCTTCCATTGTGATATATCCGCCTTTGTTTCCCGCGAAAGCTACATACCCTCCATTGATGTTCTTCACGTCGAACAGCAACGCAAGATCCCCTGTCATGTGGCCTGAAGCTCCACTATCAACAATCCAAAGACTGCTAATAGGGCCAGCTGAAGCTCCCTGCACACAAAATGTAAATCAGTTAGTTCTTTCGGGGGACCCAAGCCTGAGTCTTGGGCCTTTCAACATCAAGTTTCATAGTAACATTATCACAAACATTTTCAACAACTTTTTGATCAATCTTTTTCTGATTTTTCAAAACAGTTTCCTTTTTCTCATTAACCTTTGAAGTTGAGGCTCCTGGAGTGCCATTGGGTGTCCAAGATTGTTCAGTCCTTTTCAGGATACGAATCTGAGACTTTGGATTCTCAGTTGGTTTCTGAACATTGTTAGCAAATGTAACTTTCTTGGTAACCTTATCTGATTTAACAGACTTAGGTCCAACATTTGATTTAACAATCGGTTTTGGTGGAACCTTTTGCCTATCAACTGTTGCGTTCACCACAGGCTTTCTCCATGAGTGTTCCATAGCAATCCGATTCCTTCTATCATAGTGCATTGGACGAGTGTTCCTCATTTGGTGATAATAGTTATGATTGTAAAACGGTTGTGGTTGTTGAGGAACAACTCTCCTATGAGGTGGCACATAATGATCAATCGGCTTTCTCATGGAATTCCTCACTTCAACCTCGTGCCTCTTGTGCCTTACATATGGACACTGAGCAAGTAAATGCCCACGTTCCCCACACTTAAAGCACGCACGGTACTCTTCAAAAACATTCGGAGCATTTGGTTGAGCAAATGATCTAACTGGATATTGATCATTGTACTGTTGCTTCCTTAAACTCTCAGGGAGTGGCCCTTTTGAGTAAGTAGGCTCATTGAAACCATTAGCTCTGTTTTTGGGTTTAACAAACTCTGTGACATGGACCTTTGGTTCTTGAGGAACATCCAAATACAACTTCTTTAACAAAGCTGGTGGAATTTCATTTGTTCTCTCATGTTTTGGAAACCAAATGGTACTTTCTTGCCAAATCTTTTCAATTTTAGCATAGTTGGCATTTTTTATTGGAAAGTCCTCGTCAGAGATGATCTTATCGGATCCTTCCATCCGATAGAACACCTTGACAGGTTTGTCACATTGTTTGTTTTTATCATTCTTTTCAAGATCTTTCTTAACCACATTAAGATCTTTCTTCACAACATTCTTCTCAGACTTTTTCACATGATGAACATTTCTCATCGGAACAATTTGAGATGATGAAACTGGTTCATTTGTAATGATGTGATTTTCTTTTGGAATTTCACATGCATTAACAGTTTGGTTACAACCAGTATCATCACTCTCTGAGTCTGAGTCAACACTTTCTGCAGTAACACCCTCATCATTGATTCCCAAAATTGGTCTAACATCAGAATTTGGATCACCAATACTTGAAGTATTAGATTCATTTTCCGATGCTGAATCAGATTTTACCGAACTCTCTGGTGTCACTTGGTGACAATTATGGTTTTCAAAAAGAACCGGAGATGGTACAGCCCGATAATTGGTGGTTTTATCATCAATGATGTGGTCTACCACATAAGCAATATTCTTGTAACTTTCCAACTTTTTGTTTACTTTCTCAGCAAAGCATTTGATGGCGGCCATTTCCAACTTGGTGTTTTCAATTTCATTGATATAGTTGTTAATTGCCAATTGTTTTAAGGACAATGTGTTTTTCAAGTCGGAAATGTCCTTTTTGTAGCCATCTAATACTTTGTTAAAAGCATTCAACTCTTTGCGAGTAGATTGACTGTTCATGATAGCACTATCACGTTGAACACGGAGTTGTTTAACCTCCTCAGTCAATCTATCACATGTACCACAGTATTTTTCACTAGTATTATCAGTACTACATGCAGAACTTACAGGTTTTGGCGGATCAGTCATGGCCATTAATGCGAAATGAGCTTCCTTTCCTGCAAAGAATCTGGAATAATCAATCTTTGTGAAAGCATCATCTGCAATGCACGACTTCCTTGTCATCAGAAAATCCGCTTCTGCAAGCAACTGATCGATATCTTCATCCAGAGAATTAACACTTGCTTCAGTATCCGAGTCACTGTCTGAATCAGAATAAACTGATTCACACTCCTCAGGAATGTCAGAAACAGTATCAATCACAACTCCAGAATTTGTTTCTTCAATTTGAACTTCAACATCAACCTTAGCATTAACCTTAACAGGTTCAAAATCTCCATCCATCTCAGTCTCAGACTCATCACTTTCAACCGCAGTTTCAACTTTCTCCTCCATCGTCACTGAATCTTCAATATCAACCTGATATGCAACACAAGCCACATTTCCCCCAGTAGTGATCTCCTCAACACCTATCTGAATACTTGACCAGTCAAACCTCTCATCTTGTTGAGTAACCAATGCTTGATTGGTATTCTGTTGTTCAGTTGGTGTAGTGATTGGTATGACTGTTCGGTTAGTATTGTTTGGTGTTTGGTTTTGTGTCTGGTTTGGTGTGTTTGGTTGTCTATTTTGGTTGTTATTAAAGTTGGTTTGACGATTTTGGTAGTTGTTGTTGTTGTTTGGGGAAGAAACTTGGTTTTGGTTTTGTTGTTGACGGTTCTGATAGGTAGCATTAAATGGATTTCTGTTGCCTTGTTTTGGTGGCTGAGTGCATTCTCTTTTAAAGTGACCTTTACCTCCACAGTTAAAACAAGTCACTTTCTCCTTATTGAACCCGTAGGTTGTGTTAGGAGAAGTTCCCAAATCTATTCTACCTGTCTTCTCGATAAACTCCGTTGCTCTTCGCATTATGCTCGCAAATGCCCATTGAATATCAATGAGTTCCATCTCCTCCTTGTCAATCTGTGCATAGTCTTCATTGGTCAAGTTGTTATTACCAATTTGACTAGCAACTAACCCATTGTAGGAAGAAACCATTGCAGAGACTAATGCAATGTGTTGTTGAGCAACCTCAACTGTCACATTTCCAAGATTGGAAGTCTCCAAAACCACCGTTTGTTGGTTAGGTTGGTTCATTGGTTGTTGTTGAGATTGACCAGCAGTGTAGAAAGCTGCTTGTTGCTTTGGGGAGAATGGTGGAATGTATGAATATTGATATGGAACTTGTGGTTGTGGTTGTGATAAAGATGAAGTTTGTTGATGGTAGTTAATGGTAGGTGATTCCACAGCATTGGATATACATGCAACATGTGGAGTAACTAGCCCTCCTGAACTTGTATTCACTGGAACTGAAGATCCTCCAAAATATAAGTTTGGATTCTGAGGAATCTGTGCTCTCCTAGCCTTCCTCTTCTCTTCCAACTCTTTGTTTTCCAGCTTTTCAATGAACTCCTGAAGAGACCAGTATTGATAAGCATCCTTCTCTTTCAGAACATCCACATGTTGATCCCAGTTAGGTGGTAATGCATCTGCAAACTTTTCCACCTGTTTTGCCATAGGAATCTGTATATCATAGCTAGACAATTCAGATATCAAATGATTATATCTAGGAGTTAGTTCTTTCAAAGTTTCATTTCCAACATAAGAAAAATTCTCAAACTCCTTAACAAGCTCTTCCTTCCTCAAACTTCGAGTCTTCTCATTTCCATCATGCTTCCTTCTAAGCATTTCCCACAGTGCCTTAGAAGTTGTGCAAGTCCCAAATTGATGCAAAAGATCATTTGTGATTGCCTGCGTCAGTTGGGAAAACGCCTTCTTTTCCACAGCAAACTTCTTTTTCTCATCCTCAGCCATGCTCTCCAATGGCACTGGTTCACCTGTGTTCTCCAGAACTGGTGGTGTGTAACCTTTAGCAATCATGTTCCATGCTTCAGCACCTTCCACTCCCATGCCTTCCAAATGTATCTTGAACTTTTTCTGCCACTGGTTGTATTCTTGAATCTCCATAAGCTTCGGTGGCCGAGTCCCGCTACCTGAAGACAAATCATTAATCAGTGTGGAAATAGCATTTGTAGTTTGAGTGTTTACCACCGCTGCTGCTACTCCCCAGTAGTCAGACTGTGGTGCTGGAGGTGCACTTTGAGTCATGTAGTTAACCGGCTGCGAAGACTGTGTGCTCGTCTTCTATGCTGCCACTGTCCATGGGTCCATCACCTGCTGTTGTGGTTGTGTAGTTGTTGGTGTAGGAGTAGTCTGATAACGCCACATGATCTCGAACTTCGAGAAATTCAACACTTAGAAAAATTTACCAAAAACTATCCTAGGTTCGCCCAAAAGTATTTCAGGTTCGTCCCTTTTGAAGTAGATTCGCCCAAAACAGTCACCCGAATGTGAAGTATCACCAGAATGTAAAAATTACACAAACACTTTTCTACGTTCGTCCAAAATACCTAGGTTCGACCGTTTCAGTTTTACATTCGTCCGCCCGATCTCCCGACAGTGAAAAATGTTGCCCGAATGTAAAAAATTCAGGTGAAAAACTCTACGTTCGCCCTAAAACTCTTAGGTTCGCCCAGAAAATCACTCACCTTCGACCAGAAACTCTCACATTCGTCCAAACACACTCAGGTTCGCCCATTTTAACTTTTGAAAAACGGTTACACTTTGAAAAACGGTTATTTTGATCTCTGATTTTCAAAAGTTTGTGGATTTGAATGATCTTGATTAGGTTTTGCTTCGGAGATGATTTGGAACAACTTTAATACTTGGAATTTTGAATTTTAACCACAAAATCACCTCTAATTCTTTCAAAAACACTCAAAAACCATTTTTGTGTAAAAACAGATGTGAATTGATGAAAATTATGTCCAAATCAGCTCTGAGTTTATCAATTTGTTGTTGTATGATCCTCTACGCTCTGATACCACTTTGTAGAGGAAGGATTCGACACGAAAACAGGATTATATGATCATACAAGTTACTAAACCAGGTGCGGAAACCCTAGCTTAGAACAAACTGATATAAACTCAATCAAAACACAATCAAATTCATTTTAAAAGCTTTTCATAGATTAACTCTTTGAAATAATTGCTTACTGATTGATTACAGTTAATCTAGAACACAAACTAACACTCTCAGACCTCTCTGGAACACACACCAAAAACACACACTCTAAATGACTCGCTTAACATTACAAAAACACGAAATCTATATATAGCATCTGCACATTCGCCCAGTCACACTGGTCGAATGTAGATCTATTTCACATTCGCCCACAGCTGTTGGTCGAATGTGTCTTCTGATCAGCTCTGTTCCAGATTCGTCCAATACAAAGCTACCTTCGCCCACTTTTATGTCACCTTCGCCCATTCTTGTTTTCCTTCGCCCCTTAACACATGTTAACATCTAATCATTATTCGCAAAAACGCATCTACACAAATACGTGCACATGCTTGTATTTATCCTTTCCATCTCTCAACACAATCACAGCTTCTGCTTTTCTCCAATCATAATACCAGAAAATGAAGTCAGCACTGAAATGTTAAGGCATAGGCATTAAAGGTATTTTTCTCATCACTTCAGGTGCCTTATAAATCAAGGTAACCCGTTTCAGCTTGGTTCTGGGATCAATATCCCTGTGAACTTTCCTCCGGGGATATTGTGGCTTGAATCTGTTCCATCTTGTTCTACTCTCCCAAACCAGCTTGTCTGCGCACCAACCGACATGAGTATTATTAACTGAAGCACCCGACATTGGGAATCTGCATAGATCTCTAACCGCCCAGTACGGTAGAGTTAGCAAGTCAATGAATCTGTAAAAGTACAAGATCCCTGATTCCCACTTGGCAGCTAGACACTTCAGCCTGCCTAAATATGTCCACCCGAGAGCTCTGCCTCTGAACTTAGCATTATGAAATCTATAAAAGTTTCCTTGAGCTTCAGGCTTCGGTCGGTTCTCATCCATTAATCTCAACTTCTTCAAATAACTCTTCAATTCATCAGATTTATTTGAAGATTCTGGCTTATCAGCTCCAAATACTTTTTCCACAAACTCAGCACTTCTCTTCTTAGCCTTTCTCTTTGCAGAAGTGTTAGGAATTTCAGTAAAGTCAGGAAACACCACATCTTCATCAGTTTGTCTAAAGTATTGTGGGTATTCCTCATGTGTTATATCTTCTATCTCCGCTTCCTCAAATTCAGGGGTATCTTTGTCATCAGAGTGACTTCCAATATCCTTTTCAGGAATATGTGGAATCGACTCATCTACAATGAATTCTTCAAACGTTTTCCCTACCCTCTGTGCAAGTCCATCCAAGATCTCCTTTGCCACAGATGCAGGTACTTCCCCTTCTTCTAAGTCAGGATCGTTATATTCCAATTCATATCTCATATCGTCAGTTTGGAATATTTCAGCAAAACGACCTGTGAACTCAATGGTCCATTCTCTTCTTTCTAATATGTCCTTGTAGACTTGTTTAGCATCATCAGTCAAGGACCTCACCTTCTCATTCCAGAATACACTCTCATCCGAATCAACATTCTCACCTTTCTTCTTCGAACTCGATTCTCCAGTATCTTTCTTCTTCTTTGAAGGTGGTCTCTTCTCAAAAGTAAACTTTGATGTATCGTCTCCTCCATCATTATCATCATCACTACTACTCTCATCCTCCTTCTGACTTCCAGAACCCTCAGCATCATCATCATCATCATTATTATCATCCTCATCATCACTCTTTTCCGATTCTTCATCATCCTCATCATCATCTTCCTCTTTATCAGATTCAGATGGTTCAAAATCAACCTGTTCAACTTCTTTTTCTTTGTCTTCCTCACCCTCTTTCATCTTGGGTGCAACATTGTACAGGTTGTCAATCAGCTCACTAAGGCGTTTATTCTCAGCCTTCAACTCTTTGTTATCTTCTTTAATAGCCTTGAATCTGTTTTTATTCCTCAAACACTTTCCTTCAAGCTTTTTGTTCTTTGCTTCTAGCTTCTTAATCTTCTCATCAATTTCATCCTGATTAGACTTTGAAGCTACAACAATCTGAAGCATCTTTTCCTCATTCTGTTTGAACTTGGCTATTTCAGCTTGTTGAGCCACTATCATCTTCATCATATCGTCCATCTTCTTATTCACTTGCTTCATAACTTCATCATCTACAGTGACTTTCTTTGACTTGGACTTTGATCTAGACGGCTCTACTTCAGCTTCTTTTTCTTTCTGAGGCTTGGTAAACAAGTTAAGTACATTATCCAGTGCAACATTGAACTCATCCACTGGTAATGTTGTTGCCTCTTTAGTCTTTTGTTTCTTTGTGATTGGTGAAGATTGTTTTGATGACGTTCCAGCTTCAGGTAATCTTTTTCCTCTCAAGAGTTGATTTAACTCTTTCTCTCTAAGCTGCTTGGTACTGGTTTTCTTAGCCATGGTTTTGTGTTTAGGCTTGGGCAAGTTAACAACCACTGTTTCTCCTTCGTTCAACTCGTCCATATTCACAGTAAACATTTCATCTTCAGCACTAACAGACTTCTTGCTCTTCTTAGCTTCTTCAATCGATCTGTTCAATGATTCAGACTCACCAACCATAGTGGCCTTACGTTTGGTGGCCCGGACATTCTCAGCATCCGAATCCCATTGTTCTTCAACCTCTGTCTCTTCCGAATCCACTGATTCTTCATCCACCAAACTTGTACCTTTCTTAGCAGTAGATTTCTTTCTCACAACCTGTTGCTTCGAGCTTCCCTGATCAGTCTTTCCTTTGCCCTTCCCTTTGGCTCCAGGATTGACTACTTGCCTTTTCCTCTTCGTATTTGCATCAGCATATACCAAAGGATCATCGTTGTCAGAATCACTATCAGGATGCCTTGCTGTATTCTTTCCTGGATCAATGTAATCCTCTCTAGCTAAGGCTCCAAACAACCTTCTATACGGTGGCCTCTCATTGTCTGGCACACCCTTATAGCCCTTCATTCTCACCAAGGTACGAATGTTCATATGATCTAATGCAAGTATCTGTGTAGGATCTTTCTTCAGATTTGGATACTTGTGATCAAATATCATCATCAGGAATCTAGGGTATAGCATGAAATATTTCTTCTTCAAACCCTTCAGCATCTCCAGCATATGATCCAAAATCATCCCAGCAACATTAAATGGGTTGTTGAGAGTCAACGCAACCATTAATGAGCTCAAACTCTTCCTCATTACATCATAACCTCCACTAACACATCCAAACACATGTATGATGACATGAGCAAAATATTTAAACTGCACGCTCAGTTTCCCTTTGTACATCGAACCATCAGTGATAGGTCCTTTGTATTTCATTCTGAGAAAACAAGCTTTCTGCTCAGTCCACGAGAGTTCTCTTGGATCTTCACTAACTTCAAACTTTATCTGGAGAGCTTCTCTGATGTCAGCCTCTGTAATGAACATCTCCATTCCTTGAATCTTGCTTCTGATAATGGTCTGATTATCAAAGTAATCATACTTCGCGTTGTTGTAGAAGTCCTCAACTATATCCTTGTAGATAATAGTTGGTGTAGCTAAAGCATAAACTACTCTACATCTCTTCAGAAACTTGATTATACCAGTAAACTCCTCATTCTTTTCTACATCTCCCAGATAAGCACAGTAGTTGTGATTCTTCTCGAATGGCCATTTGCTGCCGCTTGATGATTCACCTTCCTGAACAGGTTCTGGGACAGGATCTGTGACAATATTCTCAACAGGAATCTCAATATTCTCTTGTTACTCAGCCATCTGTAACACAAAATCAAAAACAAGCGTCAAAACACGAAATCGACAAAATTCAAAATTTTAGGTTTTTAGAATTCCACATTCGCCCAAAAATCCTGGTCGAATGTAGATTATTCTTGGTCGAATGTAAACTCCTTTGGTCGAATGTGAAACAATGTTGCATAAAAGTGTACATTCGTCCATTTAGAAGTTCCTTCGCCCAACCAATTTCACATTCGTCCGTTCGACAGACCGAATGTAGAAACTGATTTCCCCAAAAATTTTAAAAATTTCCTAAACATGTTTTTAACTCTTGATTTTGATACAATCATAGTCTAACATGGCCGATCAACACTCGTTCACTGTCAATTGTTCCTAAATTTCATTCTATATCAGTTTTTATTAAGAATTAGGGTTGTTTTTGTTCCAAACAATCAATCCGACCTTAAACGATGTTAATAATCTAATTCTTGTATACTTCTCCCCCTAAAATTGATATTGAATGAATGTTTATCAAAAACAAGCGTTAACAAACACTGAAAGTCCATGAACCCTAAAACCCTAGACGCGATTAGAAAACAACTGATTCTGGTCTCGTTCCGTCTTCATTACCTGTAAATTTGATACTAAAATGATCAGTGAAATGTAGGTAATCAAATGCACAATCAGGAAAAACGAAAGCAACAAGGTCTGGTACTTGATGAAAATTTTGAAAAAATACGAATGAGGGTCGAATCTGGTCTTGGCAATATAAAGGCTTCCACCTTCGCCCGTTGGAGGTGGACGAATGTGAAGTATTTCCACCTTCGCCCCAAATAAATGACATGAAGGTAAAAATTGTTCACCCGAAAGTGGATTTTGGTTAAAGACCCACATTCGTCCGTTTAACAACAGCCCGAAGGTGATAATTTTCCACATTCGACCCAATTAAGGGGCGAATGTGAAATGGAAAATTCTGAAAATTTTGCCAAATCACGAATTCGAATCCCGTTCAACATTTTTCAATCCGTTAAGCTTCCAAAACACATATTTTCACATTTAGAATGATACAAAGCCCAGATGGTGGTGTCAAATCTCAGAAATTGACTATCAAGCATCCCCGGCTATCAAAAATAAAGCAGAAATGCAAAAATTTTGGATTTTTCTGAAGTTTTATCAAAACACACCTAAAATCTTTTTGGATTTTGTATCTTTTTGACAATAAAAGTAAATTGCTACAAAATAAAATGCATCAAAGTAAATGAAAACAGTAAACATTTTGTGAAATCCGGTCAGAGGATCATATCAGTTTTCTGAGAAATCTGATCACAGCGTTGATCTTTTTGTTTAATATTATCATTAGAAACAGTATGTGACACGGCAATTGCTGATATTGTGGTCCACGTAAGCTCACATGCAGACAATTACGCAATGCTTTAAAATGATACGAGTTAAGTGTATTAGACTAACACGATGTGGTGCCCACACACACGACATACTCCCGTATCAAGTAATTGCACAAAGCTTCGTCGTAACGCGTGATTATGCCAGAGTTATCCGTAAAAGTTACAAAGTATATAGCACAGAGGTGTACAGGTCAGCAATTGAATGCAGCAAAGTAACATGTGCGTATACACTAGGTTGAGGCTGATATTAATCACTGATTTGCATCAGATGATCAATACGATGTAATAATGATCTATGATCAGTTAAAACATAAAGTTCCTCAATTCGGTAACTTCCGGTTTTGGCAATTAAGCGATTTTAGCAAATATTCTGATAAAACTAGGTCCGTAAATCAATACGACAAAAGTTTATCAGAATATCCCGGATAACCATAACATAACGACCCGAAACCTCAGATTTTGGCAATCCTATCAAACGAAATTACGGTACTAAGACCATATGCCCATGAGGTGTTCAGCCACGAACGCGTAGTTCGTTATGTTTGTATCACTAATGCACGCAATATTTAGTCTACGAAGCCTATCAGCATATCACACGTAGTCAACACACGCCTCATAAACTATACAATTCTTTAGCCTGTGTCAGATCCCCACTGATGTACTATCATTTCCTCTGTTTACCAGGAAATCATTTTTGATTTTCTAATTTTTTAGGTCTTTTTGAATTTTATCATGTTTTTGGCTTTTCTGATAAAATGGCTCCCCCTAAAATAAAGAACAATTTTTTTGAGTTTTAAAATTTTTTTAAAAAAAATTGAAAGAAACAATCCACTCGAAAGCATCAACTTCTTTGAGGATTAAACAATCCCCTCGAAAGCATCAACTTCTTTGAGGATTACGATAGTAAAGAGAAATTCCCAATTAGCAAAGAGAAATTCCCAATTAGCAAAATATAAAAACTAAAAACTAAAAAGTGATAAACCGAGGTGCCGATTAGTCCTGTTTTTCCTTTATATTGTTTACTTTTAAAAGATATTCAAAGCGTGATCGGTCAAAAGCTTTTGTAAACAGATCTGCACGTTGGTAGTCAGTATGTATTTTGATCATATTAATCAATTCCTTAGCGTAACAATCACGGATAAAATGATATTTGATCCGGATGTGTTTCGCTTTAGAATGATTTTTAGTTAATGCAATTGCGGCTTCGTTGTCGCAGTGAATAGGGGTTTTAAGAAACTGCAAACCGTAATCCACCATCTGTTGTTGAATCCAGAGTACTTGCGAACAGCAACTCGAGGCTGCAATGTACTCGGCTTCACAGGTAGATAGAGCCACGGAAGTCTGTTTCTTGCATTGCCAGGTGATTAACCTGCTCCCTAAAAACTGGCAACCGGCTGTAGTAGATTTGCTATCTTTGTCGCAGCCGCCCCAATCTGCATCACTAAAAGCGATAAAATCAAAATTATCATCATTAGGGTACCAAAGTCCTTTTGAGGGACAACCCTTCAGATATCTAAGGATACGCTTGACCGCCGTCAGATGACTTTGTTTCGGCTTCGATTGATAACGAGCACAGAGACACGTTGCGTACATAATATCTGGTCGAGACGCCGTCAAATACATCAGAGATCCGATGATTGCTCTGTATGTAAATGGGTCCGTCAGCTCCCCCTTAGCGTCCACTCCAATCCCGTGATTGGGTTGAATCGGGGTATCCATCGGCTTTGAGTCCTCCATCGGGAACCGGCTCAAGATGTCGGAGACATATTTCGTCTGGTGAATGAAGATCCCGTCGGGTCTTTGGTCCACCTGCAAGCCTAGGAAAAACTGCATCTCCCCCATTGCACTCATTTCGAACTTTTCCTGCATGACAGTTTCGAACTCCCTGCATAAAAGCTCGTTAGTTGAACCAAATATTATATCATCAACGTATATCTGCACTAGAAGCAAATCATCTCCCGTCTTCTTCGTAAAGAGGGTGCAATCGACGAGGCCGCGCTTAAAACCTTTGGAGATGAGGTATGTACTTAGCTCCTCGTACCACTGTCTCGGAGCCTGGTGCAGGCCATATAAAGCTTTGTTCAACACGTAGACCTTATCCCGGTGGCTTGGGTCCTCAAAGCCTGGTGGCTGCCCGACAAACACCTCTTCCTTGACTTTCCCGTACAGAAATGCGCTTTTAACGTCCATTTGATAAACTTTGAATTTCTTGTATGAAGCAAACGCAAGGAACATCCGAATAGCTTCGATTCGTGCTACCGGTGCATAGATTTCGTTATAATCAATCCCTTCGATTTGATGGAAACCATGCACAACCAATCTGGCTTTGTTACGAACAATAACCCCACGATCATCCTTCTTGCACTTAAACACCCATTTAGTGCCTATCTTCTTCCTATCCGGCGGCAAATCCGTGAGCGTCCAAACTCCCAATTTCTGGAATTGTAATAACTCCTCCTGCATAGCTTCCACCCAGGCATCATCCTTCAAAGCGTCCTTGTATGTCCTTGGCTCTACCTGCGACACATAACACGCAAACGACCAATCATTTTGACTACCAGATTATTGAATTTTGGCATATAAAGCTAAAGCACCAAAACTCTCTGGCGAATTAACACTTTTAAGCTGCCCTCTGGTCATAACACTGCTTCCAGGATCACCGATAACTTGCTCCAACGGGTGAATACGATGAATCCGAGATTCCGGATAATCAGGTACTTGCACTCCTGTCTGAACAGTCAAGTTCTCTACAGCATCCAGATCATGACCCGTATTTGATGATGAAGCCACATCTGAAGTTGGAGTTGGGTTCACTGGCGGTGCCTCTGGTTCTTCAGCTTGTTCAAGAATGGCTTCTTCAAATTGTTCATCTTCAGATTCTGAAGTGTCTAATGAAGTTGAAGCCTCTTGAAACACTTCTTCCTCTTGTATAGGAGCATTGGTATCATTAGAAGCTGGTAGGGGGTTCACGGTGATCGGACGCACCAACGGTGAAGTTGTTGCATTTTCACACTCATAAAGTAATCTGATAACAGCTTCTTCAACCAAGCTATCTAGATTGAATGATTCAAAGAAATCTTTGTAATCAAACATCCAATCAGGACCCGTGCCTTGAAGATTTTGAGTATATCGTTGAACTTCCACGTTAGCCCAGTCTTCCACTCGACGAGTTCGCTTGTTGTATACCTGTTTAAGCGGGGTTGCATATCCAACAAAGTAACCCTCCTCAGCTTTAGGACTAAACTTCTCGCTTGGATTCAACATAGTGCATGGCGCCCCAAAAGGTTCTAGATACTCTAAATTCGGCTTTCTTCGGTGTAACAGCTCATAAGATGTTTTACCAAACTTCTTCACTGTCAGAACCCGATTTAATGTGTAGTTTGCTGCATAGATCGCCTCGTTCCAGAACATTACTGGAAGATTTGAATCAGCAAGCATTGTTCTAGCCGCTTCAATTAGAGTCCTATTCTTTCGTTCAGCAACACCGTTCTGTTGTGGGGTGTACGGAGCCGAATATTCATGATGTATCCCTTTGCTTTCACAAAGTTCATCCATCTTGGCATTTTTGAACTCCGTCCCATTGTCACTCCGAATTCTCTTTATTTTCACATTGTAGAGATTCTCTAATCGAGTGAACAGAACTTTCAGATTGATAAAGGTGTCACTTTTATTTTGCAAACACATCACCCATGAAAATCTTGAGTAATCGTCAGTGACGACTAAACAATAAAGCTCTCCAAGATGACTTTTGCGCTTGACCGGTCCGAAAAGATCCATGTGCAATCACTCAAGTGGCATCTCTACAGAGTTAACCTTCTTCACTTTGTGGGACTGTTTGTGTTGCTTCCCCTTTTTACAACTCACGCACTTGTCATTCAGATGGAAATGTTTCACGTTTACTCCATCGACAAGCCCATTTCTCACAAGTTGATTCATTTTCCTCAGATGAATGTGCCCCATTCTTCGGTGCCACATTATCGATTCTTTCTCTGTCGCTTTTGATAGAAAACACGTTATCTGACCCTGTGATGTCATCGCCTTGGACATATCAAGAATGTATAGATTGTTGACGCGAGGTGCCTTCAACATTATCCATTCTTTCGGAATTGTAAAGCCCGGTTTCAGAATATAGCAGGATTTGTCATCAAAATGCACAGTAAATTGTTTATCACATATCTGACTGACACTCAACAGATTATAATCAATCTGCTTCACATACGAAATCCGCTCGAAACTCACTATCCCATTGCTCACACTTCCTTCCATTGTGATATATCCACCTTTGTTTCCCGCGAAAGCTACATACCCTCCATTGATGTTCTTCACGTCGAACAGCAACGCAAGATCCCCTGTCATCTGGCCTGAAGCTCCACTATCAACAATCCAAAGACTGCTAATAGGGCCAGCTGAAGCTCCCTGCACACAAAAAGTAAATCATTTAGTTCTTTTGGGGGACCCAAGCCTGAGTCTTGGGTCTTTGAACATCAGGTTTCAAAGTAACATTCTCACAAGCATTTTCAATAACTTTTTGATCAATCTTTTTCTGATTGTTCAAAACAGTTTCCTTTTTCTCACTAATCCTTGAAGTTGAGGCTCCTGGAGTACCATTGGGTGTCCAAGATTGTTCAGACCTTTTCAAAATACGAATCTGAGACTTTGGGTTCTCAGTCGGTTTCTGAACGTTGTTAGCAAATGTAACTTTCTTGGTTACCTTATCTGATTTAACAGACTTAGGTCCAACATTTGATTTGACAATCGGTTTTGGTGGAACCTTTTGCCTATCAATTGTTGCGTTCACCACAGGCTTTCTCCATGATTGTTCCATAGCAATCCGATTCCTTCGATCATATTGCATTGGACGAGTGTTCCTCATTTGGTGAAAATTGTTTTGATTATAAAACGGTTGTGGTTGCTGAGGAACAACTCTCCTATGTGGTGGCACATAATGATCAATCGGTTTCCTCATGGAATTCCTCACTTCAACCTCGTGCCTCTTATGCCTTACATATGGACACTGAGCAAGTAAATGCCCTCGTTCCCCACATTTAAAGCACGCACGGTACTCTTCAAAAATATTCGGAGCATTTGGTTGAGCAAATGATCTAACAGGGTATTGATCATTATACTGTTGCTTCCTTAAACTCTCAGGGAGTGGCCCTTTTGAGTAAGTAGGCTCATTAAAACCATTAGCTCTGTTTTTGGGTCGAACAAACTCTGTGACATGGACCTTTGGTTCTTGAGGAACATCCAAATACAATTTCTTTAATAAAGCTGGTGGAATCTCATTTGTTCTCTCATGTTTTGGGAACCAAATAGTGCTTTCTTGCCAAATTTTGTCAATTTTAGCATAGTTAACATCTTTTATTGGAAAGTCCTCGTTAGAAATGATTTTATCGGATCCTTCCATCCGATAAAACACTTTGACAGGTTTGTCACATTGTTCATTCTTAACACTCTTTTCAAGATCTTTCTTAACCACGTTTTTCTCAAGATCTTTCTTCACAACATTCTTTTCAGACTTCTTTTCACGATGAGCATTTGCCATCGGAATCACAATCTGAGATGGTGAAACTGGTTCATTTGTAATGATGTGATTTTCTTTTGGAATTTCACATGCATTAACAGTTTGATTACAACCAGTGTCATCACTCTCAGTGTCTGAATCCACACTCTCAGCAGTAACACCCTCATCATTGATACCCAAAATCGGTCTAACATCGGAATGTGGATCACCAATACTTGAAGTATTAGATTCATTTTCCGATGCTGAATCAGATTTTACCGAACTCTCCGGTGTCACTTGGTGACAATTATGGTTTTCAAAAAGAACCGGAGATGGTACAGACTGATAATTGGTGGTTTGATCATCAATTATATGGTCTACCACATAAGCAATATGCTTATAACTTTCCAGCTTTTTGTTTACTTTCTCAGCAAAGCATTTGATGGCGGCCATTTCCAACTTGGCGTTTTCAATTTCATTGATATAGTTGTTAATTGCCAATTGTTTTAAAGACAAAGTGTTTTTCAAGTCGGAAATGTCCTTTTTGTAGCCATCTAAAACTTTGTTAAAAGCATTCAACTCTTTGCGAGTAGATTGACTGTTCATGATAGCACTATCACGTTGAACACGGAGTTGTTTGTTCTCCTCAGTCAATCTATCACATGTACCACCATATTTATCACTTGTAACATCAGTGCTACACTCAGAACTTACAGGTTTTGGCGGATCAGTCATGGCCATCAATGCGAAATGAGCTTCCTTTCCTGCAAAGAATCTGGAATAGTCAATCTTTGTGAAAGCATCATCTGCAATGCACGACTTCCTTGTCATCAGAAAATCCGCTTCCGCTAGTAACTGATCTATATCATCATCTAGAGAATTAACACTTGCTTCCGTATCCGATTCACTGTCTGAATCAGAATAAACCGATTCACACTCCTCAGGAACATCAGAAACAGTATCAATCACAACTCCAGAATTTGTCTCTTCAGCTTTAACCTCAACATTAACCTCAGCATTAACCTTAACAGGTTCAGTCTCCACATCCATCTCAGCCTCAGACTCATCACTTTCAACCTCAGTTTCTACCTTCTCATCCATTGTCACTGAATCTTCAATATCAACCTGATATGCAACACAAGCCACATTGCCACCAGTAGTAATTTCTTCAACACCTATCTGCATACTCGACCAGTCAAACCTCTCATCTTGTTGAGTTACCAATGCTTGATTCTGATTGGTATTCTGATGTGTTTCATTTGGTGTAGTTATTGGTATGACTGTTCGGTTAGAATTGTTTGGTGTTTGGTTTTGTGTCTGGTTTGGTGTGTTTGGTTGTCTATTTTGGTTGTTATTAAAGTTGTTTTGACGGTTTTGGTAGTTGTTGTTGTTTTGGTAAGAAACTTGGTTTTGGTTTTGTTGTTGACGATTCTGGTAGCTGGCATTGAATGGGTTCCTATTGCCTTGTTTTGGTGGCTGGGTACATTCTCGTTTAAAGTGACCTTTCCCTCCACAGTTAAAACAAGTCACTTTCTCCTTATTGAACCCATAGGTTGTGTTAGGAGAAGTTCCCAAATCAGTTCTACCTGTCTTCTCGATAAATTCTGTTGCTCTTCTGATAATGCTCGCAAAGGCCCATTGGATATCAATGAGTTCCATCTCTTTCTTGTCAATCTGTGCGTAGTCTTCATTGGTCAAGTTGTTATTCCCAATTTGACTAGCAACTAATCCATTGTAGGATGAGACCATTGCAGAGACTAATGCAATGTGTTGCTGAGCAACTTCAACTGTCACATTTCCCAAGTTAGATGTTTCCAAAACCACCGTTTGTTGGTTAGGATGGTTCATTGGTTGTTGTTGAGATTGACTAGCAGTATAAAAAGCTGCTTGTTGCATTGGGGAGAATGGTGGAATGTATGAATTGTTGTATTGTTGTTGTGGTGGTGGTTGTGAAAAGGATGATGTTTGTTGATGGTAGTTAATGGTAGGTGATTCCATAACATTGGATATACATGCAACATGTGGTGCAACTAGCCCTCCTGAGCTTGATGTACTAGCTGGAACTGGAGATCCTCCAAAGTATAAGTTGGGATTCTGAGGAATCTGTGCTCTTCTAGCTTTCCTCTTCTCTTCCAATTCTTTGTTTTCCAGCTTCTCTATGAACTCCTGAATAGACCAGTATTGATAAGCATCCTTCTCCTTAAGAACCTCCACATGCTGATCCCAGTTTGGTGGTAATGCATCTGCAAACTTGTCCACCTGCTTTGCCATAGGAATCTGTATACCATAGCTAGACAATTCAGATAACAAATGATTATATCTAGGAGTTAGTTCTTTCAAAGTTTCATTTCCAATATAAGAAAAGTTCTCAAACTCCTTTCTCAGTTCTTCCATCCTTAGACCTCTAGTCTTCTCATTTCCATCATGCCTTCTTTTAAGTGCTTCCCATGCCTTAGATGTTGTGCAAGTCCCAAACTGATGCAAAAGATCATTTGTGATTGCCTGTGTCAATTGGGAAAACGCCTTTTTCTCCACAGCAAACTTCTTTTTCTCATCCTCAGCCATGCTCTCGAATGGCACTGGTTCACCTGTGTTCTCCAAAACTGGTGGTGTGTAACCTTTAGCAATCATGTTCCATGCTTCTGCACCCTCCACTCCCATGCCTTCCAAATGTATCTTGAACTTTTTCTGCCACTGATTGTATTCTTGAATCTCCATAAGCTTCGGTGGCCGATTCCCGCTACCTGAAGACAAATCATTAATCAGTGTGGAAATAGCATTTGTAGCTTGAGTGTTTACCACCGCTGCTGCTACTCCCCAGTAGTCAGATTGTGGTGCTGGAGGTGCACTCTGAGTCATGTAGTTAACCGGCTGTGAAGACTATGTGCTCATCTTCTGTGCTGCTACCGTCCATGGGTCCATCACCTGCTGTTGTGGTTGTGTAGTTGCTGGTGTCGGAGTAGTCGGAAAATTCCACATGATCACGAACTTCGAGAAATTCAACACTTAGAAAATTTTCCAAAAACTAACTCTAGGTTCGCCCAGAATGTTTCAGATTCGTCCCTTTCTGCTTCAGGTTCGCCCAAACAGTGATACCCGAATGTAAAATCTCACCAGAAAGTAAAAACACACTATCAGTTTTCACGTTCGTCCAAAACTAATCCAGGTTCGCCCGTTTATGTTCCAGGTTCGCCCGCCCGATTACCCGAATGTGAAAAATGTGACCCGAAATTGAAAAATTCAACAGAAAAATTCTAGGTTCGCCCAAAAATTTATCACGTTCGTCCAGAAAACTACACCTTCGACCACACTGATCCAGGTTCGCCCATTTCCTGATTTGAAAAACGGTTACACTTTGAAAAACGGTTATTTTGATCTCTGATTTTCAAAAGTTTGTGAATTTGAATGATCTTGATCAGGTTTTGCTTCGGAGATGATTTGGAACAACTTTAATTCTTGGAATTTTGAATTTTAACCACAAAATCAACTCTAATTCTTTCAAAAACACTCAAAAACCATTTTTATGCAAAAACAGATGTGAATTGATCAAAATAATGTCCAAATCAGCTCTGAGTTTATCAATTTGTTGTTGTATGATCCTCTATGCTCTGATACCACTTTGTAGAGGATGTTATTTGACACGAAAACGGGATTATATGATCATACAAGTTACAAAACCAGGTGCGGAAACCCTAGCTTTGAACAAACTGATGTAAACTCAAATCAAAACACAATCAAAGTCATTTTCAATGCTTTTCATAGATTAACACATTCATAAAGTTGATTACAATGTCAAAATAGTTAATCTAGATCACACACACACACTATCTCAAACTGCTCTGGAACAACACCTCAAAACACACACACCTAATGACTCTCTTAAACTTACAAAATCACAAAATCTATATATAGGCACTGCACATTCGCCCATTGTGAATGGTCGAATGTGAGGCTTTTCCACATTCGCCCATTCTGATGGTCGAATGTGTATCTTCAGTGTAGTCCAGTTCCAGATTCGTCCACAGTATTCTACCTTCGCCTATTTCATAATCACCTTCGCCCAATCAGTCTACATTCGCCCAACCAGCCTTTCTAACACATGTTAACTATCCAATCACTAGTCGCAAAACGCATCTACATTATAGCATTCAACAAAGTGCTTGATGGTTATAAAAAGGACATTTCTGACTTAAAGAAAACTCTTTCATTAAAACAATTGGCAATTAACAGTTACATTGATGAACTTGAAAACACTAAGTTAGAAATGGCCACCATTAAGTGTTTTGCTGAAAAGGTCAACAAAAAGCTTGAAAGCTACAAGCACATTGCTTATGTAGTTGACCACATCATTGATGGACCATCTCAAACCACAAACTATAAGTCTGTGCCATCTCCGGTGCTGTTTGAAAACCACAATTGTCATCAAGTGACACCGGAGAGCTAAGTAAAATCTGACTCTGCATCAGAAGATGAATCCAACACTTCTAGTGTTGGAGATCCAAATTCCGATGTAAGACCGATTTTAAGTTTGAATGATGAAGTAGTTACTGTTTTAACTGATGATTCGGACACTGAGAGTGAGAAAGTTGAGAACGTGAGTGATATTCCAAAGGAAAATCACATTATCACGAATGAACCAGTGTCACCTTCTCAACATTCTCATCCGATGGCTAACGCACATCTTATTAAACAATCCGAAAAGAAAGAGGTTAAGATGGATTCTGGTGACAAACCCGTCAAGGTATTTTATCGGATGGAAGGATCCGATAAGATTATCTCTGATGAGGAATATCCAATCAAATTTGCTAACTACTCTAAAATTGAGAAAATCTGGCAAGAGAGTACCATATGGTTTCCTAAGCATGAAAGGTCAAATGATATTCCACCAGAAATTTTAAAGAAATTGTATTTGGATGTTCCTAAAGAACCAAAAGTTCATGTCACCCAATTCATCAAACCGAAACAAAAAGCAAACGGTTTTCTTGAGCCAGCTTACTCTAGGGGCCCAGCTCCTGAGAGTTTAAGGCGTAGATGTGTTGATGATCAATATCCCATCAATACATTTGCAAAGCCACATGCTCAGAACGTGTTTGAAGAGTACCGTGCATGTTTCAAGTGCGGGGAGAGAGGGCATTTACTTGCTCACTGCCCGTACGTGAGGCACAAAAGGCACGAGGTTGAAGTAAGGAAATCCTTGAGAAAGCCGGTCGACAATAATTATTATCCTCAAAGACGATTTGTTCCTCAACCAGCACCATTTTATAATCAAAACAATTTTTATCAAAAGAGGAATGATCGTCGATTTCAATATGATCGTCGCAACCGGATAGCCATGGAAAAACCTTTGAAGAGACCAATAGTGAACACAACAGTTGATAGACAAAAGGTACCACCAAAACCTGCTGTCAAATCAATTGTTGTACCTAAATCGGTTAAATCCGAGAAGGTAGTCAAGAAAGTTTCATTTGTTAACGAGACTAAGAAATCGACTGAGACTCCAAAGTCTCAGATTCGAATTCTAAAACGTTCGGAACAGTCTTGGACACCTAATGGTTCCCCGGGAGCCTCTACTTCAAAATCAAATGAAAAGGTTGAGAAAGTTTTGAATGATCCGAAAAAGATTGATTCAAAACCAATTGTTGATATTAATGAATCTTTGAAGGGTGATATTCAAAGACCCAAAACCACACAGGCTTGGGTCCCCCGAAAGAACTAACATGTTTACTTGATGTGTGCAGGGAGCTTCAGCTGGCCCTATGAGCAGTCTTTGGATTGTTGATAGTGGAGCTTCAGGCCACATGACAGGTGATTTGGCTTTGCTGTTTGACGTAAAGAATATTAATGGAGGGTATGTTGCATTTGCTGGGAACAAAGGAGGTTACATCACGATGGAGGGAAGCGTGAGTAACGGGATTGTGAGTTTCGAGAGAATTTCTTATGTGAAGCAGATCGATTATAATCTGTTAAGTGTCAGTCAGATATGCGACAAGCAATTTTCTGTGTATTTCGATGACAAATCTTGCTATATCCTCAAACCGGGCTTCAAAATTCCAAAAGAGTGGGTTATGTTGAAGGCACCTCGAGTCAACAATCTCTATAATCTTGATATGTCTAAGGCAATGACGACCCAGGGACAAGTTACATGCTTTTTATCAAAGGCTACTGAGAAAGAATCAATCATGTGGCATAGAAGAATGGGACATATTCACTTGAGGAAAATGAACCATTTGGTGAAGAATGGGCTTGTCGAAGGTGTCAATGTTAAACATTTCCATTTGAATGACAAGTGCGTGAGCTGTAAGAAAGGCAAGCAACACAAACAATCCCATAAGGTGAAGAAAGTAAACTCTGTTGAGATGCCACTTGAGCGGTTGCACATGGACCTATTTAGACCTGTCAAACGTAAAAGTCATCTTGGGGAGCTTTATTGTTTAGTTGTTACTGATGACTATTCAAGATTCTCATGGGTAATGTGTTTGCATCATAAAAGTGACACGTTTAACAATCTAAAAGTTATGTTCACTCGATTGGAGAATGTCTATGGTCTTAAGATCAAGAGAATTCGGAGTGACAATGGGACGGAATTCAAAAATGCACAGATGGATGATCTTTGTGAAAACAAAGGAATTCATCATGAATATTTTGCCTTGTATACCCCTCAACAGAATGGTGTCGCTGAACGGAAAAACAGGACTCTCATAGAAACGGCAAGAACAATGCTCGCAGACTCGAATCTTCCAGTAATGTTCTGGAACGAGGCGATTTATGCCGCAAATTAGACACTAAATCGGGTCTTAACAGTGAAGAAGTTTGGCAAAACTTCTTATGAACTGTTGATCCGACGAAAGCCGAACCTGGAGTATCTAGAATCTTTTGGGGCTCCGTGTACTATGTTGAATCCAGGCGAAAAGTTTAGTCCGAAAGCTGAAGAGGGATACTTTGTTGGATATGCAACCCCGCTTAAACGGGTATTCAACAAAAGAACTCGACAGGTAGAGGATTGGGCAAATGTTGAAGTTCAACGGTATACTCAGAATGTGCAAGGAAATGGTCCCGATTGGATGTTTGATTACAAAGATTTCTTTGAATCATTCAATCTAGATAGTTTGTTTGAAGAGGCTGTTATCCGATTACTTTACGAGTGTGAAAACGCAGTGACTTCACCATTGGTGCGTCCAATCACCGTAACTCCTCCAACAGCTTCTAATGATACCAATGCTCCTGTACAAGAGGAAGAAGTGTTTCAAGAGGCTTCAACTACATTGGATACTTCAGAATCGGAAGATGATGGAGATTTTGATGAAGCTATTCTTGATCATGCAACAGAGGCACCGCCAGTGAATCCAAATCCAGATGTTGCTTCATCGTCTAACACGGGTCATGATCTGGATGCAGTGGAGAACTTGACTACTCAGACGGGAGTGATTGTACCTGATCATCCGGAATCTCGGAATCATCGTATTCACCCGCTAGAGCAAGTTATCGGTGACCCTGGTAGAAGTGTTATGACGAGAGGACAGCTACGAAGTGTCAATTCACCAGAAAGTTTTGGTGCTTCAGCTTTATATGCAAAAATACAAAAGTCTGGTTGTCAGAATGATTGGTCGTTTGCATGTTATGTTTCGCAGGTTGAGCCGCGGACATATAAAGAAGCCCTTTTGGATGATGCTTGGGTCGAGGCGATGCAAGAGGAGTTGTTGCAATTTCAGAAATTGGGCGTCTGGACACTTACAGATTTACCTCCAGGTAGGAAGAAGATTGGTACCAAGTGGGTATTCAAATGTAAGAAAGACGATAGAGGCGTGATCGTAAGGAACAAAGCCAGATTGGTAGTGCAAGGTTTTCATCAAGTTGAAGGAATTGACTACAATGAGATATATGCACCTGTGGCACGCATAGAAGTTATACGAATGTTTCTAGCGTTTTCCTCGTACAAGAAATTTAAGGTGTATCAAATGAATGTCAAAAGTGCGTTTCTCTACGGTGTGGTCAAAGAAGAGGTCTACGTCGGTCAACCACCGGGCTTTGAAGATCCTATCCACCGGGATAAGATTTACGTTCTAAACAAAGCGCTGTACGGGTTGCACCAGGCTCCACGCCAATGGTACGAGGAGCTGAGCACGTACCTCATGTTGAAAGGATTCAAACGCGGATTGGTCGACTGTACTCTGTTTACGAAGAAAACAGGAGATGATTTGCTTCTCGTCCAGATTTATGTAGACGATATTATTTTTGGCTCAACTAACGAACTTCTTTGCAGAGAATTTGAACGTGTTATGCAGGAAAAGTTTGAAATGAGTGCGATGGGCGAAATGCAGTTTTTCCTCGGCTTGCAGGTGGATCAAAGACCAACAGGGATCTTTATTCATCTAACCAAATACGTATCCGAAGTCTTGAGCCGGTTCCAGATGGAGGATTCCAAGCCGATGGACACCCCGATTCAACCTAATCACGGGATTGGTGTTGACGCTAAGGGGGAGCTGACGGACCCATTTACATACAGAGCAATCGTCGGATCTCTGATGTATCTAACCGCATCAAGGCCAGACATAATGTTCGCTACATGCCTCTGCACACGTTTCCAATCGAAGCCGAAACAAAGTCATTTGACAGCGGTCAAGCGTATCCTTAGATATCTGAGGGGTTGTCCGTCGAGAGGACTATGGTACCCTAATGACGATAATTTTGACTTTTTCGCGTTTAGTGATGCAGATTGGGGCGGCTGTGACAAAGACAGCAAATCCACGACAGCTGGATGCCAGTTTTTAGGGAGCAGGCTCGTGACCTGGCAGTGTAAGAAGCAGACTTCGGTCGCATTGTCTACCTGCGAAGCAGAGTATGTAGCAGCCTCGAGTTGTTGCTCACAGGTTCTCTGGATTCAGCAGCAGATGGTGGATTACGGTTTGCAATTTCTTAAAACCCCTATACACTGTGATAATGAAGCCGCAATTGCATTAACTAAAGACACGGTCAATCACTCGAAAGCTAAACATATCCGGATTAAGTATCACTTTATCCGTGATTGTTATGCAAAAGAGTTGATCGATATGGTCAAAATCCACACTGACTATCATAGAGCGTATCTTTTCACGAAAGCTTTTGATAAATCCAGATTCGAATATCTCTTAAAAGTAAATGGCATAAAAGAAAAACAAGACTGATCATCACCTCGGTTTATCGCTTTTTAGTTTTCAAATTTTCTTTAAAGTTTTTACAGTTTTTCAGAAAAATTCAAAAAACCAAAAATATGTTTTACATTTTAGGGGAATTCTTTTATCAGAAAAACCAAAAACATTGAAAAATTCAAAAAGACATAAAAATAGAAAAACCCAAAATGATTTCCAGGATAAAAAGAGGAAATGATAGTACATCAGTGGGGATCTGACACAGGCTAAAGATATGTAATGCAATATGAGGCGTGTGTTGATTTCGTGTGATGTGCTGATAGGCTTCGTAGACTAATAACTGCGTGCATTAGTGATACAAACATAACGAACTACTCGTTCGTGGCTGAGTTGCCAAAATCTGAGGTCTTAGTACCGTAATTTCGTTTGATAGAGTTGCCAAAATCTGAGGTTTCGGGTCGTTATGTTATTGTTATCCGGGATATTCTGATTGAACTTTTGTCGTATTAATTTACAGACCTAGTTTAATCAGAATATTTGCTAAAAGAGCTTTAATGCCAAAACCAAAAGTTACCGAATTGAGGAACTTCATGTTTATTATTGATCAAAGATCATTAATTGCATCATATCAGCTTACTGATGAAAATTAGTAATTGATATCAGCCTCAACCTGGTATATATGCACATGTTACTTTGCTGCATTTGTTTGCTGACCTGTACACCTCTGTGCTATATATCTTGTAACTAAACGGATAACTCTGGCAAAATCACATGTTACGAGGAAGCTTTGTGCAATTTCATGATACGGGAGTATGTCGTGTGTGTGGGAACCACAACATGTTAGTATAATACACTTAAATCGTATCATTTTAAAGCACTGCATAACAGTCTGCATGTGAGCTTATGTGGACAACAATATCAGCAGTTGCCGGGTCACACATTGTTTCTAATGATAATATAAAACAAATTAGATCAACGCTGTGATCAGATTTCTCAAACAACTGATATGATCCTCTTACCGGATATCACAAAACATTTATTGCTTAACTTTACATTTGTGCATTTTACATTGTTTTGTTTTTAAAAAAGATACAAAACTCAAAAAGATTTTTGGTGTGTTTTAACATAAATTTCAGAAAAACCAAAAGTTTTACATTTCTGCGTTATTTTTAGATAACCGATGGTGTTTGATGGTCATTTTCTGAGATTTGCTGAAACAATCTGAGCTTTGTATCATTTAAACTTGAAAGAATGCATGCTTGAGGTTTAATATGTTGAAAAATGTTTGAACGGGATTCGATTTCGTGATTTGGTAAAAAAATTTCAATTTTTCCATTTTACATTCGCCCCTTAATTGGGTCGATTGTGGAAAATTGTTTCACTTTTGAACTTTGAATTTGGACGAAGGTGGGTTTTCCATTTGAAAGTTTCACTTTCGTGTTAAGTTTTCACATTCGGGTCATTAAGTTGGGTTGAATGTGGAAAACTCCTCACATTCGTCGAAAGCCAAGGGTCGAATGTGGAGCTCTATATAAGCATCTCACCAGGTTCGAACCCTCATTCTAAAATTTTTCAAAAATTTTCAAAGTGTGGAAACCTTGTTGTCTTGATTTCTCTGATCATTGATTCTTGTTCCCTATCATATTCTCATCCTTTTGATCTCTTTTACACAGGTAATGGCCATGAATAGAGGACTAATTTGGGATTTTCTTCGCCGAACCCTAGACCAACTCTGTTGGATCATTTTTAGTGTGTTTTTGTATAATTCTTGATGAGATTTTAGTGGTTAATGATTTTAGGGGGAGAATATAACATATTCTAGGGCTATAACACTGTAATTGATAGTTTTTAATCCTTAAAATCGAATAAACCCTAGAATAAGTTTTAAAATCATTAACAACTAAACGTTTAAAGCAATTGATTGTTGAGAATGGTTAGTCGGTCATTTTAGGCAGTGTTTGAATCAAAAACAGAGTGTATAACATATCAGATAACAATTTTGAATTTTTGGGTGATAAACAGACACATTCGTCCCAAATGGTTAGGGCGAATGTGGAACTCAACGGTCGAAGGTGAATGATTAAAGGACGAATGTAGAATCAAAAGGACGAACGTGAAGTTTGATTATTGAATCTTTACATTCGAACCTAAAAGCACATATTCGAACCCATATTTTCTTACATTCGTACCTCAAAAAGGGCGAATTTGGAAATTAGTAAAACTCAAAAATTTCAAAGTTTGTCGTTTTTGATTATTCTGACGTATTTTTCTTGATTTTGTGATACAGATGGCAGAACAACAGGCAGAGAACGTGGAAATTCCAGCAGAAAATGTAGAAGTTCCAGTTCAAGAGGAACAAGCTCCAAAAGCTCCTGTTGATAATGTACCACAAGCGTGGCCATTCGAAGCTCCTCACAATTGTTGTGCTTATGTGGGAGAAGTGATGAAGAACACTGAGTTTTAAGGTATAGTTGACTTTCTCAGAAGGAGCAGGATTATACATGCCATTGCTACACCTGCTATCATATACAAAGACATAGTTGAAGACTTCTGGAAAAATGCTCGTTATGACTTCTGGGAGGGAATGACTGCCATTGTGAGCAAGATTCAGGGGATGGAAGTTTTGGTGACTAAAAAAGATATTAGAGAAGCACTGAGGATCAAAGATGAAGAGTGTACTGATCCTAGAGTATTTTCTTGGACTGAACAGAGAGTATGCTTTCTGAGGATGAAATATAACGGTCCTATCACTGATGGAGCGTTACATAAGGGAAAGCTTAGTGTTCAATACAAATACTTTGCTCATGTGATCATACATGTATTTGGGACAGTGAATGGTGGATATGATGTGATGAGGAAGAGTTTAAGCTCGTTAATGGTTGCTTTGACTCTGAACAAACCATTTAACATAGCTGGGATGATTTTAGATCACATGCTGGAAATGTTGAAGGGATTGAAGTCAAAGAAGTTTATGATGTATCCCAGATTTCTGATGATGATTTTTGATAATATGTATCCTAACTTGAGGAAGGATCCTACTATTGTGTTGGGACAGGATCATATGAACATCAGAACGTTGGTGAGAATGAAGGGATATAAGGGTATTCTGAATGATGAGAAGCCACCACACAAACGTCTGTTTGGTCATTTGGTTAATCCGGGTTACACTGACCAGGATTGAACAAGGCTAGACATGATAAGAGTGATTCGGACAATGATGATCCATTGGTACATGCTGATGCAAATACCAAGAGGAAGAGACAAGTTAAGAATGTCGGAGCCAAAGGGAAGGGCAAGGCAAAGGCTGATGAAGGTGAATCCACAAAGAAACAGAAGGCAAGAAAGAAAAGTACTGCTAAAAAGGGTACTTGTTTGGTTGATGAGGACTCTGTAGATTCTGAAGAGACAGAGGAAGATGAACAGTGGGATTCTGATGCTGAGTTATTGAGGAAGAACTCCAAACGCAAGGCCACTGCAGTTGGAGAATCTGAATCATTAAACAGATCAGTAGAAGAACAGTTACAGAAGGAGCCGATTGATTTAGAAGGTGATTTAGGGCTGGATACTGGAGATTTTGATGGATCTACAGTAGTAGTGAATCTGAAAAAGCCTAAACACAAGTCGATGGCTAAGAAAGTGAGTACAAAGAAGTTAAGAGAGAAGGAAATTGAAAAGTTGTTGAAAGGAAAGAAAGTTCCTGAAGCTGGTACTTCATCAAAGGTTTCCTCACCTGCAGCTAAGAAACAAAAGAAGACTTCCAAAGAACCTGAAGTAGTTCCTGATATGGAATCTACTTTAGAGAATGTTCTTAATATGTTCAGGAAGCCAGAGAAAGAAAAGACTCATGTTGCTGAATCTTCCAAATCAAAAGTCACTGTTTCTGATGATGTGATGAAGCAAGTGAATAAAAAGATGGAAGAAATGATGAAAATGTTGATTGCTCAACAAGCTTAGATTGAAAAGTGTACGAAAAATGAAGAAAAGATGTTACAGATAGTTGTTTCTTCTAAGACGAATCAAGATGAGCTTGAAAAGAAGTTGAAACAACTAGAAGAGGAGAAGAATGAGCTGGATGAGAAGTGTAGTGGAAACAGGAGGATGATTAAGAGTGTGAGAAAAGAGAACAAGGAGTTGAAGAAGGAGAATAAGAGAATGAGTGATCTTCTTGATAAACTTTATGGTGAAGCTCCTAAATTGAAAGAAGGAGAAGAAGATAAAGAGAAAGAAGAAAAACAGGTTGATTATGAAGAATCTGATGAAGAAGAAGAAGGAGATGAATCAGATGATGAATCAGATGACGATGATGATGCTGAGGGTGAATCGGGTAATAAGAAGTATGGTGATTATGAGAGTAGCAGTGATGATGATGATGATGATAATGACGATTCGAGCAAATTCACTTTTGAACAAAGAAAGACCAAGAAGGGGAGTTCTGGTCAGTCTAGCTCGAAGAAGGCAGGAGAGAATGTAGATGCTGATGATAACATTTTCTGGAATGAGAAAATCAGAGCGTTATCAGATGAAGCTAAAGATGTTTATCGGGAGATGTTGGGTAAAAGAGAATGGACGATAGAGTTTACTGGGAAATTTGCTGAAATATTCCAAACTGAAGACATGAGATATGAATTGGAGTATAATGATCCTGATTTAGAGGATGGTGAGGTGTCTGCTGCTGTGACAAAAGAGATTCTTGATGGGATTGCGCAGCGAGTGGGAAAGACACTAGAGGAAATCATGTCGGATCAAATGATTCCAGACATTCCTGAAAAGGATGTTGGTAATCATTCTGATGACAAGCGAACACCAGAGACTGATGAGATTGAAATTGAAGATATAACTCATGAAGAGTATCCTCAATACTTCAGAGAGACTGATAAAAATGAAGTATTCCCAGATTTCACCGAAACACATATGAGGGAGGCTAAGAAGAAAGCTGAAGCGAAAAGCAAAGAATTTGTTAAAAATGTGTTTAGGGATGATAAACAGAAACCATCTGAACAAAGCGATGAGTTGAAGATTTTGTTGAAAAAGATGAAAGAGACTGATGATAAGAGACCGAAACCAGAAGCACAGGGAGGATTCTATAGATATCACAACCAAAAGTTTAAAGGCAGAGCTCTTGGTTGGAAGTATCTTAGAAATCTGAAGTGCATTGCAGTCAAATGGGAAACTGGAATTCTGTACTTCTACAGATTCTATGATTTGCTTACTCTACCGTACTGGGCGGTGAGAGATATATGCAGATTCAGAATGACTGGTGCTTCTGTGAACAATACAGCAGTTGGATGGTTTGCTGACAAGTTGGTCTGGGAAAGTCGAACAAGATGGGATATGTTTAAACCTCAGTACCCGAGAAGGAAGGTTCACAGAGACATTGATCCAAAAACGGGTAGAAAGAGAGTGACTTTGATTTACAAAGCTCTTGAAGTGATGAGAAAGATTCCGCTTATGCCAATTCAACAGCATTTCAGTAATGACTTTATTTTCTGGTATTATGACTGGAGGAATGCTGAAGCGGTGATTGTGCTGAGAGATGGGAAGGACTCGTACAAGAAAATACATGTTTTTGACCCGATGTGGCTCATTAACTGTACATTTGAAGATATCATCATGCTGTACTACAAACTGATTTATAGTGATCCCAATGATGCATCACAAGCAAAGAAGTATCAACAGGTTGTTGGAGTATGCTTTGCTTATGATATCAACTCCGGTAGCAATCTTGAGCAGAAGCTGGGCAAGCAGGTGAAGGTAGCTGAAGTACCTAAGCAGTCAACAAAGAGGAAACTTGAACCTCAAATGACAAAAGACCAAAAGAAACAACTGAGAATCAAGTTGATGAACATACAGATGGATGAAGCGAGAAGGCAATTCGAGCAATAGTCGAGGGGGAGTTTGTAGATGCATTATGTGCGACTAATGCTTCGGATTGTAATCATTAACATATGTTAGAGAATTCTGAAGGTTGAAGGTGAAGTTTTGAAGGTCGAATGTGAAGATCAGAAGGTCGAAGGTGAATATTGAAGGGCGAATGTGGAAATGATACTGAAGATTATCTATGTTCGTACTTGGAAGGAGGACGAATGTGGAAAAGTTCCACATTCGTACTAACATACTGGGCGAATGTGAAGTTAGTATATAAAGGTTTTGTTTGTTTTGTTGGTTAGAATTTTGGTCATTTGTGTGTGTTAAGGTCAGAGGTTTGCTCTCTAGATTGAGTCAGAGTGTTTGACATTAGATTAACTTGTACATGCGTATGTAATCAAATATTGATCAAGTAATCTATGAAAATGAGTTTGAAAAGCGTAATTCGTGTGTTTTGATTCGTTGATTATCATTTTGTTCTGTTCTAGGGTTTCCGCACCTGGAATAGTGCCTTGTATGATTAGATTTCCTGTTTAAAGCTAAAATTCTTCATTTACAGATTACAGGGCCTAATCGCCCTCAGGCTCTGCACAATCGCCTTCAGCATTGCGTAATCACTTATAATGTCATGCAATTGCGTGTAATCACCGTTTTAACATATGCAATCGCGTGTAATCACCGTTTCAGACTTCATCTGATCCTCCCGTTCACAAGTGTATTCCGGTCCACGGTTCGAGTTCCAGCGAACTTTAACAATACGGATTTTACTCCAACGAAGGCTACGAATCTTGTAATCAAGGATCTCAACATGCTCCTCCACAATGCGAAGACGATCATCAACCTTGATCTCTTCCAGTGGAACAATAAGAGATTCATCCGCTAAGCACTTCTTCAAGTTAGACACATGGAAGACGTTATGCACATTACCGAGCTCCGCCGGTAAATCGAGCCGATATGCCACCGGTCCAATCCGTTCCAAGATTGCAAACGGTCCAACATATCGAGGGTTAAGTTTGCCATGCTTCCCAAAGCGTATGACGCCCTTCCATGGTGAAACATTCAGAAGTACCCTGTCCCCAACCTCGAACTCTAATGGCTTGCGACGACGATCGACATAACTCTTCTGTCGATCCCGTGCCGCCGCCAAACGGTTACGAATCTGTACGATCTTTTCCGAAGTTTCGTACACTAGCTCTGGCCTAGTGAGTTGACTCTCACCCACCTCAGCCCAACAAAGAGGAGACCGACACTTCCGCCCATACAGATCCTCAAACGGAGCCGCCTTGATGCTGGAATGGTAACTGTTGTTGTAGGAAAACTCCACTAACGGTAGATGAGTCTCCCAAATTTTGCCAAAATCAATTACACACGCCCAAAGCATGTCTTCCAAAGTTTGAATCGTTCGCTCACTCTGGCCGTCAGTTTGTGGATGGTAAGCCGTACTCATATCCAACTGGGTACCCAAAGCTTTGTGTAAATATTTCCAGAAATGCGAAGTGAAGTGAGAATCACGATCAGAAATGATAGAAACAGGCACTCCGTGCTTGGAAACAATTTCCTTAAGGTAGTGATGAGCCAAACGATCCATAGTGTCGGTTTTCTTAATGGCAAGAATGTGAGCTGATTTTGTCAACCGATCAACAATCACCCATATCTTATCGGAACCATTAGGTGACTTAGGTAGTTTTGTGACAAAATCCATCGTGATCCGTTCCCACTTCCATTCGGGAATTTCAGGTTGTTGCAGGAGGCCAGAAGGCTTCTGATACTCCACCTTGACCTTAGCACAAGTCAAGCATTTGCTCACGTAGGAGGCTATATCCGCCTTCATGTTTTGCCACCAGTAGAGTACCTTCAGATCTTGGTACATCTTTTCCGACCCAGGGTGAACGGAATACCGGGATTTGTGAGCTTCATCCAAGACAAGCTCTCGTAATCCCCCGAACAAAGGAACCCATACGCGTTCTGCGAAGTAGTGCAGGCCGTCAGGCCTTCGTTCAAGGTGCTTGTCAGCACCGTGCATGGTTTCAGCTTTAAGGTTTTCCTCCTTCAAAGCTTCTAGCTGCGCAGAACGGATTTGGTCAGGTAGAGAGGAATGGATGGTGTGTTGCAACGCCCGAACGCGACGAGGGTTTGCTGATTCCTTCCTGCTCAAGGCGCCTGCTACCACATTCGCCTTGCCAGGATGGTATTTAATGGCGCAGTCATAGTCGTTCAGGAGTTCAACCCAGCGACGCTGTCGCATGTTCAGGTGTTGTTGGTCGAAAATGTGCTGGAGACTCTTGTGATCGGTGTAGATGGTGCATTTGGTACCGTACAAGTAATGCCTCCAAATTTTCAACGCGAACACCACTGCACCCAACTCGGGTGGTATAGTTCCTCTCGTGAACCTTGAGTTGACGAGAAGCGTAGGCAATCACTTCTCGCGTTGCATCAACACGCAACCGAGACCCCGAATAGAAGCGTCACAGTAAACAACGAAATCCTCAGTGCCTTCAGGTAAAGACAGGATAGGAGCAGAACAATGTTTAGACTTCAACTTTTGGAACGCTGATTCTTGCGGTTCACCCCAGTCGAATTTCTGATCCTTCTGAGTAAGAGAGGTGAGGGGTTGAGCGATCTTCGAAAACCCCTGAATGGAACGACGGTAGTAAACCGCAAGACCTAGGAATTGCCGCACTTCGGATGGCGTCTTTGGTGCTTCCCAGTCCTTGATTGCTTCGATCTTAGCCGGATTGACACGAATCCCTAGTTCATTAACCACATGCCCTAGGAATTGAACTTCGTGTAACCAAAAGTCACATTTCGAGAACTTAGCATAAAGCTGTTCCCGTCGCAAAAGTTCCAAAACTAAACGCAAGTGTTCCTCGCGTTCGGCTTTGTTCTTTGAGTAAACCAGTATGTCATCAATAAACATGATGACGAACTTATCAAGCTAAGGTTTGCAAACGCGGTTCATCAAATCCATGAAAACCGCCGGTGCATTAGTGAGACCGAAAGGCATGACCAAGAACTCAAAATGGCCATAACGTGTACGAAAGGCAGTCTTCGCAATGTCAGCTTCCTGCACGCGCAACTGGTGGTAGCCGGACCTTAAGTCAATCTTCGAATAGTAGCTAGAACCCTGGAGCTGGTCAAAGAGAGCATCTATACGAGGGAGAGGGTAACGGTTCTTGATGGTCACTTTGTTCAACTCCCTGTAATCTACACACATCCGAAGGATTCCATCTTTCTTCTTCACGAACAGAATCGGGGCTCCCCAAGGGGAAGAACTTGGTTTGATAAAACCCTTATCCAAGAGTTCCTGCAACTGGTTAGATAATTCCTGCATTTCGGGAGGTGCAAGATGGTAGGGGGCCCGAGCAATAGGAGCAGCGCCCGGTACAAGATCAATACCGAACTCAACCAGACGATGGGGAGGAAGACCAGGCAAATCATCGGGAAAAACATCAGGAAATTCGCGAACCACAGGGATATCCTCGATCTTCTTCTCATCGGTAGAAGAAACAGAAAGAAGTGCCAAAACGGCCGAATAACCCTTCCGAAGATACTTAAGGGCTTTCATGCTGGAGATGAGACTTAGGGGAGCACCGCTCTTCTCACCATGCACCGAAAGAAATTCTCCATCCGGGAGAGGAATCCGAATAACCTTATCAAAACAAACGATCTCTGCACGATACAACGATAACCAATCCATGCCTACAACGACATCAAAGCTACCCAAGGGTACAGGCATAAGGTCGATGGGGAAGGACAAACCCGACAACTCTAGGTGACACTCCCGAAGGACACAAGTCGCTTCATTCTTTTTACCGTCAGCCAACTCGATCAAATACTTAGCCTCTAAGGGGATGGGCACTATATCTAGCAATCGGCTAACTTCCAAAGATATGAAACTTTTATCGGCACCGGAATCAAACAAAACAGTAACAGGGCGACTATTGAGAAGGAACGTACCGGTAACTGTGTCAGGATCCTGTTTAGCCTCCACGGCTCCAATAACAAAGGCGCGTGCGTTTCTGCCACCGCCCCCATTGTTCCCATTACCGTTCCTGCCCTTCACATCCTCGCCCGGTTTCAGCTTCGGACAATCCCTCTTGAAATGCCCAACCTCACCACAGTTAAAACAACCCTGTTTCCCTGAAGTCCCCTGAGCAGCAGGAGTAGGGACAACAGTAGGGGCTTGAGTCGATGGAAGTGTTGCCCGACAGTCCTTAGCAAAATGCCCAATTTGCTGGCAGCGATGACAACGAGTACGGTCGCAATTCCCCTGATGATGACGCCCACAGTTGTTGCACTTTGGGAGTTTCCCAGCATAACCACCCTGTTTCGAGCCCGAAGAAGAAGAACCCCCAACATCAAATTTCTTACCCTGCTGAGATGGAGCTGGCACAGAACCCTTCCTAACACTATCCCACTTGCGCTTGTTACTTTCAGAAGCTTTGACAGTCGAACCCCTGGCAGGCAAGATACCCTCATTCACCTTCAGATTAGTCATCCAGTGAGCCGATCGAACCACTTCTGCATAAGTAGGAAGATTTCCCGCAGCCAACAATCCTGCTATCTCTGGTACTAGCCCTGAAATGTAGTGCTCGATCCTCCTATACTCTGGTGCGTGCAAATCAGGACACAGCACCGCCAACTCATTACGCCTCACAGTGTACTCCTCTATCTCTGACCCAACCATCTTGAGGTTCCAAACCTCATGTTTCAACTTCTGGATCTCCTCCCTAGGACAGTACTCCCTCTTCAAGAGCTGAACGAAGTCCTCCCATGCCATGGCGTAAGCTTCCCCCAAACCCATGTTCCGAGTAGTAGAGTTCCACCAGATCAAAGCAACATCTTGAAAAAGCGCGATAGCATACTTAACGCGATCTTCAGGAAGACAGTTACACATCAAAAACACCGACTCCACCTTCTCCAGCCACTTGAGCAACCCCACTGCCCCCTCAATGCTAGAGAAATCATGGGGCTTACAGTCCCGAAACATCTTGTACGTGCACATAGCTGGAGGTGGGTTAACAACGCCACCTGAAATGAAACACGTAAGAAAAACCACAGAAGAAAGATACCATGCTCACAAATGAGGCAAAGCTGATAGAATCAACTTACCACCGTGAGCATTGTGTCCTGCCTGGAAGGCAGCTTGCAGCAGGTTGTTCAGATTTTCCTGCGTTAGGTTTACGCCTCCACGACCACCGCCACCATCACGTCCACCAGTGCGGCCACCTCTACGTCCTCCGCGAACTCCAGACATGATTCTGGCAACAAGAACGAGGAAATTCAAATTTACAGCTAATGGCAACCACTAGTGTTCATAAGATCAAGGCTAGATCCAATCTAGAACAATCCATTCAAACCCAGAGCTCACTAGGACTTTCATGCATTTCGGTTTATGATTTCATGTGCACCCGAAATGATAAACCGCTCTACATGGTCCTCCAAGTGTCCTCCTAGTTTAAAGTTTAAGTCACCGGACACGGACGCCTAGCCGTACACCGTAATGATATAAATGCCAAGGTACTTATGGGTGAGAGTGTTTATTGGAGCACGAAGGGGAGATGTCCGAGCCTTGGACAGATCTCAAGAGTACACAAATCACTCCATTATACAACACTGCCTTAGAAATCACTACCCTACGCACAGGAGGGCGGATGATGTAACACAAAGAGTTTGATGATTTAAAGACACCCCGACAAGCCCATATGTAACCCACTATGACGTCTAGTACCATGTGACCGTCTAGTGTGTGCGACTCGGCTATAGACTAGACTCTACATGCAGTCCTAGTTCACGATAACCATTGGCTCTGATACCAATCTGTCACACCCTCAAATTCCACTTGCGGGGTTTTATCGCGAGGCGCGTGACAAACCAGGATCCAAGTCAACGATCACAATAAACAATACTATATGAACACATGTGAATTTAAAAACATAAGTTTAAACCATAAAATAGTATCGGAAGCTTTGTTTACAACTCAAAATCCAAAAGTATTCAATCTTATTCAACATTCGAAAACCATGAACCCTAAACTAGACGCCGTGCAGACGCGTGCGCCTAAGTCCAGGGATGCTACCTTAGCGACCTGAGAAAAACATGCCAAAATATGTCAGCACAATTATGCTGGTGAGTTCACAGGTTTGCAATAAAAGTACCAAGTTCGCCCTGTCCATACTATGTAAATATGTAAACCAAAGTACGCTAGCTAGGCGTATGTTTTGTTACTACTACGATTGAGAACCATTACTAACTCGCAAACCCATAAATGTTTGTGCCCGAATAGTGTACTGTTCATGTTTGAGACAATATGCACCCGCCCGGCTCCCAGCCGACGGGTGGGGCAGGTCACGCCCAATAGATCTATCCACATTTCCCCGTTGTGCTACCCTGCACATTCATGGTTTCCCCCGGGACTTCCAAAGATCGTATAGTAACCCAAAAGTAACCCATAGTATGACAGTTGTTACCAAAACACAAGTTTAACGCATGTTTTCTCCCCCAAAAGTAAAACCGGTTAAAGTGGGGCCGTGAACTCACCTTAGGTTGCGTTGCTTCGAAAATGATTAAAATCAGCAAGCTATGCTAGCCCCGTAAAGCGGCGACCCAACATATGACAGTTACAAGTACTTAGACTAATAACCCATAGGTTAGTTAGCCCCTAGATGTCCAGACCATAACCAAGTTCATTTGAAAACACGTTGACTCTTTAACCGACCATTTGTACAAGACTCGACATCCCATTGGTGACCCGAGACTCCACGTGTTAACCTCATATTCTAAGACATACAAATCATGCAACAATGTTTGACACGTGTTAAAGTTCAACAAGTCTAGCACATAGTTCAATCAGCGCATAGATAAGTCCGAGCACGTGTTACCAAGTTACTAGGTATGATACGGGGTTCCTAGCATGTTCCTTGGTGTCAAATCGGGTCTCGTAATGCCAAAATATACTTACAGCAGCAGTACATGCGATTAGGAGAGGTCAACTAGCAATTAGGAAAGTCAACTGGTGATTAGGAAGGCTAATCGCCTTCCCTGAAGGTGATTGGGCTCTAATCGCCCTCTAACATAGGCGATTAGGCCTATTCTAGTGCTCTATAGGCAATTAGGGCTATAAGACATGCAATTCAGAGTCTAACTAGTGATTAGGATCGTAATCACATGCTGTGAAGGCGATTAGGCCCCCAATCGCCCTCCCTATAGGCGATTAGGCTCCTAATTGCCTTCAGCATAGGCGATTGGGCTCCTAATCGCCTTCAGCATAGGCGATTAGGGCCCCCAATCGCCCCCTGCAGTGCTGTTCCGGATTTTCGCGCGTTTAACCCTCCAAATCAGATCCGGAACGTGTGGAAACACCAAATATCAATCATACAACATTATCAAACATATATCAAGCAAAACCCCTAAGTTGTCATTGTCCCATCAGTCTTGAATGTGAGCGTTTTCCCAAAATGGCATACTTAGCATGTAAACATCACATCAACATGCAAAAACTTACCCTAAATAGCAAATACTCAGATTTCATCACATAATAACGTTGTCCGATAATACCCTACTGTTCTAGCATCATCCTAAAGCAAACCGTAACATCATATAACCAACAAAACACATCCTATCATTCTTAATCATTAAAAACCATTCAAATGGGTCAAAACATCAAATATCAACATTACACAACCATGGACCTCCAAACTCCTAAGTTAACATTACCATAACCCATTTAAGTCAGAAACACATTCATAACACAAGAACATCCATGTTTCAATAATAAAAATCCTATCTTTAATCATATACAACACATACAACATGCATAAGGGTTTGGGTTTGTTTAAAAACGGTTTTTAATAGATTTTCAAAGACACAATAGGTTATACATCAGGTCTGGACCTTTAGGGAACAAAATATAATCATACAAAGGTTTGGGGATGAAGAACACACCTTGGATTTATGAGAAAATGATGTGTAAAGCTTGGAAATGTGTGTTTTGACGCAAAAACGTGTTTTAAGAGGGTGTTTGTGAGTTGGGATAGGTTATGGGACGGCTAGGGTTGCACTAAGGGTGTTTTAGAGGTCAAGGGTGGTATTTATAGGCGTTTCTAGTCGTTTAAAACACGTCAGGCTGATTACGCAGCAGTATCAGGCGATTAGGGCTCCTAATCGCCTATAGCTATAGGCGATTAGGGCCCAATCGTCCTTAGATTCCCCCTAATCGCCCTCCTATAGGCGATTACAGGGCCTAATCGCCCTCAGCCTCTGCACAATCGCCTTCAGCACTGCATAATCACCAATAATGTCATGCAATCGCGTGTAATCACCGTTTTAACATATGTAAACACGTATACACATACCGACACGTCACATAGCAATTATGCACACATAAATCATGAAAACAAACACGTTCACCTTCGTTCACCAATTCCCGGGACTCGAGACTTGTGTGTTTACTAAGGTTCGACGATTCTACGGATCGTCAATTCTTGTACACATGGTTATTGACTGACATCTAATGACCCTCTAGACTGTAGTAACGACTCCCGAACCATAACACGACTCAACTGACCCAGTTAAGTATAATATACGCGTGACTCGGTAAGGTAGACTTTAACCCAAACAATGTTATCAACCTGAGTTTGTCGGGTGTCACATGTTCTTATTTTTACTACTCTTAAACAACAAAAAAAAACTTACAAGAAAAATTCTTCAAAAATTAAGACATATTTATAGAAATAAAAACACTTTAAAAAAATCAGTATTGTTAAAATGTGTAATAACAAGTTTTATTCACAACGTATTATGTTTTAAATTATTAATATGAATATTACCATTACTTTTAATAATATGATGAACTGGTAATATACTTTTATATTGATACTTATTCTAACTTCAAAGCTATACAAAATTTGACAACTTGCAAACCAATGTTTTCAAACAACTGACATCCAATACAATTTTCAACTGAAGGATGATGTAACCAGATTTTTAAAACAGAGTTTGTCAAACCTAACTTGTAATAAGTATCTAATGAAATCATTGTTAAACAGTCGACACAGCCCTAAAAGTCTTTGATGGACACTGTGGAAATAAAAGTTCTAGATGAAAACATAACATAAATTAACACATTATTCTTTTAATATTAATTAAACAATTAAAAATATCGTTGTTACAAATTGTTCAAAATTGTTAAAAAAAATAATCATTGTTAAAAATACAATATACAATTTACATAAGAAATATTTTATACGTAAATTTAAACATTATTCTTTTTATAATAATTAAACAATTAAAAATATTGTTCTTACAAATGATTTGAAGTCTTTTATTTTTGCTATAACTTTAAAAAAAGGAAATATATTTTATAGAAATAAAAATTCTTCAAAAATATCAATATTTATAAAATATGTAATTTTAGTTTAAATTGACGAATAATTATGTTTTAAATAGATAATATTTTCATGACAAGCTTTTTTAAGAAATGACATGAAATATTTACATGTAACTCACTTAAGTTATCTGTTATTATAACCATCTCATTCATTATGTTTATCAACAACTACTGAATTTTTAACACATACATTTTAAAATTCAACATAACTTAATAATGGCTGATGAACAAATGAGAGGTTTGTAAAATACAATTTACAATTTCCATAACACATATTTTATAGCAACAAAAATTTATAAAAAAATGATCATTGTTAAAAATTGTAATAAGATATTTGATTACTTGTGAACAGATGTTGACAAACAACTGTGATCAATTACATTTATCAACTGAAGAATAATATAACTAAAATTTTAAAACAAACTTTGTAATGAATATCTAACGAAATAATTATAAATTTAAATTAAAGCAGTCTTTTCAAATTCATAATTAGAAACAGTCCCTAGAGCCCTAAAAGACTTTACCGCCCAATGCACAGATGAACGATTAGATGCAACCTGACTGAAAATACACCAGTAAATAATGCTAAATGTACTTATTTTTACTATTCTTAAACAACAAAAAAAGGTTACAATAAAAATTCTTAATAAATTTAGACATATTTATAGAAATAAAATCTCTTTAAAAATATCAGTATTGTTAAAATATGTAATAACAATTTTTATTAACAACGTATTATGTTTTAAATTATTAGTATGAATATTACCATTACTATTAATTATATGATGATATGGTAATATACTTTTATATTGATACTTATTCTAACTTCAAAGCTATACAAAATTTGACAACTTGCCAACCAATGTTTTCAAACAACTAACATCCAATACAATTTTCAACTGAAGGATGATGTAACCAGATTTTTAAAACAGAGTTTGTAAAACCTAACATGTAATAAATATCTATCGAAATCATTGTTAAACAGTCGACACAGCCCTAAAAGTCTTTGATGGACACTGTGGAAATGAAAGTTCTAGATGAAAACATAACATAAATTAACAAATTATTCTTTTTATATTAATTAAACAATTAAAAATATTATTGATACAAATTGTTAAAAATTGTTAAAAAAAAATAATCATTGTTAAAAATACAATATACAATTTACATACGAAATATTTTATACGTAAATTTAAACATTATTCTTTTTATAATAATTAAACAATTAAAAATATTGTTCTTACAAATGATTTGAAGGCTTTTATTTTTGTTATAAAAACATGATCTTCTATAAAAATTGTGACAACCGGAAACTTCCGACCTATACTGATGAGGTTTTTATTATTATAAATGACTGTTTATTATAATTATTTTTAATTATAAAGTTTCGGAAGTTTACTGATCGTTTAAACAATGGGAACTGCGACCGATTTAATTAGCGTGATGTAAACGCGTGGATCGAACGCGCGTGCCAGGCGACGAAAATTTTTATATTTTTACTCGGTTTATTTTTATTTTTAATTACGAACAAAACCGACTACTTTTCATAATTAATTATCGGGCCTCGAATAAAACCGAGACGTTTTACGTTTATACAGGTTCGATACGCGGTTGAAGTCATCTACCAACAAACCCTAGGTATAAAAGCATCATATTCTTCTTCTTCTTCTTCTCATTTTTCACCCAACACAAAACCCTAGCCACTCACTCTCTCTGTCTAAACCTCCCTTCCTCTCACCTCACACGAGCTCTCTCTCTCTCTAGACCCGTCTCTCTCTCTCTAACCCTCTATCTTTCTGCTCCTCTCACCCTCTCACTTGCAACAGCCGACCACCACTGGGAAGTGGTGGGGGCGCGGTGGTTCTCAGGCCCGTAGCACGCTGTGATGGCCTCCAGGTATGGTGTTTCGATTGGTGGTGATTCAAGGAAGCAGGTCTCGTATGGTTTTTCTTGGTTTTACTCTCGGGTCTGGTTTGGGTTTGGGTTTAACTCGGGTCCGGTTCAGGTCATCAGTCGGGTTGTTTTGGTTTCGGTTCAAATGGGGTCAAGGGGGATGGATGTTGGTTGTCTTAGTGGTGGTTCACGGTGGTAGGATACGAGAGAAGAGTGGTGCAGGTCGGTGGTGGTGGTGACTTCGTTTGGTGTTGTGGTCCGATGGGTAGGGTGTGTCAGGTCAGATCTTGTTCAGGTTTGTTGATGCTCGGGTGCAGCAGGTCGGAGGGTTGGTGGATGATGACAGGTTGTGGTGGCCGCGTCATGTGTAGAGGGTAGCGGTTTTGGGCTGGTTGGGGTTTCGGTGATGGTTGATGGTCTGGTAGGTAGGTAGTGGTTTGGGCTCAGGTGGTGGTTCCGTTGGTCTAATGGCTTGATGCTGGTCACAGTTCGGTTTGGGCTGGGTCTCGGTGTAGATGGGTTTTGTCTCTGGTGGTGGTCCGACTCTGGTGGTGGTTCAGTTTTAGGTTCGAGTCACGGGTCAGATATCGTCTCATAGGGTTGGTCAGGTTCGGTTATGTAGGGGCTCTGGTTTGGTTCGGGATGTTGGTTACGAGTTAGTTTTGGTCCGGTCAACACATGGTCAACTGGTCAAGCATTCGGTCAACACTTTGTTCGACTCACGCAGATCGAGAAACGCGCGTACGAGTCGGTATACTTAAATTTGTATTTATTATTATTGTAGCTATTATATATTTATAAATATTGTATATTTGTAAATATTATTTATTTATGAATATTATATATTTATAAATATATTGATATGGATGAAATAGTTTGACTCGCGAACGGACCGAATAATAATAAACGGTAACTATATAAACGGACGATTTGGTAAATGGTTAACTTGACGTGACTTATGATATCGAACATCGAACTAAATAACATTGGACTATATGGTCGGACTATACTTTATATATATGTTGCTATATATATAAGTATACATTGGTGTCGAAACGTATAGTCTCGTAAATCGGAATTTTGGATAAAAGGACTTGGTGACTTATGTTTGAAAGTTGTTTTGGGGGAAAATTGTAGACAACGGGTGTTGTCTGGTTTGTACAAAAACAGAGGAAACTCTGCCTGAATTTTTATAAAATCAAAACGTAACGAACTGCTATTTCTATAAATAAATTTCTCTAGTGTTTTGGACAAGTGCATTATATACGAAATCAAATGTTTTCTAAGGACTAATTATTTGTGACAATAAAGATGATTTTCAAACAATATTTGAGAAAAAGTAACAATTGTTATTAATCGGTTTTAATAACTAAACATGTATTTCTTTAAAGAGTATTTTTCCTAAAAGTAATTATACTGGACACACATTTATACGGATTACGAGACGAGCTAGGATTCAGGATAATTATACGTTTCGGGGTGTTAGTCCAACATGGTTACATACGGATAGTTACAAGTGTGCAACTTGAGTACTATTTTGTATGTAACTAGTGAATTAAGTTAAGTCATGATCGGTTCGTCGAGTTGAAACGTATTGAGACTTGTGTTGGTACACACGACTACACGAGTCTAGACAGTCGAGTAGACTATCTTTTAAGCGGTTGATAAGCTAGGCTTATGTGTGATAGACTGTTAAGGTGTCCTTTGTTGGTAATTAGGGCACGAGGAAGTCGGTCGAGGTTTCAGACTTTGTTTGCTAGCTTAGCATGGAAATTAAGGTGAGTTCATAACCGCATTCTTTACTGTTTTTGTAAATGTTTTCGGGGGGAAGACATGCTTCTTTTATGAAAAACTGAGGAATTTAAAGCGAAACAAAGTTTTGGAAAATGAAACGGGTTGTGTGAGTTTCACGGCCCCACTTTCTTTGGTTTTACTTTTGGGGGAGAAAACATGCGTTGAACTGTGTTATGAGAACTTGTGTCATACTATGGTTTATTTGGGTTACTGTACGATCTTTTAAAGTCCTGGGGGAAACCATGAATGTGCGGGGTAGCACAGCGGGGGAAATGTGGATAGATCTATTGGGCGTGACCTGCCCCACTCGTCGGCTGGGAGCCGAGCGGGTGCATATTGTCTCGACCTTGTAACTTGTAACATTATTCGGGGAGTTGAACTTGTAACATTGGTAATTTGTGACATGTCCGGTAATGGTTTCCAATCGTAGTAGTAACAAAACATACGCCTAGCTAGCGTACTTTGGCTTAATCATGACATAGTATTGACAAGTTTGAACTGGAACACTTTGGTAACATTTGGTAACCTTTGGAAACGTTTTTGTTAAACTTATGAACTCACCAGCTTTATGTTGACTTTTTAAATATGTCTTTCAGGTTTAAACTTTGGTAACGACACGGTTGGAGTAGGTGGCAGTTTGGGATCGGAGATCCTAGAGGGTTAGAGTTGGCGTTCAGGAAACCAAAGGTCTTAGATGCATCTTTCCGCTGCGTTTGCAAAGGCACCAAACGTCACAACCGGCGAGGGAAAAGTCGGGGTGTGACAAAAATTGTAATAAAATATTTCATGACTTGTGAACATATGTTGACAAACAACTGTGATCAATTACAATTATCAACTGAAGAATAATATAACCACATTTTAAAACAAACTTTGTAATGAATATCTAACGAAATAATTACTAATTTAAATTAAAGCAGTCTTTTCAAATTCATAATTAGAAACAGTACCTAGAACCCTAAAAGTCTTTACCGCCCAATGCACAGGTGAACGATTAGATGCAACCTGAGAGAAAATACAGCAGCAATTAATGTTAAATGTACTTATTTTTACTATTTTTTAACAACAAAAAAAGTTACCATAAAAATTCTTAAAAAAGGAAGACATATATTTTAAATATATAAAAATTCTACAAAAATATTAGAGTCTATAAAATATGTAATTATAGTTTTTATTGACGAAATATTATGTTTTAAATAAAAAATATTTGCATGACAAACTTTTTTAACAAATAACATGAAATGTACCGACTGTGAGTAATATTTTAAAGAAACTAAAGTATTGCATTGTGAATAAAAATTTCTTATTGGAATTTTGAAACTTATTCTAATTTCATGTTATACAATATTTAATGACTTGTAATGAATATCTAACGAAATAACTATAAATTTAAACCAGTCTTTTCAAATTCATAATTACAAACATTCGTCACAGCCCTAAAACTCCTTTATTGCCACGGTAAAATTAAACAACTAAAACTATTGTTTTAACAAATGATTTGAAGTCTTTTATTGTTCCTATAATTTAAAAAATTTAACATACATTTTATTTTATAAGAATAAAAATTCTACAAACACATGTAATTGTAGTTTTTATTATTGATGACTTATTATATTTTAAATTAAAAATATTTCCATGGCAAACATTTAAAAAAAAATGAAGTCAAATTTAGTAATTGTAACAAATATTTTAAGGAATAACGATCACAAAATTTAATATTCAAGTATTATAAAATACTCGAGACACTATTGTTTTAGCAGATATTGCATAACAGAAGTTATAACATATGAAATTAAAATAACATTACATCCACTGACAAAACAGGTGTTAAACAACAACTGTTAACAAAAAGATATTCATTCAACCGAAAAAACTAAACAAATATCTGAATACGTTAATAATAAATTCTAAGTTTTGAATCTAGCAGTCTTCTTTTTCATTCTTTTGCTTGTACAAGTTTGGTCAGCAACATTTGCATTAACAAAATCTTCAATAGTTCTTTTTCCATTAGAACTTGTGGGAGTATCCACAACGGCATCAACACATACAATATCCTTCAAACAAATAACGAAAAAAATAATAAAATGTTACATGATAATACAATTTATAGAAAAAAGTTAGACATAAGTGCAGAAAGGTATAAATACCTTAGGACTAACTTCAAACCCAACTTGCGATAAATCTAAAAGGTTAATAGATTTATTTTCACAAACTTCCTGAGTGACCTAAAAAGTGGTAATATACAAATAAACATAACAGATTTGAAAATTTACAGAATATAAATCCTTATTACAAAATAATTAGAATAAATACCTCGACAGAACTATCGTGTACATTCTCATGTCCATCGACCAACTCTTCAATTATAACAACATCATCACAAATCTTGACGACAGTATACACATGGTACTCATTTGTAAGATTGTATTCAGAAACATCAATTTTGAAGGCAAGTTTCTTTTCAAGGATTCGGGACAACTCATGCAGCAAACTTTTTGTGTCGCCTTCCTTCAACTGCCTTTCCATAATATCACATACAGCAGCTCCAATGACCTTCATAACATCTTTATCGAACATGACAAACGACACACTACCGGATTCATCTTGATCCCTTATCTGCAACTTGAACCTAAAAGAAAAAACACAATTTATCTTAAGAAACTGCATGAAATGAAAAAAAATTCTGAAACAAAAAATGTGTATACATTTACTGGTTTACATACTTTGTGGTAACGGGAGTACATTCACACTGGCATTTTCGACAAACCAACGCAGTAGCAACCAATTTGAGAATCGCTTCAGAAACTTCTTTAGCATTTTGCAAATACTCTGACTTGCTTAAAACTTTCTTGTTACACTTCCGGCAGGCAGCATAAAACCAACCATAACTTTCTTCAATACTTTTTATGGTCGCAACCACAACATAAGACATCGGCTGCAGACACAGTATATATGTATGCAACATTAGTAGTTTTAAAGAATACAAACCTATAATAAACTAAAGACATATAAAAGTTACGAATAAAATATTGAAACCTCTTGAATATCAATGAGCTCATCAACACGCTTCTTCTGTGTTCCAACTATGAATCCTGACGGGTTGGATAAACAGTCTGGGACGAAAGAACAGTTTGAGAATTATAACCAGACTCTTGTTCTTGTTTCAACATCAAGCTACATAAACATAAAAACAATTAAATCTCTTAGCTAAAAGAAACATAAATGTAAACTTTCGTATAGAAACATAAATAAATAGCACCTCGTCTTTAGGCCAGACACCTCATCTATAAGTTGATTGAGAAAGAGGCGAGATCCATACTTATCGGTTTGAACTCAAATTCTTTCTAAAAATTTGACAACACACATATCTTTACTTCATATTAATATGTTTTTAAAATAACTACACTAAAACACAAGTTACCGTTCTAGTCTCTAACCCTTCCATGCTGGATAATAGTCAGTAAATGCTCATCAGTGATCTTTGAAATGAATTCCTTAAACTGTATTGCATAAGAGTTCCACAATGTACATCTTAAGGTCGTACCTCTGCAACAAAACAACAAAACATAGATGTAAAACATTAATGATGCTGTAATTTATTGTGGCAACCGAAAAAAATTTTCTTTTCTCTTCGTTTCCTTTTCGGTTTCGAGCAATTTTCGGGACAAAAATTCTTTTAACAGGGGGATGATGTGACACCCGGCAAACTTCGGTTAACAATCGTTAAGGAATCAATAAGTCTACCTTAGCGAGTCATACGTGTGTTGATGGTTCTATGAACCATCGGGAGTCGTTATAGTGATTCAGGGAATCATTGGGAGTCTGACGGAGTCAGTTGAGTCTTGGGGATGGTTCCGGGAATCATCGGGAGTCATTACAATGGTCCTCGGGGTCATTGGGAGTCGGTCTATAAGCGTGTGTTCAAGGATTGGTGATTTGTAGAATCACCGGGATTTAACGCACACACGCAAGTCTCGAGTCCCGGGAATTGGTGAACGGGTGTGAACGTGTTTGTTTTCATGAATTATGTGTTTATAATCATTATGTGACTTGTCGGTATGTGAATACGTGCTTATATGTGTTAAAATAGTGTTTAACATGCCGAAAACCCATAACACCCTGCAGCAGGCGATTAGGAGGCCTAATTGCCTGTTACAGGGGTGAGTAGGCTCATATTAGGGGCGATTAGAGGCCTAATCGCCTGCATAGGGGGCGATTAGGTGCCCTAATGGCGTGCTGCAGATTCCTACCGTAGTTGAAAGAATTTAGCTAAAACAGGATGTAATGATCATACAAGTCACAAATCCAGGTGCGGAAACCCTAGATATGAACAAAATGATAATACTCGAATCAAAACACGTAAAACATCATTTTAATCACCTTTTTCATAGATTAACTTTCATAAAACTTGTTACAATTGATCAACACGTTAATCTAGACCTATCACACACAATCACAAACTTAACACGAACCTGACCTTCAAACACACACTTACAAAAACTCTCTCTAACTTACAAATGACCAAAATCTATTTATAATAACTGCAGGTTCGCCCATTGTGAAGGTGCGAATGTGGACATAGTCCACATTCGCCCACTTCCATGGTACGAATGTATCTTTCTGTTCAGCAATCTTCACATTCGCCCAGACTCTTCTACCTTCGCCCATTCTATCCACCTTCGGTCCTTCAGAAAACACAAACTAACATATGTTAATAGCTAATCCAATCACTAGTCACAAAACGTGCGTCTACAAACTCCCCCTCGACTATTGATTGGATTGTCTTCGGTCTTCGTCCATAACCTTGTTCAAAAGCTTGATTCTCAGTTGCTTCTTTTGATCTTTAGTCATTTCAGGCTCCAGCTTACGTTTCACCGGCTTAGGCAGATCGGCTATCTTCACCATCTTGCCCAGTTTAGTATCCAAGTTGCTTCCGGAGTTTATATCATAAGCAAAGCAAACTCCGACAACTTGTTGATACTTCTTTGCCTGATCTGCATCATTGGGATCACAATGAATCGGATTGTAGAATAGCATGATGATGTCTTCAAACGTGCAATTAATCAACCACATAGGATCAAATACATAAACATGCTTGTATTTGTCCTTTCCATCTCTCAGCACAATCACCGCCTCTGCTTTTCTCCAATCGTAATACCAGAATATGAAATCAGCACTGAAGTGTTGAGGTAAAGGCATTAATGGAATCTTTTTCATCACTTCAGGTGCTTTATAAATCAATGTCACCCTTTTCCTTCCTGTTCTCGGATCAACATCCCGATGAACCTTCCTTCTAGGGTACTGTGGCTTAAACCTGTTCCATTTAGTTCTACTCTCCCAAACCAACTTATCAGCAAACCAACCAACAGCCGTATTGTTTACTGAAGCTCCAGTCATAGGGAATCTGCAAATGTCTCTGACCGCCCAGTACGGTAGAGTTAATAAATCAATGAATCTGTAAAAGTACAAGATTCCTGATTCCCATTTGACAGCCAAACATTTCAGTCTTCCCAGATACTTCTAACCAAGAGCTCTGCCTTTGAACTTCTCGTTGTGATATCTGTAAAAACTACCTTGAGCTTCAGGCTTTGGTCGTTTGTCATCAGTCTCTTTCAACTTCTGTAGAAATGTCTTCAAATCATCATTCTGATTTGAAGGTTTTTGCTGATCAGTACCAAACACAGTCTCTACAAACTCTTCACTTCTCTTTTGAGCTTTCTTCTTAGCCAACCTGTTTGGTATCTCTGTGAAGTTTGGGAAAACCACATCTTCATCATTTTGTCTAAAATATTGTGGATATTCCTCGTGAGTAATATCCTCAATCTCTACCTCTTCCATTTCAGGTGTCTGCTTATCATCAGAGTGATCTCCAATATCCTTTTCAGGAATATCTGGAATCGACTGATCCATCATAATCTCCTCTAATGATTTCTCCACTTGCTGTGCAATACCCACCAAGATTTCTTTGGCAACAGCAGCAGGTACTTCACCTTCCTCTAAGTCTGGATCATTATACTCAAGTTCATACCTCATATCTTCCGTTTGGAAGATTTCAGCAAACTTGCCAGTAAATTCAATGGTCCATTCTCTCTTCTCAAGCATATCTCTATAAACCTTCTTAGCATCATCATTCAAAGATCTCACCTTTTCATTCCAGAAAATGCTTTCATCTGAGTCTACATTCTCACCTTTCTTTTTCTTCGAACTAGACTCTCCAGCATTTTTCTGTGGTGTCCTCTTCTCAAAAGTAAATTTACTAGTATCATCTTCCCCATCATCATCATCACTTTCATCATCATTATCATCATCCTTACTACCTGATCCCTCCGCATCATCATCATCTTTATCACTTTTCTTGCTTTCTTCATCAGAACTCTTATCAGATTCATCATCCTCCTCATCATCTTCTTTCTCCTCATCAGAAGGCTCAAAATCAACCTGTTCCTCCTCTTTTTCTTTATCTTCCTCACCCTCTTTCAACTTAGGTGCTTCTCCATATAGCTTATCCAACAAATCACTTAGACGTTTGTTTTCAGTCTTAAGTTCTTTGTTGTCAGCTTTTACAATTCTAATCATCCTTCGATTCCTGTTGCACTAAACCTCAAGATCCTTGTTTTCTTCTTCAAGTTTTTTAACTTTCTGTTCGATCTCATCTTGGTTAGTTTTAGAGGCAACAACAATCTGTAGCATCTTCTCCTCATTCTGTTTAAACTTGCTTATCTCAGCTTGTTGTGCTACAATCATTTTCATCATATCATCCATCCGTTTGTTAACCTGTTTCATCACATCATCCGAAACAGTAACTTTCTTTGACTTGGATGGTTCAGCTTCTTTTGCCTTCTGCTTTTGAGGATTCTTGAACATATCCAACGTATTATCTAAAGCAGCATTGAAATCATCAACTGGTAAAGCTTCTGACTCTTTGCTCTTTTTCTGCTTCTTAGCCACTGGTGAAGATAGCTTAGATGATGTACCTGCATCAGGTATCTTTTTACCTTTCAGCAACTGAGCAATCTCTTTCTCCCTCAACTGCTTAGTACTTGACTTCTTTGCCATTGACTTGTGCTTTGGTTTTGGCAAATTAACAACAACAGTCTCACCTACTTCAAGCTCATCAAGATTCACACTCAGACCTTCATCAACATCAACAGTCTTCTTTTGTGAAACCTCTTCAATAGTCTTATTCAAAGATTCAGACTCACCAACCATAGTGGCCTTACGTTTGGTGGTCTTTACTCTTTCCTCTTCAGAATCCCACTGCTCATCCTCCTCAGTCTCCTCTGAATCCACCGATTCTTCATCAATCAAACTAGTTCCTTTCTTTGCTGTTGTCTTCTTTCGAGTAACCTGTTGCTTTGAACTTCCTTGATCTATTTTGCCTTACCCTTCCCTTTGGCTCCGGCATTCACTACCTGTCTCTTCCTCTTAGTGTTTGCATCAGCATACACTAATGGATCATCATTATCCGAATCACTCTTGTCATGTCTAGCTTTGTTCTTACCAGGATCAGTGTAACCCTGATTAGCCAAAGCACCAAATAATCTCCTGTGAGGTGGCTTTTCATTGTCCGGCACACCTTTATACCCTTTCATTCTCACAAGCGTACGAATATTCATGTGATCTTGACCTAGGATCATAGTTGGATCCCTCTTCAAATCAGGATACTTATGGTCAAAGATCATCATAAGAAATCTTGGATACAGCATAAACTGTTTCTTCTTCAATCCTTTCAACATCTCGAGCATGTGGTCTAAAATCATACCAGATACATTGAATAGTTTATTAAGTGTTAATGCAACCATCAATGAACTTAGACTCTTCCTCATAACATCGTATCCACCGCTCACACACCCGAATACATAGATAATTACGTGTGGAAGATACTTGAACTGCACACATAATTTTCCTTTGTGCATCGAACCATCAGTAATAGGACCCTTGTACCTCATCCTCAAAAAGCACGCTCTCTGCTCTGTCCATGAAAGCTCTCTAGGATCATCACTAACTTCAAACTTGATCTGCAAAGCTCCCCTGATGTCTGATTCAGTCAAGAACATCTCCATCCCCTGAATCTTGCTGCGAATAATGGTCTGATCTTCCTAGAAATCATATCTTGCATTTCTGTAGAAGTCCTCCACTATGTCTTTGTAGATTATTGTTGGTGTGGCTAAGGCATGAATAATCCGACTTCGCCTTAAAACTCCACAATACCAGCAAATTCAGTATTCTTCTCGACATCTCCAACATATGCACAGCAATTGTGTGTTGGTTCAAACGGCCATCCACGTGGAACATTTTCAGCTTCTTGGACAGGATCTGGTATAATGTTCTCCACTGGTGCTTCAACATGTTCAGGTTGCTCAGCCATCTGCACATCAAAAATCAGAAAACACGTCAAAATTCAAAAAACGACAAAAATTACAAATTTTAAGATTTCATAGACTCCACATTCGCCCACTTTTGTTTGGCCGAAGGTGGAATAATAAGTACGAAGGTAAGTATTTTGGTTCGAATGTGGAAATTATCAGGTAAAGAATCACATTCGTCCAATTATCATTACATTCACCCATCAAGTTCTACATTCGCCCAGTATGATTGGGACGAATGTGAACCTGTAAACCCCAAAATTTCAAAATTTTGCCAAAGTTGTTATTTGACTCTGATTTTGATTTAAAGTAGTTCTAATATGGCCGACTAACTCTCGTGCACCATCAATTGTAAAAATGATTCAACTATTATGTGTTTTTAATAGGAATTAGGGTTTATAATGTTCAATCAATCAATGAATCATCTAAACATGTTAAAATCCTAATTCTTTGTAATATCTCCCCCTAAAACATATAATGATTGAATCCCTAACACAATCATCCATTAAAATCAGTCCAATTAGTCCAGATTATGAACCCTAGGTTCGTAACCCACAAACACGAATTCTGATCTGTTTCTGAAGCCATTACCTGTGTATTATGGTGCAAAATGATCAGTAAACAACAGGTAATAAGATTATAAGGCAGAGAAAATCAAAGCAACAAGGTCTGGCTACTTGGTTAAAATTTGAAAAATTTCAGAATGAATGGTCGAACTTGGATATGGCTATATATAGAATCCTACATTCCCCCCAATTTAATAGCACGAAGGTGAACTTTGCACACCCGAAAGTGGAATTTGTTTAATAAATCCACATTCGCCCAAACAGAAACGCACGAATGTATTGATTTTTCCACATTCGACCCATTTAAGGGGCGAATGTGAAATGGAAAAATCTGAAAATTTTGCCAAATCACGAATTCGAATCCCGTTCAACATTTTTCAATCCGTTAAGTCTCAAAAACACATAATTTCACTTTTAGAATGATACAAAGCCCAGATGGTTTCATCAAATCTCAGAAATTGACCATCAAGCACCGTCGGTTATCTAAAATAAAGCAGAAATGCAAAAACTTTTGGTTTTTCTGAAATTTATATCAAAACACACCTAAAATCTTTTTGGATTTTGTATCTTTTTGACAATAAAAGTAAAATGCATCAAAGTAACAAAGCAATAAACATTTTGTGATGTCCGGTAAGAGGATCATATCAGTTTATTGAGAAATCTGATCACAGCGTTGATCTTTTTGTTTAATATTATCATTAGAAGCAGTATGTGACCCGGCAATTGCTGATATTGTGATCCACATAAGCTCACATGCAGACTATTACGCAATGCTTTAAAATGATACGATTTAGGTGTATTAGACTAACACATTGTGGTGCCCACACACACGACATACTCCCGTATCAAGTAATTGCACAAAGCTTCGTCGTAACACGTGATTATGCCAGAGTTATCCGTTAAAGTTACAAAGTATATAGCACAGAGGTGTACAGGTCAGCAAACGAATGCAGCAGAGTAACATGTGCATATATACTAGGTTGAGGCTGATATCAACTACTGATTTGCATCAGTAAGTCAATACGATGTAATTATGATCTTTGATCAATAAAAACATAAAGTTCCTCAATTCGGTAACTTTCGGTTTTGGCATTTAAGCTCTTTTGGCAAATATTCTGATGAAACTAGGTCCGTAAATCAATACGACAAAAATTTAATCAGAATATCCCGGATAACCATAACATAACGACCCGAAACCTCAGATTTTGGCAATCCTATCAAACGAAATTACGGTACTAAGACCATATGCCCATGAGGTGTTCAGCCACGAACGCGTAGTTCGTTATGTGTGTATCACTAATGCACGCAATTTTTTAGTCTACGAAGCCAATCAGCACATCACACATAGTCAACACACGTCTCATTATACTATACAAATCTTTAGCCTGTGTCAGATCCCCACTGATGTACTATCATTTCCTCTTTTTATCCTGGAAATCATTTTTGGTTTTTCAATTTTTTATGGCTTTTTGATTTTTCAATGTTTTTGGATTTTCTGATAAAATGACTCCCCCTAAAATATAAAACATATTTTTGGGTTTTTAATTTTTCTGAAAAACAATAAAAACTTGAAAACAAATTTTAAAACTAAAAAGCGATAAACCGAGGTGCTGATTAGTCCTGTTTTTCCTTTATGTTGTTAACTTTTAAAAGATATTCAAAGCGGGATCTGTCAAAAGCTTTAGTGAACAAATCTGCACGTTGATAGTCAGTATGGATTTTGACCATATCTATCAATTCTTTAGCGTAACAATCACGGATAAAATGATATTTGATCCGGATATGTTTCGCTTTAGAATGATTGCCCGTATCTTTAGTTAATGCGATCGCGGTTTCATTGTCACAGTGTATAGGGGTTTTAAGAAATTGCAAACCGTAATCCACCATCTGTTGTTGGATCCAGAGCACTTGCGAACAGCAACTCGAGGCTGCAATGTACTCGGCTTCACAGGTAGACAACGCGACCGAAGTCTGCTTCTTACATTGCCAGGTGACTAACCTGCTCCCTAAAAACTGACAACCAGCTGTAGTTGATTTGCTATCCTTGTCACAGCCGCCCCAATCTGCATCACTAAAAGCGATAAAATCAAAATCATCATCATTAGGGTACCAAAGTCCTCTCGAGGGACAACCCTTCAGATATCTAAGGATACGCTTGACCGCCGTCAGATGACTTTGTTTTGGCTTCGATTGATAGCGAGCATAGAGACACGTTGCAAACATAATATCTGGCCAAGATGCTGTAAGATACATCAGAGATCCGATGATTGCTCTGTATGTAAATGGGTACGTCAGCTCCCCCTTAGCGTCCACTCCAATCCCATGATTGGGTTGAATTGGGGTATCCATAGGCTTGGAATCCTCCATCTGGAATCGGCTCAAGACTTCGTATACGTATTTCGTCTGGTGAATGAAGATCCCCGTGGGTCTTTGGTCCACCTGCAAGCCTAAGAAAAACTGCATCTCCCCCATTGCGCTCATCTCAAACTTTTCCTGCATGACAGTTTCAAACTCCCTGCATAAAAGTTCGTTAGTTGAACCAAATATTATATCATCAACGTATATCTGCACCAGAAGCAAATCATCCCCTGATTTCTTCGTGAATAGGGTGCAGTCGACGAGTCCGCGCTTAAATCCCTTTGCCATGAGGTATGTACTTAACTCCTCGTACCACTGTCTCGGAGCCTGGTGCAAACCATATAAAGCTTTGTTCAGCAAATAAACCTTATCCCGGTGGATAGGGTCCTCAAAGCCTGGTGGCTGCCCGACATAAACCTCTTCTTTGACTTTCCCGTACAGAAATGCGCTCTTGACGTCCATTTGATAAACTTTGAACTTCTTATAGGAAGCAAACGCAAGAAACATCCGAATTGCCTCAATGCGTGCTACAGGAGCATAGATTTCGTTATAATCAATCCCTTCGATTTGATGGAAACCCTGTATAACCAATCTGGCTTTGTTGCGAACTATAACACCACGATCATCCTTCTTGCACTTAAACACCCATTTAGTGCCAATCTTCTTTTTTCCAGGCGGTAAATCAGTGAGCGTCCAAACCCCCAATTTCTGAAATTGTAATAACTCCTCCTGCATAGCTTCAACCCAGGCGTCCTCCAGCAAAGCGTCATTGTATGTCCTTGGCTCTACCTGCGACACATAACACGCAAACGACCAATCATTTTGACTACCAGATTTTTGTATTTTGGCATATAAAGCTAGAGCACCAAAACTCTCTGGCGAATTAACTGCTTCCAGGATTCCGGATGTTGCTCCAGAGGGTGAATACGATGAATCCGAGATTCCGGATGTTCAGGTACAGTAACTCCCGTCTGAATAGTCAATTTCTCTACAGCATCCAGATCATGACCCGTGTTAGATGATGAAACAACATCTGGAGTTGAAGTTGGATTCACTGGCGGTGCCTCTGGTTCTTCTGCATGTTCAAGAATAACTTCTTCAAATTGATCATCTTCAGACTCTGAAGAATCTAAAGTATTAGAAGCCTCTTGAAACACTTCTTCCTCTGGTACAGGAACATTGGTATCATTAGAAGCTGGTGGGGGGTTCACGGTGATCAGACGCACTAACGGTGAAGTCGCCACGTTTTCACACTCGTAAAGTAATCTGATAACAGCTTCTTCAACCAAGCTATCTAGATTGATTGATTCAAAGAAATCTTTGTAATCAAACATCCAATCAGGACCCATCCCTTGCACATTTTGTGTATACCGTTGAACTTCCACGTTAGCCCAATCCTCTACCTGACGAGTTCGCTTGTTGTATACCCGTTTCAGCGGGGTTGCATATCCAACAAAGTATCCCTCTTCAGCTTTTGGACTAAACTTCTCGCTTGGACTCAACATCGTGCATGGTGCCCCAAAAGGTTCTAGATACTCTAAGTTCGGCTTTCGTCGGTGTAACAGTTCATAAGAAGTTTTACCAAACTTCTTCACCGTTAAAACACGATTGAGTGTATAATTTGCTGCATAAATCGCCTCGTTCCAGAACATTACTGGAAGATTTGAGTCTGCGAGCATTGTTCTTGCCGCCTCTATTAGAGTCCTGTTTTCGCGTTCAGCAACACCGTTCTGTTGTGGGGTGTACGGAGCCGAATATTCATGATGAATTCATTTGCTTTCACAAAGTTCATCCATCTTTGCATTTTTGAACTCCGTCCCATTATCACTCCAAATTCTCTTGATCTTTAGATTGTAGAGATTTTCTAATCGAGTGAACAGAACTTTCAAGTTGTTAAAGGTGTCACTTTTATGCTACAAACACATCCCCCATGAAAATCGTGAATAGTCATCAGTGACAACTAAACAGTAAAGCTCTCCAAGATGACTTTTACGCTTGACATGCCCGAATAGGTCCATGTGCAATCGCTCAAGTGGCATCTCAACAGAGTTAACTTTCTTCACTTTGTGGGACTGTCTGTGTTGCTTCCCCTTCTTACAACTTACACACTTGTCATTCAAATGGAAATGTTTGACATTCACACCATCGACAAGTCCATTCTTCACAAGATGATTCATTTTTCTCAGATGAATGTGCCCCATTCTTCGGTGCCACATTATCGATTCCTTCTCGGTCGCCTTGGATAGAAAACATGTTATTTGCCCCTGGGATGTCATTGCCTTGGACATATCAAGAATATAAAGGTTGTTGACGCGAGGTGCCTTCAACATTACCCACTCTTTTGGAATTTTAAAACCTGGTTTGAGAATGTAGCAGGATTTGTCATCAAAATGAACAGTAAATTGTTTATCACAGATTTGACTGACGCTCAACAGATTATAATCTATCTGCTTCACATATGAAATTCTCTCAAAGCTCACAATCCCATTACTCACACTCCCTTCCATAGTGATATATCCGCCTTTGTTCCCAGCAAATGCAACATATCCACCATTAATATTCTTCACGTCGAATAATAATGCAAGATCCCCGGTCATGTGGCCTGAAGCTCCGCTATCAACAATCCAAAGACTGCTAATAGGGCCAGCTGAAGCTCCCTGCACACATCAAGTAAAACAGTTAGTTCTTTCGGGGGACCCAAGCCTGAGTCTTGGGTCTTTGAACATCATCTTTCAAAGAAACATTCACATGAGCATTTTGTTTTGGATCGATCTTTTTAGGATCATTCAAAACATTTTCCTTTTTCTCATTTGATTTTGAAGTTGAGGCACCTGGAGAACCATTTGGTGTCCAAGATTGTTCAGCTCTTTTCAAGATACGAATCTGAGATTTTGGTGTCTCAGTCGGTTTCTGAACATTGTTTGCAAAAGAAACTTTCTTGGTTACCTTCTCTGACTTAACAGATTTAGGTCCAACATTTGACTTGACAATAGGTTTTGGTGGAACCCTTTGCCTATCATTTGTTGTGTTCACCACTGGTTTTCTCCACGAATTTTCCATAGCAATCCGGTTTCTGCGATCATACTGAAATGGACGATTGTTCCTCGTTTGATAAAAATTGTTTTGATTATAAAATTGTTGTTGTTGAGGAACAACACGTCTATGTGGTGGAACGTAATGATCAACCGGTTTCCTCATGGAATTCCTAACTTCAACTTCGTGCCTCTTATGCCTTACATACGGGCAGTGAGCAAGTAAATTCCCTCTCTCCCCGTATTTAAAGCATGCACGGTATTCCTCAAAAACATTTGGAGCATTCGGTTGAGCAAAGGATCGAACAGGATATTGATCATTATACTGTTTGTTCCTCAAACTCTCAGGGAGTGGCCCTTTTGAGTAAGTAGGCTCATGAAAACCGTTTGCTTTGTCTTTGGGTTTAATGAACTCTGTGACGTGAACCTTTGGTTCTTGAGGAACATCCAAATACAATTTCTTTAAAATTGTCGGTGGAATCTCATTTGTTCTCTCATGTTTTGGAAACCAAATAGTGCTCTCTTGCCAAATTTTATCAATTTTAGCATAGTTAGCATTCTTAATTGGAAACTCCTCGTCAGAGATGATCTTATCGGATCCTTCCATCCGATAAAACACCTTGACTGGTTTGTCACAAGGTTCATTCTTAACATCTTTCTTAATTTCATTCTTAATCTCATTCTTTTCAGACTTTTTCTCACGATGTGCGTTAGCCATCGGATGCACATGTTGAGATGATGACACTGGTTCATTAGTAATGATGTGATTTTCTTTTGGAATTTCACATGCATTAGCACTTTGGTAACTTCCAGGGTCATCACTCTCAGAGTCTGAATCAACGCTCTCAACTGTAACACCTTCATCATTCAAACCTAAAATCGGCCTCACATCGGAATGAGGATCACCAATACTCGAGGTATTAGATTCATTTTCCGATGATGAGTCTGATTTTACCGAGCTCTCCGGTGTCACTTGATGACAGTTGTGATTTTCAAAGAGCACCAGAGATGGCACAGACTTATAGTTAGTGGTTTGATCATCAATGATGTGGTCTACAACATAAGCAATGTGCTTATAACTCTCCAACTTCTTATTGACTTTTTCAGCAAAACACTTAATGGCGGCCATTTCCAACTTAGTGTTCTCAATTTCATTAATATAGTTATTAATTGCAAGTTGTTTTAATGAAAGAGTGTTTTTAAGATCGGAAATGTCTTTTTTATATCCATCAAGTACTTTGTTGAAAGCAATCAATTCTTTGCGAGTAGATTAACAGTTGATAATAGCACTATCACGTTGAACGCGAAGTTCTTTGTTTTCCTATGTCAATCTATCACAAGTTCCACAGTATTTATCACTAGTAATATCAGTGCTAGATTCAGAACTTACAGGTTTAGGAGGATCTATCATGGCCATTAAAGCAAAATGAGCTTCCTTTCCAGCGAAAAACTTGGAATAATCAATTCTGGTGAATGCATCATCAGAAATGCACGACTTCCTCGTCTTTACAAAATCTGCTTCTGCTATCAACTGATCAATATCATCATCTAAAGATGTAACACTTGCTTCTGCATCTGATTCACTGTCTGAATCTGAATAAACTGATTCACACTCCTCAGGAACATCAGAAACTGTGTCAATCACCACTCCAGAACTTGCCTCCTCAGCTTTAACCTCAACAGGCTCAGTCTCCACTTCCACCTCTTCCACAGATTCATCAACTTCAACCTCAGTTTCTTCATTTTTATCAACTATCACCGACTCCTCAGTTTCAACCTGTCGGGCAACACAAGCCACATTTCCACCAGTTGTAATCTCCTCAACACCGATCTGCATCCCAGACCAGTCAAACCTTTCATCCTGCTGGATCACCAAAGCTTGATTCTGATTCGTGTTCTGTTGGTTTTCATTTGGTGTAGTAATCGGTATAACTGTTCTGTTAGTGTTGTTTGGTGATTGGTTTTGAGTCTGGTTTGTTGTGTTTGATTGTCTGTTCTGGTTGTTGTTTGAGGTGTTTTGTCGGTTTTGGTAATTGTTTTGGTTTTGATAGTTGTTGTTACTTTGATAAGAAACTTGGTTTTGGTTTTGTTGTTGACGATTCTGGTAACTTGCATTGAAAGGGTTTCTGTTACCTTGTTTCGGTGGCTGGGTGCATTCCCGTTTAAAGTGACCTTTCCCTCCACAATTAAAACATGTCACATTCTCCTTGTTGAACCCATAGGTTGTATTTGGAGAAGTTCCCAAATCAGTCCTACCCGTCTTTTCAATAAACTCAGTTGCCCTTCTCATTATACTCGCAAAAGCCCACTGAATGTCAATTAGTTCCATCTCTTCCTTATCAATCTGTGCATAGTCTTCATTGGTCAAGTTATTGTTTCCAATTTGACTTGCAACCAACCCGTTATATGATGAAACCATTGCAGAGACTAGTGCAATATGTTGCTGAGCAACTTCTACCGTTACATTGCCCAAATTGGAAGTCTCTAAAACCACTGGTTGCTGATTAGGTTGATTCACTTGGTTCATGTATTATGGTTGTTGAGGTGGTTGTTATGATTGGCTAGCAGTATAGAATGCTGCTTGCTGCATTGGAGAGAACGGTGAAATGTATGAATTAGTGTATTGTTGTGGTGTTGGTGTGTATGATGGTTGTGAGTAGGATGAGGTTTGTGCAATGTAGTTTATGGTTGGTTTTGGTGGTTCCATGACATTAGTAATACAAGCAATGTGAGGTGCCACTGTGCCACCTGCACTTGAGTTTCCATCTGTTGCTGAAGCGCCTCCAAAGTATAACTCTGGATTCTGAGGAATCTGAGATCTTTTAGCTTTCCTCTTCTCCTCGAGCTCTTTGTTCTCCAGCTTCTGCACAAACTCGTTGATAGTCCAAAATCTGTAAGCATCCTTCTCTTTGAGAACTTCAACATGCTGATCCCAGTATGGTGGTAGAGCATCTACAAACTTGTCCACCAGATCTGTCATTGGAATCTGTATACCATAACTAGACAACTCAGTTAGTAAATGACAATATCTAGGAGTTAATTCTTTTAGAGTCTCATTTCCAACATAAGTAAAATTCTCAAACTCTTTTCTCAACTCCTCCATCCTCAACCTTCTCGTCTTTTCATTCCCATCATGCCTATTCTTGAGCACATCCCATAACTGCTTCGATGTCGTGCACGTTCCAAACTGATGTAGTAAGTCGTTTGTGATCACCTGAGTCAACTGGGAATATGCTTTCTTCTCCACAGCAAACTTCTTTTTCTCCTCGTCTGACATGCTCTCCAATGGAACTGGTTCACCGGTATTTTCCAGAACTGGTGCAGTGTAACCTTTAGCTATCATCCTCCATGCCTCTGCACCCTCCACTCCCATGACTTCCAGATGGATCTTGAACTTTTTCTGCCACTGGTTATATTCTTGCAACTCCATGAGCTTGGGTGGACGATTCCCGCTACCTGAAGATAAGTCATTTATTAGTGTAGAAATAGCATTGGTAGTTTGAGTATTTACCACCGCGGCTGCTACTCCCCAATAGTCAGGTTGTGGTGTTGGAGGTGCAACACTCTGAGGCATCGAGCTAGTCATCGCTATGTAATTGATCGGTTGCGAAGACTGTGTGATCGTCTTTTGGGCTGCCACTGTCCATGGGTCCATCGTCACTTTCTGTTGTTGTTGTGTCGTTGCTGGTCTCGGTGTAGTCGGAAAATTCCACATGATGTTCACGAACTTCGAAAATCACAAAACTTAGAAAAATTTTCCAAACACAAACTACTTTCGCCCCTACAGTTCTACTTTCGTCCAATTTGAGCTACCTTCGCCCTTTTCTACTGACCCGAATGTAGAACAAACACCAGAATGTAGGATAGTCTAACTCCTTTTCCACGTTCGCCCGAACTGAGACACTTTCGTCCAAAGAATTTTCACCTTCGCCCGCGCGATCAACCGAAAGTGAAAATAGTCACCCGAATGTGAAAAATATCAACACAACACTCTAGATTCGACCTAAATGAATACACGTTCGCCCAAAATTCACTCAGATTCGCCCTAGATTGGTCAGGTTCGCCCAACACAGTCCAGATTCGCCCATATTCACTTTTAAAAACGGTTACACTTTGAAAAACGGTTATTTTGATCTCTGATTTTCAAAAGTTTATGGATTTGGATGATCTTTATCAGGTTTTGATTCGGAATTGATTTGGAACAACTTTAATTCTTGGAAAACTTGATTTTAACACCAAATTCAATTTGAAAATCCTCAAAAACCCTCAAAAACCATTTTCACTCAAAAACAGATGAATTTTGACCAAAATTAAGTCCAAATCAGCTATGATATTATCAATTTTGTTGTTGTATGATCCGTATGGCTCTGATACCACTTTGTAGTTGAAAGAATTTAGCTAAAACAGGATGTAATGATCATACAAGTCACAAATCCAGGTGCGGAAACCCTAGATATGAACAAAATGATAATACTCGAATCAAAACACGTAAAACATCATTTTAATCACCTTTTTCATCGATTAACTTTCATAAAACTTGTTACAATTGATCAACACGTTAATCTAGACCTATCACACACAATCACAAACTTAACACGAACCTGACCTTCAAACACACACTTACAAAAACTCTCTCTAACTTACAAATGACCAAAATCTATTTATAATAACTTCAGGTTCGCCCATTGTGAAGGTGCGAATGTGGACATAGTCCACATTCACCCACTTCCATGGTACGAATGTATCTTTCTGTTCAGCAATCTTCACATTCGCCCAGACTCTTCTACCTTCGCCCATTCTATCCACCTTAGGTCCTTCAGAAAACACAAAATAACATATGTTAATAGCTAATCCAATCACTAGTCGCAAAACGTGCATCTACACCTACTCGCTTGTAACCTCTGGAATGACTAGAAACACCTATAAATACCACCCTTGTGTTGCAAAACATCATTTTAGAAACCCTAGCACACCCCAAAGCCACCACACACTATACCCAACCTCTGTAACTCGTTTTTGATCAAGAAACCACCTTTACAAGATCTTACACCTTTCTTTGCTAAAATCTAAGGTGTGTTCATCTTCTTAAACCTTGTTAATGATAAAGTTTTACTCCCTAGAGGTCCAGACCTGGTTTCTAAGTATTTGTGTCTTTGAAAACTTGTTAAAAACAGATTATAAACAAACCCACACCTTCATGCTTGTTCTATGTTATGTTATCATGCAAAGATGAGATTTTTGATATTAAAACGTGTTTGTTTCCATGTGTTTGATATGTTTCTGACTTAAATGAATCATTAGGATGATTGTCTATGAATTTGGGAGCATATAGTTGTGTTTTGATGATATTTGATATTTTGACCCGTTTGGGTGATTTTGGGAGACTTAATGTGATTTAATATGTTTTGATGATTCTAGAGGATTAGGGTTTGCTCTAGGATGATGCTAGAACAGTAGGAAAGAGTTAGACAACGTTGTTATGTAATGAAATCTGAGTATTTGCTATTTAGGGTAAGTTTTACATGATGATGTGATGTTTACATGATGAATATGCTATTTTGGGAAAACGCTTGCATTCGGGACTGTTAGAGAGATGATAAATTGGGGGATTTTTGCTTGGAATAGCTTGGTAATTGAGTTGGGTTTGATATTGGGTGTTTCCACTTGTTTCGGATCTGATCTGAAGGGTTAAACGCGCGAAAAAGTGGCACAGCCCTGCAGCGGGCGATTAGGAATCCTAATCGCCTGATGCAGGGACGAGTAGGAAAGGTTAGGGGCGAATCAGCCAATTAGCCTCCTAATGGCATGTTTGACCATCCTAATGGCTAGTTGACCATCCTAATGGCTAGTTGACCATCCTAATGGCTAGTTGACTTTCCTAATGACATGTTTGACCATCCTAATTGCTAGTTGACTTTCCTAATGGCATGTTTGACCATCCTAATTGCTAGTTGACTTTCCTAATGGCATGTTTGATGTCTAATCACGTGATTAGCTGATTTAAGCATAGTTTGACATCCCGAACATGAAACGACACCTAGGAACATGCTAGGAACCCTGTGGAATGTCTGATAACCCGATAATACACGTGTGGACTGGTATATGCGATATATGAACTATATGTTGACTTTGGTGAACTGTTACGCGTATTAAGTGCATGTTTGCTTGTGATTGCATGATTTCTCATTCTTAGCTAACACGTGAGTTGTCGGGTCACCAATGGGACGTCGGGTCTTGTATGTGTGGTCAAAGTAACAGTCAAACGTGTTTTCAAAACGTACTTGGTCATGGTCTGGACACTTGGGGACTATTTGACCTGCGGGTCAATGGTTCGGGTACTCATATGCATTCGATGATAGGTTGTCGATACTAGGGCTGTCATTTGCATTGTCTGTGGTTTATTAAGAAGAACGCAATCCACGGCCCCACTTCTTACTGGTTTTGCTTTCGGGGGAGAAAACATGTTGTCTACTTGTATTCTTTAAACGTGTGTCAACTTACGTTTTCATAAAAGATGTGTCAAACTACATTTTGGTATTCATAAAACCTATGATTTACTAAGTATTCATATTGGTAAAACTTACAAGGTAGTCGTTGGTTACAATACGGTATTACTTACTGGTATTCTTGAATTCTTTATGTATTGGGGTATTCTTTTGGGTTGCTATACGATTTGTTAAAGTCCTAGGGAAAACCATGAATGTGCGGTGGTTGCACAACGGGGGAAATATGGATAGATCTATTTGGGCGTGACCGGCCCCACTCGTCGACTGGAGGTCGGACGGGTGCATGTTGTCTCTTAGAGTATTCTTGTATTCTTGTATTCTTGTATTCGGGCAGGTAGTATTCTTGTATGCATGTATTCGAGTCCAGTAATGGTTTTCCAATCGTAGTAGCGACAGGTATTTGTAGATGCACGTTTTGCGACTAGTGATTGGATTAGGCTTTTAACATGTGTTAGTTGTTGATTAGAAGTGGGCGAATGTAGTTTAGTGTGGGCGAATGTGTGTAAGTGTGGTCGAAGGAAGAAGAAATCTGGGCGAATGTGAATGAAGACTGAAGATTGTCTAGGTTCGTACCTTAGTACTGGGCGAATGTGGACTTTTTCCACATTCGCACCATACAAAGGGGCGAACGTGCAGCAAGTATATATTTTTTGATCATTTTGTTGGTTAGAATAGTTTTCGAGAGTGTGTATTTTGTGGTCAGGTTTCTCTCTAGAGTGAAAGTGTTTTAAGTTGAATTAGATTAACTTGTAAGGTCATTGTAAACATATTTTGATCAAGTTATCTATAAAAATGGTGATTGAAAAGGTATTATCCGTGTTGTGATTTGCGTATTATCGTTTTGTTCAATTCTAGGGTTTCCGCACCTGGAATTGTAACTTGTATGATCATAATATCCTGTTTTAGTTAAAATTCTTCATCTACAAAGTGGTATCAGAGCCATACGGATCATACAACAACAAAATTGATAATATCAGAGCTGATTTGGACTCAATTTTGATCAAACTTCATCTGTTTTTGAATGAAAATGGTTTTTGATTGATTTTGAAGGTTTTTGATTTGAATTCGTGGTTAAAATCAAGTTTTCCAAGAATTAAAGTTGTTCCAAATCAATTCCGAATCATAACCTGATTAAGGTCATCAAAATCCACAAACTTTTGAAAATCTCAGATCAAAATAACCGTTTTTCAAAGTGTAACCGTTTTTCAAAGATGTTTTGGGCGAATCTAGAGAGAATGGGCGAACCTGGACCTGTATAGGGCGAACCTGAGCTTATTTTGGACGAACGTAGCATTATTCAGGTCGAACCTAGGTTGTTGTGTTAGAATTTTCCACATTCGGGTGACAGATTCCACATTCGGTTTGTCGGGCGGGCGAACGTGGAATTATAGTGGACGAAAGTGAAGAGTTTCGGGCGAACGTGGAAAAGGAGTCTGGATATTCTACTTTCTGGTTATTATTCTACATTCGGGTCAACAGAATTGGACGAAAGTAGAACTTTTGGGCGAAAGTAAAATCCAGAAGGGCGAAAGTAGAAGTTTGTTTGGAAAATTTTCTAAGTTTGGTGAATTTCGAAGTTCGTGAACATCATGTGGAATTTTCCAACTACACCGAGACCAGCAATGACACAACAACAGCAGCAAGTGACAATGGACCCATGGACAGTGGCAGCCCAGAAATCGAGTACTCAGTCTTCGCAACCGATCAATTACATAGCGATGACTAGTTCGATGCCACAGAGCGTTGTATCTGCACCACAACAACCTGCAGCAGACTATTGGGGAGTAGCAGCCGTGGTGGTAAATACTCAAACTACCAATGCTATTTCCACACTAATAAATGACTTATCTTCAGGTAGTGGGAATCGGCCACCCAAGTTAATGGAGATGCACGAGTATAACCAGTGGCAGAAGAAATTCAAGATCCATCTGGAAGGCATGGGGTTGGAAGGTACAGAGGCGTGGCAGATGATAGCAAAAGATTATGTTGCACCAATTCTGGAGAACACCGGTGAACCTGTTCCTTTGGAGAGTTTGTCAGACGAGGAGAAGAAGAAATTTGCTGTGGAAAAGAAAGCATACTCTCAGTTGACTCAGGCGATCACAAATGATTTGCTACATCAGTTTGGATCGTGCACTACGTCGAAGCAATTATGGGATGTGCTAAAGAATCGTCATGATGGTAATGAAAAGACGAGAAGGTTGAGGATGGAGGAGTTGAGAAAAGAATTTGAGAACTTTACTTATGTCGGAAATGAGACATGAAAAGAGTTGACTCCTAGATATTGTCATTTACTAACTGAATTGTCTAGTTATGATGTACAGATTCCTATGACAGATCTGGTGGACAAGTTTGCAGATGCATTACCACCGTACTGGGATCAACATGTTGAAGTGCTCAAAGAGAAGGATGCTTACAAGTATTGGACTATCAACGAGTTCGTTCAGAAGCTGGAGAATAAGGAACTTGAGGAGAAGAGGAAAGTCAAAAGATCTCAGATTCCTCAGAACCCAGAGTTATATTATGGTGGTACTTCAGCAACCGTTTGAAACTCGAGTGTTGGTGGAACAGTGGCACCTCACATAGCCTGTATCTCAAGTGTCATGGAACCACCAAAACAACCCATCAACTACCTAGCACAAACCTCATCCTATTCACAACCATCATACACACCACCACCACAACAATACACTAATTCTTACATTTCACCATTTTCTCCGATGCAGCAAGCAGCATTCTATACTGCTGGCCAATCACAACAACCACCTCAACAACCACAATACATGAATCAAGTGAACCAAACCAATCAGCAACCGGTGGTATTGGAGACATTCAATTTGGGTAATGTGACTGTGGAGGTTGCTCAGCAACATATTGCATTAGTCTCAGCAATGGTTTCATCATATAACTGTTTAGTTGCAAGTCAAATTGGGAATAACAACTTGACCAATGAAGACTATGCACAAATCGAAAAAGAGGAGATGGAGCTGATTGACATCCAGTGGGCTTTTGCGAGTATTATGAGAAGGGCAACCGAGTTTATTGAAAAGACCGGGAGGACTGATTTGGGAACTTCTCCGAAGACGACCTATGGTTTCAACAAGGAGAAAGTTACATGCTTTAATTGTGGAGGAAAAGGTCACTTCAAAAGAGAATGCACTCAGCCATCTAAGCAGGGTAATAGAAACCCTTTCAACTCAAACTACCAGAACCGTCAACAACAAAACCAAAACCAAGTTTCTTTCCAAAATAACAACAACTATCAAAACCAAAACAATTACCAAAACCGACAAAACACCTCAAACAACAACCAAAACAGACAACCAAACACAACCAACCAGAATCAAAACCACTCACCAAATAACACTAACAGATCAGTTATACCGATCACTACACCAAATGAGCAGCCACAAAATACAAATCAGAATCAAGCTTTGGTGATCCAGCAGGATGAACGGTTTGACTGGTCTGGGATGCAAATTGGTGTTGAGGAGATCACTACTGGTGGGAATGTGGCTTGTGTTGCCCGACAGGTTGATACTGAGGAGTCGGTGATAGTTGATAAAACTGAAGAAACTGAGAGTGAAGTTGATGTATCGGTGGAAGAGATGAATGTGGAGACTTAGACTGTTGAAGTTCAGGCTGAGGAAGCAAGTTCAGGAGTGGTGATTGACACAGTTTCTGATGTTCCTGAGGAGTGTGAGTCTGTTTATTCAGATTCAGACAGTGAATCAGACTCAGAGGCGAGTGTTACATCTTTGGATGACGAGATTGATCAGTTGCTGGCAGAAGCAGATTTTCTGAAGACGAGGAAGTCGTGCATAGTAGATGACGCTTTCACCAGAATCGATTATTCAAAGTTTTTCGCTGGGAAGGAAGCTCATTTTGCTTTGATGGCCATGACAGATCCTCCTAAACAGGTAAGTTCTGAATCTAGCACTGATGTTACAAGTGATAAATATTGTGGAACTTGTGACAGATTGACTGATGAAAACAAAGAACTTCGCGTTCAACGTGATAGTGCTATAATCAACTATCAATCTGCTCGCAAAGAAGTGATTGCTTTTAACAAAGTACTTGATGGATATAAAAAGGACATTTCCGACCTTAAGAAAACTCTTTCATTAAAACAATTAGCAATTAACAACTATATTAATGAAATTGAGAACACTAAGTTGGAAATGGCCACCATTAAGTGTTTTGCTGAAAAGGTCAATAAGAAATTGGAAAGTTATAAGCATATTGCTTTTGTTGTTGACCACATCATTGATGATCAAACCACAAATTATACGTCTGTGCCATCTCCGGTGCTTTTTGAAAACCATAATTGTCATCAAGTGACACCGGAGAGCTCAGTAAAATCAGACTCATCATCGGAAAATGAATCCAATACCTCAAGTGTTGGTGATCCTCATTCCGATGTGAAGCCGATTTTAGGTTTGAATGATGAAGGGGTAACAGTTGAAAATGGTGATTCAGACTCTGAGAGTGACACTGAGAGTGATAAAAGTGTTAATGCGTGTGATATTCCAAAAGAAAATCACATCATTACTACTGAACCAGTGTCATCGTCTCAGCATGTGCATCCGATGGCTAATGCACATCATGAGAAAAAGTCTGAAAAGAAAGAAGTTAAGAAAGAAATGAGTGACAAACCAGTCAAGGTGTTTTATCGGATGGAAGGATCCGATAAGATCATCTCTGACGAGGAATATCCAATTAAGTTTGCTAACTATTCCAAAATTGATAAAATTTGGCAAGAAAGCACTATTTGGTTTCCAAAACATGAGAGAACAAATGAGATTCCACCGGAAATTCTAAAGAAACTGTATTTGGATGTTCCGAAAGAACCAAAGGTTCATGTCATAGAGTTCATTAAACCCAAAAACAAAGCAAACGGTTTTTATGAGCCAGCTTACTCGAAGGGTCCACTCCCTGAGAGTTTGAGGAACAGACAGTATAATGATCAATATCCTGTTAGAACATTTGCTCAACCGAATGCTCCAAATGTTTTTGAGGAACACCGTGCATGCTTTAAATGCGGGGAGAGAGGGCATTTACTTGCTCACTGCCCGTATGTAAGGCTCAAGAGGCACGAAGTTGAAGTTAGGCAATCCATGAGGAAACCAATTGATAATCATTACTATCCACAACAAAGGCGTTTTGTTCCTCAACAACAACAATTTTATAATCAAAACAATTTTTATCAAAAGAGGAATGATCTTCCATTTTAGTATGATCGTCGTAACCAGATTGCTATGGAGAGACCGTGGAGAAAACTAGTGGTGAACACAACAAATGATAGACAAAGGGTTCCACAAAAACCTATTGTCAAATCAAATGTTGGACCTAAATCTGTTAAATCAGAGAAGGTACCCAAGAAGGTTTCATTTGCGATCAATGTTCAGAAAACGACTGAGACCCCAAAATCTCAGATTCGTATCTTGAAACGTTCTGAACAATCTTGGACACCAAATGGTACTCCGGGAGCCTCAACTTCAAAGTCAAGTGAAAAAGTTGAAAATGTTTTGAATGATCCTAAAAGATTGATCCAAAACAAACTGTTGAATTGAATGACTCTTTGAATAATGATATTCAAAGACCCAAGACCACTCAGGCTTGGGTCCCCCGAAAGAATTAACTGTTTCACTTGATGTGTGCAGGGAGCTTCAGCTGGCCCTATTAGCAGTCTCTGGATTGTTGATAGTGGAGCTTCAGGCCACATGACCGGGGATTTAGCTTTATTGTTTGATGTGAAAACATTAATGGAGGGTACGTTGCATTTGCCGGAAACAAAGGCGGATATATCACGATGGAAGGAAGTGTGAGTAATGGGATTGTAAGCTTTGAGAGGATATCTTATGTGAAGCAGATAGACTATAATCTGTTGAGTGTCAGTCAAATATGTGACAAACAATTCACTGTTTATTTTGATGACAAATCTTGCTACATTCTCAAACCGGGCTTCAAAATTCCAAAGGAGTGGGTTATGTTGAAGGCACCTCACGTCAACAATCTTTATATTCTTGATATGTCCAAGGCAATGACATCCCAGGGGCAAGTAACATGTTTTCTATCAAAGGCGACCGAGAAGGAATCAATAATGTGGCACCGAAGAATGGGGCACATTCATTTGAGGAAAATGAATCATCTAGTAAAGAATGGAGTTGTCGATGGTGTGAATGTTAAACACTTCCATTTGAATGACAAGTGCATGAGTTGTAAGAAGGGAAAGCAACACAGACAGTCCCACAAAGTGAAGAAAGTTAACTCTGTTGAGATGCCGCTTGAGCGATTGCACATGGACCTATTCGGACCTGTCAAACGCAAAAGTCATCTTGGGGAGCTTTATTGTTTAATTGTCACTGACGACTACTCAACATTTTCATGGGTGATGTGTTTGCAGCATAAAAGTGACACCTTTAATAACCTGAAGGTTCTGTTCACTCGATTGGAAAACATCTATAATCTCAAGATCAAGAGAATTAGGAGTGATAATGGGACGGAGTTCAAAAATGCCAAGATGGATGAACTTTGTGAAAACAAAGGAATTCATCATGAATATTCAACTCCGTATACCCCACAACAGAATGGTGTTGCTGAACGTAAAAACAAGACTCAAATAGAAGCGGCTAGAACAATGCTTGCAGACTCGAATCTTCCAGTAATGTTCTGGAACGAGGCGATTTATGCAGCAAATTATACACTTAATCGGGTTTTAATGGTGAAGAAGTTTGGCAAAACTTCTTATGAGCTGTTACACCGAAGAAAGCCAAACTTGGAGTATCTAGAACCTTTTGGGACTCCGTCCACGATGTTGAATCCAAGCGAGAAGTTTAGTCCGAAAGCTGAAAAGGGATACTTTGATGGATATGCAACCCCGCTCAAACAGGTATACAACAAGAGCACTCGTCAGGTGGAGGATTGGGCTAACGTAGAAGTTCAACGGTATACTCAGAATGTGCAAGGGATTGGTCCTGATTGGATTTTTGATTACAAAGATTTCTTTGAATCATTCAATCTAGATAACTTGGTTGAAGAGGTTGTTATGCGATTACTTTACGAGTGTGAAAACGCGGCGACTTCACCGTTGGTGCGTCCGATCACCGTAACTCCTCCAACAGCTTCTAATGATACCAATGTTCCTGTACCGGAGGAAGAAGTGTTTCAAGAGGCTTCCACAACTTTAGATACTTCAGAATCGGAAGATGATGGAGAATTTGAAGAAGTTATTCTTGAAAACGCAACAGAGACAAAGGCACCGCCAATGAACCCAAATCCAGATGTTGCTTCATCGTCTAACACGGGTCATGATCTGGATGCAGTTGAAAACTTGACTATTCAGACGGGAGTTACTATACCTGAACATCCGGAATCTCGGATTCACCGTATTCACCCGCTGGAGCAAGTTATTGGTGACCCTGGAAGCAGTGTGATGACGAGAGGACAGCTGAGAAGTGTCAATACACCAGAAAGTTTTGGTGCTTTAGCTTTATATGCAAAAATACAAAAATCTGGTAGTCAAAATGATTGGTCGTTTGCATGTTATGTTTCGCAGGTCGAGCCGCGGACATGTAAAGAAGCTCTTTTGGATGACGCCTGGGTTGAAGCGATGCAAGAGGAGTTGTTACAATTTCAGAAGTTGGGAGTCTGGACGCTCACTGATTTACCTCCAGATCAAAAGAAGATTGGAACCAAGTGGGTGTTTAAGTGTAAGAAGATGATCGAGGAGTGATTGTACGGAACAAAGCCAGATTGGTCATACAAGGTTTTCATCAGATCGAGGGGATTGACTATAATGAAATCTATGCACCTGTGGCACGCATAGAGGCAATTCGAATGTTTCTAGCGTTTGCCTCCTACAAGAAATTTAAGGTGTATCAGATGGACGTTAAAAGCGCATTTCTGTACGGGAAAGTCAAATAGGAGGTTTACGTCGGGCAACCACCGGGCTTTGAAGACCCTATCCACCGGGATAAGGTGTACGTATTGAAAAAGCATTGTATGGTCTGCACCAGGCTCCACGCCAGTGGTACGAGGAGCTGAGTACGTACCTCATGTCGAAGGGATTTAAGAGCGGACTCGTCGACTGCACCCTGTTCACGAAGAAAACAGGAGATGATTTGCTTCTAGTTCTGATATATGCTGACGATATAATTTTTGGCTCAACTAACGAACTTTTGTGCAGGGAGTTTGAACGTGTTATGCAGGAAAAGTTCGAAATGAGTGCGATGGGGGAGATGCAGTTTTTCCTCGGCTTGCAGGTGGATCAAAGACCAACGGGGATCTTCATTCACCAGACAAAATACGTATCCGAAGTCTTGAGCCGGTTCCAGATGGAGGATTCCAAGCCGATGGATACCCCGATTCAGCCCAATCACGGGATTGGAGTTCACGCTAAGGGGGAGCTGACTGACCCGTTTACATACAGAGCAATCATCGGATCTCTGATGTAACTTACCGCATCTCGACCAGACATTATGTTCGCAACATGTCTCTGTGCTCGTTACCAGTCGAAGCCGAAACAAAGTCATCTGACGACGGTCAAGCGTATCCTTAGATATCTGAAGGGTTGTCCCTCGAGAGGACTTTGGTACCCTAATGATGATGATTTTTATTTTATCGCTTTTAGTGATGCAGATTGGGGCGGCTGTGACAAGGATAGCAAATCCACGACAGCTGGATGCCAGTTTTTAGGGAGCAGGTTAGTCACCTGGCAATGTAAGAAGCAGACTTCGGTCGCGCTGTCTACCTGTGAAGCCGAGTACATTGCAGCCTCGAGTTGCTGTTCGCAAGTGCTCTGGATCCAACAGCAGATGGTGGATTACGGTTTGCAATTTCTTAAAACCCTTATACACTGTGATAATGAAGCCGCGATCGCATTAACTAAAGATACAGGCAATCATTCTAAGGCTAAACATATCCGGATTAAATACCATTTTATATGGTCAAAATCCATACTGACTATCAACGTGCAGAGTTGTTTACAAAAGCTTTTGACAGATCCCGATTTGAGTATCTTTTAAAAGTTAATAACATAAAAGAAAAACAGGACTAATCAGCACCTCGGTTTATCGCTTTTTAGTTTTAAAATTTTCTTTAAAGTTTTTACAGTTTTTTCAGAAAAATTCAAAAACCCAAAAATATGTTTTTACACTTTAGGGGGAGTCGTTTTATCAGAAAAACCAAAAACATTGAAAAACTCAAAAAGCCATAAAAATAGAAAAACCAAAAGTGATTTCCAGGATAAAAAAGAAGAAATGATAGTACATCAGTGGGGATCTGACACAGGCTAAAGATATGTATAGTAATATGAGGCGTGTGTTGATTACGTGTGATGTGCTGATAGGCTTCGTAGACTAAAAATTGCGTGCATTAGTGATACAAACATAACGAACTACGCGTTGGTGGCTGAACACCTCATGGGCATATGGTCTTAGTACCGTAATTTCGTTTGATAGGATTGCCAAAATCTGAGGTTTCGGGTCGTTATGTTATTGTTATCCGGGATATTCTGATTAAACTTTTGTCGTATTGATTTACGGACCTAGTTTCATCAGAATATTTGCTAAAAAGAGCTTACATGCCAAAACCAAAAGTTACCGAATTGAGGAACTTTATGTTTTTACTGATCAAAGATCATAATTACATCGTATCAATTTACTGATGCAAATCAGTAGTTGATATCAGCCTCAACCTGGTATATATGCACATGTTACTCTGCTGCATTCATTTGCTGACCTGTACACCTCTGTGCTATATAACTTGTAACTCAACGGATAACTCTGGCATAATCACGCGTTACGAGGAAGCTTTGTGCAATTTCTTGATACGGGAGTATGTCGTGTGTGTGGGAACCACAACGTGTTAGTCTAAAACACCTAAATCGTATCATTTTAAAGCATTGCGTAATAGTCTGCATGTGAGCTTATGTGGACCACAATATCAGCAATTGTCGTGTCACATACTGTTTCTAATGATAATATTAAACAAAAAGATCAACGCTGTGATCAGATTTCTCAAACAACTGATATGATCCTTTTACCGGACATCACAAAATGTTTACTGCTTTATTTACATTGATGCATTTTAGTTTCATTGTCAAAAAGATACAAAACTCAAAAAGATTTTAGGTGTGTTTTGATATAAATTTCAGAAAAACCAAAAGTTTTGCATTTCTGCTTTATTTTTAGATAACCGACGGTGTTTGATGGTCAATTTCTGAGATTTGATAAACCATCTGGGCTTTGTATCATTCTAAACTGAAATAATGAGTGTTTGAAACTTAACGGGTTGAAAATGTTGAACGGGATTCGAATTCGTGATTTGGCAAAATTTTCAAATTTTTCCATTTCACATTCGCCCCTTAAATGGGTCGAATGTGGAAAAATTTTCACATTCGTGCGTTTTAGTTTGGGCGAAAGTGGCTTTACACTACAATTTTCACTTTCGGGTGTTAACTTTCCACATTCGGGCCATTAATTTGGTCGAATGTAGAAACTCCCCACATTCGTCCATCAAGAACGGGCGAATGTACCAGCTTATATAAAGCCATACACAGATTCGTCCCTCATTCTGTTCTTTTACAAAAATTTTCAATCGTGCAAGAACTTGTTGCCCTGATTTCTTTTTCCTTCTAATATTGCTCCCTGCTCATTACTGATTGTTTTAACCTAATTTTAATAGGTAATGGACATGAGATACGATCAGAATTGGGTTTCTATGTTTCAAACCCTAGTTTTATTCAACTGGAACAATTTAGGCTGTTTTAATCTAAATTGTTGATGAGGATTCAATTTTTCTTAGTTTTAGGGGGAGAGTGTGGAAAGAATTAGGATTTTACAGTGTTTGATTATATTAATCGATTGTTTTTAAGCGTTAAACCCTAATTCTTCATAAAAACTAATAAAAATTGAATGAATACAACAATTGTTTGTGTAGAAGTCTTAATCGGCCATATTAGGCTAAGTTTCAATCATAATCAGATGTTAAAATCAAGATTGGTAAATTTTCAAAATTTAGGGAAAACCAGTTTCACATTCGTCCAAATTTAAACGGGCGAATGTAGAAAACTGAGGTCGAATGTGATTTTAATCGGGCGAGTGTGAATTTTAATTCAATGATTTCCACATTCGTGCCTAATTTCCTACTTTCGAACTTTAGAACCCACATTCGACCATGAAAAATGGGCAAAGGTGGAAATGAGAAAAACCTAAAATTTTTAAAATTTGTCGTTTTTGTGTTTTTGATGTATTTTCTGATGTTTTATGTGCAGATGGCTGAACAACCCGAGAATGTTGAGATACCAGTTGAGGATGCTGTACCAGATCCAGTTCCAAAAGCAGTGAATGTTCCACAAGCTTGGCCGTTTGAAGCAACGCATAACTGTTGTGCGTATGTTGGTGACATGCTGAAGAATACTGAATTTTCTGGGATTGTGGAATTTCTGAGGCGAAGCCGAATTATTCATGCTCTAGCTACACCAGCCATCATCTATAAAGACATTGTAGAGGATTTTTATAAGAATGCAAGATACGATTTCTGGGAAAATCAAACTATTATCCGAAGCACTATTCAAGGGATGGAGATGTTTATAACAGAAGAGGACATCAGAGAGGCGTTAAAGATTAAGTTTGAAGTAAGTACTGATCCCAGAGAACTATCATGGACCGAGCGAAGGGCTTGTTTTCTTAGGATGAAGTATAAAGGTCCGATCACAGATGGAGCTATGCACAAAGGAAAGCCAAGTGTGCAGTTCAAGTACTTTGCACACGTGATCATTCATGTGTTTGGTTGTGTGAGCGGTGGGTATGATGTGATAAGGAAAAGTTTAAGTTCATTAATGGTTGCGTTGACTCTCAACAAACCATTTAATGTTTCTGGAATGATTTTGGATCATATGCTCGAGATGCTGAAAGGTTTAAAGAGCAAGAAGTTCATGTTATATCCAAGGTTTCTGATGATGATCTTCGACAACAAGTATCCTGATTTGAGAAAGGATCCGACGATGATTTTGGGTCAAGATCATATGAACATTAGAACACTTGTAAGGATGAAGGGTTACAAAGGTGTGCCTGATAATGAGAAGCCACCTCATAGAAGATTGTTTGGTGCTTTAGTTAATCCGGGTTACACTGACCCAGGATTGAACAAAGCAAGGCATGATAACAGTGACTCGGACAACGATGATCCTCTAGCATACGCTGATGCAAACACTAAGAGGAAAAGACAAGTTGTAAAAGCTGGAGCCAAAGGGAAGGGCAAGGCAAAGATTGATCAGGGTACTTCAAAGAAACAAGTTGCACGTAAGAAGACGACTGCTAAGAAAGGTACATGTTTAGTTGATGAAGATTCTGTTGACTCAGAAGAGACAGAAGTTGAAGAACAGTGGGATTCGGAAGAAGAACGTGTTAAGACTACCAAACGTAAGGCCACTGCGGTTGGGGAGTCTGAATTATTGAACAAGACTGTTGAAGAGATGTTACAGAAAGAGCCGGTTGATGTTGATGAAGGTTTAAGTGTTAACATTGATGATTTTGAAGGGTCGACTGTGGTTGTGAACTTGAAGAAACCAAAGAATAAGTCGATGGCCAAGAAGTCAAGCACTAAGAAGCTTAGAGAGAAAGAGATCGAACAGTTGCTGAAAGGTAAGAAAATACCTGAAGCAGGTACATCATCGAAGTTATCTTCACCTGTAGCAAAGAAGCAGAAGAAGAGTAAAGAATCTGAAGCAGTACCAGTTCCTGATTTTGAGACTGCTTTAGAGAATGTGTTGAGTATGTTTAAGAATCCTGAGAAAGAGAAGGCTAAGGAAGTTGAATCATCCAGGGCATCTAAGGTTACTGTTTCTGATGATGTTATGAAACAGGTTAACAAGAAGATGGATGATATGATGAAGATGATAGTTGCACAACAGGCTGAAATCAGTAAGTTTAAGAAGAATGAAGAGAAGATGCTTCAGATTATAGTTGCATCAAAAACTAACCAAGATGAGATCGAGAAGAAGGTAAAACAACTTGAAGAAGAGAATAAAGATCTTGAGGTTAAGTGCAACAGAAACAGAAGGATGATTAAGCTCGTGAAGGTTGATAATAAAGAGTTAAAGAAAGAAAACAAACGTTTGAGTGATTTGTTAGACAAACTGTATGGTGAAGCTCCAAAGTTGAAGGATGGAGAAGAGGATAAGGAGAGAGAAGAAGAACAAGTTGATTTTGAGCCTTCTGATGAAGAAAAAGAGGATGATGAAGACGATGATGAATCAGAGGAAAGTTCTGATGAAGAAGGTGATAAAGATAATAAAGATGATAAGGATGATGATGATGCTGAGGGATCTGGAAGTAAAGATGATGATGATAAGAGTGATGACAGTGATGATAATGATGGAGGAGACGATACTAGCAAGTTTTCATTTGAGAAGAGAAAGTCAAAGAAAAGTGATGCTGGAGAATCGAGTACAAAGAAGAAGAAAGGTAGTGAGAACTGTAATTGAAAGATTTTAGCTAAAACAGGAAGATATGATCATACAAGTAACAAAACCAGGTGCGGAAACCCTAGTTATGAACAAACTGATAAAACTCGGATCAAAACACAGTAAACATCATTTCAAAGCTTTTTCCATAGATTAACATTCATAAAAACGTGTTACAATGAGTTTCCTAGTTAATCTAATCAATACAGACACTTTCACAAAATCACCTAGAACCTGACCACAACACACACTTCAACTAAAACTCTCTAGGATCCTCACTGACTTCAAACTTGATCTGCAGTGCTTCTCTAATGTCAGATTCAGTCAGAAACATCTCCATGCCTTGAATCTTGCTCTTGATTATAGTTTGGTTCTCCCAGAAATCGTACTTCGCATTCTGGTAGAAGTCCTCAACTATGTCTTTATAGATGATAGTCGGTGTGGCTAAGGCATGTACAATCCTGCTCCTCTTTAAGAACTCAATAATCCCAGTAAACTCTGTGTTTTTCTCCACATCTCCAAGATACGCACAGCAATTGTGAGATCGTTCGAATGGCCAACTGCTTGGAACAGATGCTTCAGCCTCCTGAACTGGATCTGGAATGACATTCTCCACTTGTGCCTCAATATTCTCGGATTGCTCAGCCATCTGCACATCAAAATCAGAAAAACGCGTCAAATTACGAAAACGACAAAAATTGAAAATTTTAAAGATTTACAGATTCCACATTCGCCCCTTTTACTCAGGTCGAATGTGTGATTTTGAGTACGAATGTGAAAAATTCAGGACGAATGTGAAAATGTGTTTGTTAAAAATTACATTCGCCCATTATATGTTACATTCGCCCAAAAATTTCCACCTTCGCCCATTTTCTGGGTCGAAAATGAAACCTGATTATCCCCAAAATTCAAAATTTTGTCAAATGTGTTTTTAACACTTAATTCTGATTGTAATGTGTCCTAATTAGGCCGATTAGCACTCGTGAACAACCAACTGTTCCTAAATTTCAATTTTCATCAGTTTTAATAAGGAATTAGGTTTTTTCTGTTATGAACAAACAATTAACCCACTAAATGTTGTTGTTAATCTAATTCCTGGATTATTCTCCCCCTAAAACTGATGGGGATTGAAATGCAATCAACATCAAACATTAACAAACAACCTAGAACCCCAGAATTTAAAACCCTAAGTTCGAACACAAAAACGAAGATTCTGATCTTGTCTGTGCTTCATTACCTGTGAATTAGGTATAAAAATGATCAGCACACACTAGGGAACAATAAACACAAGTCAAAAGAATTCCAGCAACAAGTCTTGGTTCGGGTGAAAAATTTTGAAAAAACTGTAGAATGAGGGTTCGAACCTGACATTGGCTTTTATAGATAGTCCACCTTCGCCCGTTATGGTGGTCGAATGTGGATGAATTCCACATTCGCCCCAAATAAATGGCACGAACGTGGAATCTGGTTACCCGAAGGTGGAATTTTTGTGAAATGCCCACATTCGCCCAGACCAAAACGCCCGAATGTGAAGATTTTTCCACATTCGACCCAATTAAGGGGCGAATGTTAAATGGAAAAATCTGAAAATTTTGCCAAAACACGAATTCGAATCCTGTTCAACATTTTTCAATCCGTTAAACTTCAAAAACTCATATTTTCACTTTTTGAATGATACAAAGCCCAGATGGTGTTATCAAATCTCAGAAATTGACCATCAAGCACCGTCGGTTATCAAAAATAAAGCAGAAATGCAAAAACTTTGGTTTTTCTGAAATTTTTAGCAAAACACACCTAAAATCTTTTTGGATTTTGTATCTTTTTGACAATAAAAGTAAAATGCATCAAAGTAAATGAAAGCAGTAAACAATTTTTGATATCCGGTAAGAGGATCATATCAGTTTTCTAAGAAATCTGATCACAGCGTTGATCTATTTGTTTAATATTATCGTTAGAAACAGTATGTGACACGGCAATTGCTGATATTGTGGTCCACGTAAGCTCACATGCAGACTATTACGCAATGCTTTAAAATGATACGAGTTAGGTGTATTAGACTAACACGTTGTGGTGCCCACACACACGACATACTCCCGTATCAAGTAATTGCACAAAGCTTCGTCGTAACGCGTGATTATGCCAGAGTTATCCGTAAAAGTTACAAAGTATATAGCACAGAGGTGTACAGGTCAGCAAACGAATGCAGCAGAGTAACATGTGCGTATAAACTAGGTTGAGGCTGATATCAACCACTGATTTGCATCAGTAAGTCAATACGATGTAATAATGATCTTTGATCAATAAAACATAAAGTTCCTCAATTCGGTAACTTCCGGTTTTGGCATTTAAGCTCTTTTAGCAAATATTCTGATGAAACTAGGTCCGTAAATCAATACGACAAAAGTTTAATCAGAATATCCCTGATAACCATAATATAACGACCCGAAACCTCAGATTTTGGCAATCCTATCAAACGAAATTACGGTACTAAAACCATATGCCCATGAGGTGTTCAGCCACGAACGCGTAGTTCGTTATGTTTGTATCACTAATGCACGCAATATTTAGTCTACGAAGCCTATCAGCATATCACACGTAATCAACACACGCCTCATATTACTATACAATTCTTTAGCCTGTGTCAGATCCCCACTGATGTACTATCATTTCCTCTTTTTATCCAGGAAATCATTTTTGGTTTTTCTAGTTTTTAGGTCTTTTTGACTTTTTCAATGTTTTTGGTTTTTCTGATAAAATGGCTCCCCCTAAAATAAAGAACATATTTTTGGGTTTTTAATTTTTCTGAAAAACAATAAAACGAAAATTTGAAACAATCCACTCGAAAGCATCAACTTCTTTGAGGATTAAACAATCCACTCGAAAGCATCAACTTCTTTGAGGATTACGATAGTAAAGAGAAATTCCCAATTAGCAAAGAGAAATTCCCAATTAGCAAAAATCAGAAAATTAAAACTAAAAAGCGATAAACCGAGGTGCCGATTAGTCCTGTTTTTCCTTTATGTTATTGACTTTTAAAAGATATTCAAAGCGGGATCTGTCAAAAGCTTTTGTAAACAAATCTGCACGTTGGTAGTCAGTATGGATTTTGATCATATCTATCAATTCTTTAGCGTAACAATCACGGATAAAATGGTATTTGATCCGGATATGTTTCGCTTTAGAATGATTTTCAGTATTTTTAGTTAATGCGATAGCGGCTTCGTTGTCACAGTATATAGGGGTTTTAAGAAACTGCAAACCGTAATCCAATATCTGCTGTTGGATCCAGAGCACTTGCGAACAGCAACTCGAGGCTGCAATGTACTCGGCTTCACAGGTAGACAGCGCCACGGAAGTCTGCTTCTTACATTGCCAGGTGACTAACCTGCTCCCTAAAAACTGGCAACCAGCTGTAGTGGATTTGCTATCCTTGTCACAGCCGCCCCAATCTGCATCACTAAAAGCAATGAAATCAAAATCATCATCATTAGGGTACCAAAGTCCTTTTGAGGGACAACCCTTCAGATATCTAAGGATACGCTTGACCGCCGTCAGATGACTTTGTTTCGGCTTCGATTAATAGCGGGCACAGAGACACGTTGCATACATAATATCTGGTCGAGACGCCGTCAAATACATCAGAGATCCGATGATGCTCTGTATGTAAATGGGTCCGTCAGCTCCCCCTTAGCATCCACTCCAATCCAGTGATTGGGTTGAATCAGGGTATCCATCGGCTTGGAATCCTCCATCTGGAACCGGCTCAAGACTTCGGATACATATTTCGTCTGGTGAATGAAGATCCCCGTGGGTCTTTGGTCCACCTGCAAGCCTAGGAAAAACTGCATCTCCCCCATTGCGCTCATCTCGAACTTTTCCTGCATGACAGTTTCGAACTCCCTGCATAAAAGCTCATTAGTTGAACCAAATATTATATCATCAACGTAAATCTGCACCAGAAGCAAATCATCCCCTGATTTCTTCGTAAATAGGGTGCAGTCGACGAGTCCGCGCTTAAATCCTTTTGTCATAAGGTATGTACTTAGCTCCTCGTACCACTGTCTCGGAGCCTGGTGCAAGACATATAAAGCTTTGTTCAGCACGTAGACCTTATCCCGGTGGATTGGGTCCTCAAAGCCTGGTGGTTGCCCGACAAAAACCTCTTCCTTGACTTTCCCGTACAGAAATGCACTTTTGACGTCCATTTGATAAACTTTGAACTTCTTATAGGAAGCAAATGCAAGAAACATCCGAATAGCTTCAATGCGTGCTACAGGAGCATAGATTTCGTAATAATCAATCCCTTCGATTTGATGGAATCCCTGCACGACCAATCTGGCTTTGTTACGAACAATAACCCCACGATCATCCTTCTTGCACTTAAACACCCATTTAGTGCCAATCTTCTTTCTTCCAGGTGGCAAATCCGTGAGCGTCCACACTCCCAATTTCTGAAATTGTAATAACTCCTCCTGCATTGCCCCAACCCAGGCGTCCTCCAGCAAAGCGTCCTTGTATGTCCTTGGCTCTACCTGCGACACATAACACGCAAACGACCAATCATTTTGACTACCAGATTTTTGTATTTTGGCATATAACGCTAAAGCACCAAAACTCTCTGGCGAATTAACACTTCGCAGCTGCCCTCTGGTCATCACACTGCTTCCAGGATCACCGATAACTTGCTCCAGCGGGTGAATACGATGAATCCGAGATTCCGGATATACAGGTACAGTAACTCCCGTCTGAGTAGTCAAGTTCTCTACTGCATCCAGATCATGACCCGTGTTAGACGATGAAGCAACATCTGGAGTTGGAGTTGGGTTCACTGGCGGTGCCTCTGGTTCTTCTGCATGCTCAAGAATGACTTCTTCAAATTGTTCATCTTTAGATTCTGAAGAGTCTAACGAAGTAGAAGCCTCCTGAAACACTTCTTCCTCTTGTATAGGAACATTGGTATCATTAGAAGCTGGTAGGGGGTTCACGGTGATCGGACGCACCAACGGTGAAGTCGTCGCGTTTTCACACTCGTAAAGTAATCTGATAACAGCTTCTTCAACCAAGCTATCTAGATTGAATGATTCAAAGAAGTCTTTGTAATCAAACATCCAATCAGGACCCATCCCTTGCACATTTTGAGTATACCGTTGAACTTCCACGTTAGCCCAATCCTCCACCCGACGAGTTCGCTTGTTGTATACCCGTTTGAGCGGGGTTGCATATCCAACAAAGTATCCCTCTTCAGCTTTAGGACTAAACTTCTCGCTTGGATTCAACATCGTGCATGGTGCCCCAAAAGGTTCTAGATACTCTAAGTTCGGCTTTCGTCGGTGTAACAGCTCATAAGATGTTTTACCAAACCTCTTCACTGTTAGAACCCGATTGAGTGTATAATTTGCTGCATAAATCGCCTCATTCCAGAACATTACTGGAAGATTTAAGTCTGCGAGCATTGTTCTAGCCGCTTCAATTAGAGTCCTATTCTTGCGTTCAGCAACACCGTTCTGTTGTGGGGTGTACGGAGCTGAATATTCATGATGAATTCCTTTGCTTTCACAAAGTTCATCCATCTTGGCGTTTTTGAACTCCGTCCCATTATCACTCCGAATTCTCTTTATCTTCAAGTTGTAGAGATTCTCCAATCGAGTGAACAGAACTTTTAAGTTGTTAAAGGTGTCACTTTTATTCTGCAAACACATCAACCATGAAAATCTTGAGTAGTCGTCAGTGACAACTAAACAATAAAGCTCCCCAAGATGACTTTTGCGCTTGACCGGTCCAAATAGATCCATGTGCAATCGCTCAAGTGGCATCTCAAGCGAGTTAACTTTCTTCACTTTGTGGGACTGTCTGTGTTGCTTCCCCTTCTTACAACTTACACACTTGTCATTCAGATGGAAATGTTTCACGTTTACTCCATCGACAAGCCCATTCCTCACAAGATGATTCATTTTTCTCAGATGAATGTGCCCCATTCTTCGGTGCCACATTATCGATTCCTTCTCGGTCGCCTTGGATAGAAAACATGTTATTTGCCCCTGTGATGTCATCGCCTTGGACATATCAAGAATATAGAGGTTGTTGACGCGAGGTGCCTTCAACATTACCCACTCCTTTGGAATTTGAAAGCCTGGTTTGAGAATATAGCAGGATTTGTCATCAAAATGCACAGTGAATTGTTTATCACAAATTTGACTGACGCTCAACAGATTATAATCAATCTGCTTCACATATGATATCCTTTCAAAGCTCACTATCCCATTACTCACGCTCCCCTCCATAGTGATATATCCGCCTTTATTCCCAGCGAATGCGACATATCCACCATTGATATTCTTCACGTCGAACAACAACGCAAGATCCCCTGTCATGTGGCCTGAAGCTCCACTATCAACAATCCAAAGACTGCTAATAGGGCCAGCTGAAGCTCCCTGCACACATCAAGTAAAACATTTAGTTCTTTCGGGGGACCCAAGCCTGAGTCTTGGGTCTTGGAATATCATTCTTCAAAGAAACATTCTCAACAACATTTTGTTTTGGATCAATCCTTTTAGGATTATTCAAAACAGTTTCCTTTTTCTCATTGGATTTTAAAGTAGAGGCACCTGGAGAACCATTTGGTGTCCAAGATTGTTCAGTTCTTTTTAAGATACAAATCTGAGATTTTGGGTTCTCAGTCGGTTTCTGAACATTGTTTGCAAATGAAACTTTCTTGGTTACCTTATCTGATTTAACAGACTTAGGTCCAACATTTGACTTGACAATAGGTTTTGGTGGAACCTTTTGCCTATCATTTGTTGTGTTCACCATTGGTTTTCTCCATGATTGTTCCATAGCAATCCGATTTCTACGATCATATTGAACTGGACGATTGTTCCTCGTTTGATAAAAATTGTTTTCATTATAAAACTGTTGTTGTTGAGGAACAACCCGTCTGTGTGGTGGAACATAATGATCAATCGGTTTCCTCATGGAATTCCTCACTTCAACTTCGTGCCTTTTATGCCTTACATACCGGCACTGAGCAAGTAAATGCCCTCTCTCCCCGCATTTAAAGCATGCACGGTATTCTTCAAAAACATTTGGAGCATTCGGTTGAGCAAATGATCGAACAGGATATTGATCATTATACTGTTGATTCCTCAAACTCTCAGGGAGTGGCCCTTTTGAGTAAGCAGGCTCATGAAAACCGTTAGCTCTGTTTTTGGGTCTAATGAACTCTGTGACATGAACCTTTGGTTCTTGAGGAACATCCAAATATAATTTCTTTAAAATGGCAGGTGGAATTTCATTTGTTCTCTCATGTTTTGGGAACCAAATGGTGCTTTCTTGCCAGATTTTATCAATTTTAGCATAGTTAGCATTTTTGATTGGAAATTCCTCGTCAGAGATGATCTTATCGGATCCTTCCATCCGATAAAACACCTTGACTGGTTTGTCACAAGGTTCATTCTTAACACTCTTCTCAATTTCTTTCTTAACCACATTCTTTTCAGACTTTTTCTCACGATAAGCATTTGCCATCGGATGTACATGCTGAGATGGTGACACAGGTTCATTGGTAATGATGTGATTTTCTTTTGGAATTTCACGAGCATTAGCATTTTGAACATTACCAGAATCATCACTCTCAGAGTCTGAATCAACACTTTCAGCAGTAACACCCTCATCATTCAAACCTAAAATCGGCCTCACATCGGAATGTGGATCACCAATACTCGAGGTATTAGATTCATTTTCCGATGATGAGTCTGATTTTACCGAGCTCTCCGGTGTCACCTGATGACAATTATGATTTTCAAAAAGCACCGGAGAAGGCACAGACTTGTAATTAGTGGTTTGATCATTAATGATGTGGTCTACCACGTAAGCAATGTGCTTATAACTTTCTAACTTTTTGTTGACTTTTTCAGCAAAGCACTTGATGGCGGCCATTTCCAATTTAGTGTTCTCAATTTCATTTATATAGTTATTAATTGCAAGTTGTTTTAATAAAAGAGTATTTTTGAGATCAGAAATGTCCTTTTTATAGCCATCTAGCACTTTGTTAAAAGCATGCAACTCTTTGCGAGTAGATTGACAATTCATGATAGCACTATCACGTTGAACACGAAGTTCTTTGTTCTCCTCTGTCAATCTATCACAAGTACCACAATATTTATCACTAGTAATATCAGTGCTACACTTAGAACTTAATTGTTTTGGAGGATCTGTCATGGCCATCAAAGCAAAATGAGCTTCCTTTCCAGCGAAAAACTTGGAATAATCAATCCTGGTGAAAGCATCATCAGCAATGCACGACTTCCTCGTCTTCAGAAAATCAGCTTCTGCTAGCAACTGGTCAATATCATCATCCAGAGATGTAACACTTGCTTCTGTATCCGATTCACTGTCTGAATCTGAGTAAACTGATTCACACTCCTCAGGAACATCAGAAACAGTGTCAATCACCACTCCAGGATTTGCTTCCTCAGCCTTAACCTCAACAAGTTCATTCACCACTTCCACTTCTGCTTCAGATACATCAACTTCAACCTCAGTTTCTTTCTTCTCATCAACTATCACCGACTCTTCAATATCAACCTGTCAAGCAACACAAGCCACATTGCCACCAGTTGTAATCTCCTCAACACCTATTTGCAATCCCGACCAATCAAACCGTTCATCCTGTTGAATCACCAATGCTTGATTCTGATTGGTGTTCTGTTCTGTCTCATTTGGTGTGGTAATCGGTATGACTGTTCGGTTAGTGTTGGTTGGTGATTGGTTTTGAGTCTGGTTTGGTGTGTTTGGTTGTCTGTTCTGGTTGTTGTTAGAGTTGTTTTGTCGGTTTTGGTAGTTATTTTGGTTTTGATAGTTGTTGTTACTTTGGTAAGAAACATGGTTTTGGTTTTGTTGTTGACGGTTCTGGTAGCTTGCATTGAAAGGGTTTTTGTTACCTTGTTTTGGTGGCTGGGTGCATTCCCGTTTAAAGTGACCTTTCCCTCCACAGTTGAAACAAGTAACCTTCTCCTTGTTGAACCCGTAGGTTGTGTTAGGAGAAGTTCCCAAATCCGTTCTTCCGGTCTTCTCAATAAACTCTGTTGCCCTTCTCATAATACTCGCAAAAGCCCACTGAATATCAATAAGTTCCATCTCTTCTTTATCAATCTGTGCATAGTCTTCATTGGTCAAGTTATTGTTCCCAATTTGACTAGCAACCAACCCATTATAAGATGAAACCATTGCAGAGACTAGTGCAATGTGTTGCTGAGCAACTTCAATAGTCACATTTCCCAAGTTAGAAGTCTCCAAAACCACCGGTTGTTGACTAGGTTGAGTTATTTGGTTCATTGGGTTCATGTATTGTGTTTGTTGAGGTGGTTGTTGAGATTGGCTAGTAGTATAGAAAGCTGCTTGTTGCATTGGTGAGAATGGTGAAATGTAGGAATTGTTGTATTGTTGTTGTGGAGGTGGTGGTGTATATGATGGTTGTGAGTAGGATGAGGTTTGTGCAATGTAGTTGATGGTAGGTTTTGGTGATTCCATAACATTGGAAATGCAAGCAACATGTGGTGCCACTAATCCCCCTGAACTTGAGTTACTAACTTGTACTGAAGTGCCTCCAAAATATAAGCTAGTATTTTGAGGAATCTGTGATCTTTTAGCTTTCCTCTTCTCTTCAAGCTCTTTGTTTTCCAGCTTCTGCACAAACTCGTTAATAGTCCAGTATTTGTATGAATCCTTCTCCCTGAGAACTTCCACATGCTGATCCCAGTATGGTGGTAGAGCATCTGCAAACTTGTCCACCAAATCTGTCATAGGAATCTGTATACCATAACTAGACAATTCAGTTAGCAAATGACAATATCTAGGAGTTAATTCTTTTAAAGTTTCATTGCCAATAAAAGTAAAATTCTCAAACTCCTTTCGTAACTCTTCCATCCTCAATCTTCTAGTCTTCTCATTCCCATCATGCCTAGTTTTAAGCACATCCCACAGTTGCTTAGATGTAGTGCATGTACCAAACTGATGCAGCAGATCGTTTGTGATCGCCTGAGTCAACTGGGAATAGGCTTTCTTCTCCACAGCAAACTTCTTTTTCTCCTCCTCAGACATACTCTCCAATGGCTTATCAATCGCACGTTTGAGGATATAATCATGCTTTACTACAATCCTATATTCAGTGATCCCAATGATGCAGAGCAGGCGAAGAAGTATCAGCAAGTTGTTGGAGTTTGCTTTGCATATGATATAAACTCTGGAAGCAACTTGGATACTAAGTTGGGTAAGAAGGTGAAGATGGCTGATGTGCCTAAGCGTTCGGTGAAACGTAAACTTGAGCCTGAGATGACAAAGGATCAGAAAAAGCAGCTGAGACTCAAGTTGTTGAACAAAATGATGGATGAAGAACGAAGACAATCCAATCAATAGTCGAGGGGGATTTTGTAGATGCACGTTTTGCGACTAGTGATTGGATTAGGCTTTTAACATGTGTTAGTTGTTGATTAGAAGTGGGCGAATGTAGTTTAGTGTGGGCGAATGTGTGTAAGTGTGGTCGAAGGAAGAAGAAGTCTGGGCGAATGTGAATGAAGACTGAAGATTGTCTAGGTTCGTACCTTAGTACTGGGCGAATGTGGACTTTGTCCACATTCGCACCATACAAAGGGGAGAACGTGCAGCAAGTATATATATGTTTTGATCATTTTGTTGGTTAGAATAGTTTTCGAGAGTGTGTATTTTGTGGTCAGGTTTCTCTCTAGAGTGAAAGTGTTTTAAGTTGAATTAGATTAACTTGTAAGGTCATTGTAAACATATTTTGATCAAGTTATCTATAAAAATGGTGATTGAAAAGGTATTATCCGTGTTGTGATTTGTGTATTATCGTTTTGTTCAATTCTAGGGTTTCCGCACCCGGAATTGTAACTTGTATGATCATAATATCCTGTTTTAGTTAAAATTCTTCATCTACAGTATTCATTTTGGTTGGCATTCTTTGATTAGTATTCTTTTGGTCGGTTTACTTATGGTTTGGTCTACTTTGGAATATTCTTTGAAACTAACTAAGTTGCTTTTTACAAAAACCTGTGAACTCACCAGCATTATATGTTGACGTTTTTAGCATGTTTTTCTCAGGTCGTTAAGGTAGCAGCATCAGACTTAGGCGCACGGAGTCTCACTTGGCGTCTAGGATTCTAGTTTCATGTTTTCGGTAATTTCAGACTTCAGTCACGTTGTTTAAGTTGAAATCAAGATTTTAAAAAAAGCTTCCGCTATTGGTTTATGTTATGAAACTTAATTTTTTTATTTTACGTATTTTATCATATAGTGTTGTTTATAGTGACCGTTGACTTGGATCCTGGTGTGTCACACGCCTCGCGGTAGAACTCCGCTTGTGGAAATTTGAGGGTGTGACAGATTGGTATCAGAGCCAATGGTTATAGTGAACTAGGACTGCATGTAGAGTCTAGTCTATAGCCGAGTCTCGCACACACTAGACGGTCACATACATAAGAGTCGAGTCTTTTGGTAAACATACTAACCTTGTCGGGGTGTCGGTATCCTCATCACACAGTATCAGATTGCCCATCTCATCTTTGGTTATTCCTATCTTTGCTCTATCATTCCCTTTGGGATTAAGCGTTGTGTTACACCTCTAAGTGATGGGTCACTTGGGGGATTCTCTCGAGTTGGTTAATTCTTTTGATTTGTGGGTATCGGGTGATTTGAAGTTCAGACTCGAAGCACACCTAGAGGACCATGTAGAGCAATTTATCATTTCGGGTGCACACGAAATCATAAGTTGAAATTCATGGAAGACCTGGTGAATTTCGTGTTTGGATCAATGGTCATGTTTGAACCCAATCCTTGTCTCCTTTTGATTCTTATGGTTATGCGTTGGAGATAGATCCGAGTGTTTTGTTCTTATTCATGTTTCGGCAGAAGATGTCTGGTGATCGTGGTGTTCGTAATGGTGGCGAGGCTCGTGAAAACATCAACATAACCCGAGAAGAGCTGAGCAATTTGATCCAGCAACAGGTGTCCGTTGCTCTTGCTACCTTCCAGTCCGCTCAACATGGTCTAGGTGGGAACGTCGACAATCAACAACCTCCTCCACTGCCGCCTCCTCTCGGTCAGCAGGTGTGTACTTTCAAGGTGTTCATGGAGCGCGAACCCCACATCTTTGGTGCGAGTGAGAGCAACAAAAGGAAATGGGATAATGTTGGAAAGAGGTCAGCATCAGTTCAGCCTCAGCAGGTGAGGAGGCTTGAAGCTTCAGGGTCAGATTCAGGGCAGAAGCAGAGTGGGTATGTGGGGAAGAACCCCAAGTGCAACCAGTGTGGGTACCATCATGTTGGGAATTGTGACACGTTTCGTTGTAATCATTGCCATCGGAATGGTCATCTAGCTAAGGATTGTAGGGCGACTCATCGGCCGGTTCGGGCTATCATTGCTGCTCCCGTTCGACGGGGAAATTAGGGTTGCTTTAATTGTGGCGAGTTGGGGCATGTCAAGCGTACCTGCCCGAAACCAGAGCAGAGTAATTGGTGTTTTCGTTGTGGTCAATCGGGGCATCTTAAGAAGGACTGCCCAGAGTTGAATCAAGCTGAAGCTAGGGCTGTAGGTGGTGGTGGAAACAATGAAGGTGGCGGTCGAGCTGCTCGTGCTGATATCATTGGTGCAAGGGAGAACCAGACGGATGCTGATGTTGCTACCGGTATGTTATTTCCTTGCGAGTCGCTATGCTTTGGTTTCATTTTGAATTCTGCGCCATTAGATGTTTCGTGTCCATTGAGAGTAATCTGGGGATTCGTCGCGTGAGATCGGAGGCCTGGGGATACTACTTGGACGGTACCTGGAGCGTCGTTTATACCGATCACAATGGTCTTCAGCGTGTCTTCGATCGGGGGTGATTAGTCTTATGTCCAGTTGTAGCATTCGTTTCGCGCTATCCATTTTGATTGTCCTTAGTTGGGGTTTTCGTTTCGTTTAGAGTCTCGTGTAGCGTTGCGCGTGCGTGTGATTCTTCTCGTCTTTCGAATTCGCTACGGTTCACGTGTGGGCCGGGGTTCTTGTGGGATCAAAGGGACTAGATGGAATCTAGGGAACTTCATCTGTCGCTTAGGTGCGTGCTTGGGTTAACACTCGTTACTGTTAAAGCGAAGCAGATCTCGGGACGAGATCTCTTTCAACAGGGGGATAATGTGGCAACCGGAAAAATTTTTCTTTTCTCTTCGTTTCCTTTTCGGTTTCGGGCAATTTTCGGGACGAAAATTCTTTTAACAGGGGGATGATGTGACACCCGGCAAACTTCGGTTAACAATCCTTAAGGAATCAATAAGTCTACCTTAGCGAGTCATACGTGTGTTGATGGTTCTATGAACCATCGGGAGTCGTTACAGTGATTCAGGGAATCATTGGGAGTCTGACTGAGTCAGTTGAGTCTTGGGGATGGTTCCGGGAATCATCGGGAGTCATTACAATGGTCCTCGGGGTCATTGGGAGTGGGTCCATAAGCGTGTGTTCAAGGATTGGTGATTTGTAGAATCACCGGGATTTAACGCACACACGCAAGTCTCGAGTCCCGGGAATCGGTGAACGGGTGTGAACGTGTTTGTTTTCATGAATTATGTGTTTATAATCATTATGTGACTTGTCGGTATGTGAATACGTGCTTATATGTGTTAAAATAGTGTTTAACGTGCCGAAAACCCATAACACCCTGCAGCAGGCGATTAGGAGGCCTAATTGCCTGTTGCATGGGCGAGTAGGCTCATATTAGGGGCGATTAGAGGCCTAATCGCCTGCATAGGGGGCGATTAGGTGCCCTAATGGCGTGCTGCAGATTCCTACTCGCCTGTAACCTCTGGAACGACTAGAAACGCCTATAAATACCACCCTTGTGTTGCAAAACATCATTTTAGAAACCCTAGCACACCCCAAAGCCGCCACACACTATACCCAACCTCTGTAACTCGTTTTTGATCAAGAAACCACCTTTACAAGATCTTACACCTTTCTTTGCTAAAATCTAAGGTGTGTTCATCTTCTTAAACCTTGTTAATGATAAAGTTTTACTCCCTAGAGGTCCAGACCTGGTTTCTAAGTATTTGTGTCTTTGAAAACTTGTTAAAAACAGATTATAAACAAACCCACACCTTCATGCTTGTTCTATGTTATGTTATCATGCAAAGATGAGATTTTTGATATTAAAACGTGTTTGTTTCCATGTGTTTGATATGTTTCTAACTTAAATGAATCATTAGGATGGTTGTCTATGAATTTGGGAGCATATAGTTGTGTTTTGATGATATTTGATATTTTAACCCATTTGGGTGATTTTGGGAGACTTAGTGTGGTTTAATATGTATTGATGATTCTAGAGGATTAGGGTTTGCTCTAGGATGATGCTAGATTAGTAGGAAAGAGTTAGACAACGTTGTTATGTGATGAAATCTGAGTATTTGCAATTTAGGGTAAGTTTTACATGATGATGTGATGTTTACATGATGAATATGCTATTTTGGGAAACGCTTGCATTCAGGACTGTTAGAGAGATGATAAAATGGGGGTTTTTGCTTGGAATAGCTTGGTAATTGAGTTGGGTTTGATATTGGGTGTTTCCACTTGTTTCGGATCTGATCTGGAGGGTTAAACGCGCGAAAAAGTGGCACAGCCCTGCAGGGGGCGATTAGGAATCCTAATCGCCTGATGTAGGGACGAGTAGGAAAGGTTAGGGGCGAGTAGACCCCTAATCGCCTGATGTATCAGCCAATTAGCCTCCTAATGGCATGTTTGACCATCCTAATGGCTAGTTGACCATCCTAATGGCTAGTTGACCATCCTAATGGCTAGTTGACTTTCCTAATGGCATGTTTGACCATCCTAATTGCTAGTTGACTTTCCTAATGGCATGTTTGACCATCCTAATTGCTAGTTGACTTTCCTAATGGCATGTTTGATGTCTAATCACGTGATTAGCTGATTTAAGCATAGTTTGACATCCCGAACATGAAACGACACCTAGGAACATGCTAGGAACCCTGTGGAATGTCCGAAAACCCGGTAATACACGTGTGGACTCGTATATGCGATATATGAACTATATGTTGACTTTGGTGAACTGTTACGCGTATTAAGTGCATGTTTGCTTGTGATTGCATGATTTCTCATTCGTTGCTAACACGTGAGTCGTCGGGTCACCAATGGGACGTCGGGTCTTGTATGTGTGGTCAAAGTAACAGTCAAACGTGTTTTCAAAACGTACTTGGTCATGGTCTGGACACTTGGGGAGTATTTGACCTGCGGGTCAATGGTTCGGGTACTCATATGCATTCGATGATAGGTTGCCGATACTAGGGCTGTCATTTGCATTGTCTGTGGTTTATTAAGAAGAACGCAATCTAAGGTGAGTTTACGGCCCCACTTCTTACTGGTTTTGCTTTCGGGGGAGAAAACATGCTGTCTACTTGTATTATTTAAACGTGTGTCAACTTACGTTTTCATAAAAGATGTGTCAAACTACATTTTGGCATTCATAAAACCTATGATTTACTAAGTATTCATATTGGTAAAACTTACAAGGTAGTCGTTGGTTACAATACGGTATTACTTACTGGTATTCTTGAATTCTTTATGTATTGGGGTATTCTTTTAGGTTGCTATATGATTTGTTAAAGTCCCGGGGAAAACCATCAATGTGCGGTGGTTGCACAACGGGGGAAATATGGATAGATCTATTTGGGCGTGACCGGCCCTACTCGTCGACTGGAGGTCGGACGGGTGCATGTTGTCTCTTAGAGTATTCTTGTATTCTTGTATTCTTGTATTCGGGCAGGTAGTATTCTTGTATGCATGTATTCGAGTCCAGTAATGGTTTTCCAATCGTAGTAGCGACAGGTATTCATTTTGGTTGGCATTCTTTGAGTAGTATTCTTTTGGTCGGTTTACTTATGGTTTGGTCTACTTTGGAATATTCTTTGAAACTAACTAAGTTGCTTTTTACAAAAACCTGTGAACTCACCAGCATTATATGTTGCCGTTTTTAGCATGTTTTTCTCAGGTCGTTAAGGTAGCAGCATCGGACTTAGGCGCACGGAGTCTCACTTGGCGTCTAGGATTCTAGTTTCATGTTTTCAGTAATTTCAGACTTCAGTCACGTTGTTTAAGTTGAAATCAAGATTTTAAAAAAAGCTTCCGCTGTTGGTTTATGTTATGAAACTTAATGTTTTTATTTTACGTATTTTATCATATAGTGTTGTTTATTGTGACCGTTGACTTGGATCCTGGTGTGTCACACGCCTCGCGGTAGAACTCCGCTTGTGGAAATTTGAGGGTGTGACATTTATTACATTAATAAATATGTCTCACATGAGATTCAAAACAGTCAGTCATAGAATAAGTTGTTCATAACATTTATTACAATGATTGTTTACAAAACTGTATAACAATTTTAAGGAATCCTTACTCTAAGTCCTGAATATCAAGATTCATTCCTTTGGTTTCGTTAGGACCTCGTCCAAAGACATCCAAGTAGCTACAAACCAACGCTCAACAGACTTTTAGCTTCTCCGTTAAGTATTTGGTTAAAAGGTAAGAAGTTGAAACCGTACTCCACACCTTCCCAACCCTTAACCTGTTTCACAGTGGTAGAACGATAAAAAATTATTTTGAACTGATGAGATACAACTCTGTACATGTCCTTGTTTTCACCTACACCAAACTTAGACAACACAACCACTCCGTCTTCTTCAATTTGACTGTCAAAAACCTGCATAAAAGGTGCCTTGGCAGAACCTTGAATCTTATCACCCTGCATATATCGTTTAACAGAACGTAAAAAGCATACCGAAAAGAACGCGTTTTCATGAATAAACAAAGCTATAAAATTTACCTGCTCGTCAATGAATATGACCTCCAACTTATAGGCTGTCTTTCACTTCCTTATGACTCGAGCCTTCATGTACCACATGTCTTTGGCTGGATTCAGATCACGAATGAAACTGACGTGCTTTTCTTCACCGTCCATTGATGCTGACAAGATTTTAAAGATATCTTTTAAGAGGGAAATTTGAAAATCTTTGTTTAGGTTTAAAAAATTGAAAGCTGATATTAGAAATGGCTGAATTGTTTGTGTGCTTATATATAAAGAGCTAATGAGGCACGTCTCCCTAGATTAATTTAAATTTTCCCTCTTAAAATTCAAACTTAGGGCCTAAATGCAGCATAGTACGTGGCTAACAACTGCTGCTTGACGGCAGACCCTTTGCTTAGGAACCGCTGTTCATGACAGCAGCGGTGCGTCAACGTGGCCCACGTATTATTTGCGAATATTTGAAGGCGGTTTGTGACGTCAGGTTTTGCGTCACGCAGGCATTGGTGGCCTGCCTAAGCTGTTGACACGTCAGCTTTCTAACGTCACTCGCGACTCTCCTATTATTGAAAGTATAGATGATAATGACATAAAACAAAAGAACAAATATAATTTTGAGCAATTTATGTACACACTTGGCATTAGCCAGATAGCCAATCAACTCGGTCTGAAAGGGGTAGTTGTTTAATCAACTCGGTTTTAAGGTGGTAGATGTTTAATTTACAAAACAACATAACTAAATTGCTGACTTCCCAAAGTTATTTATTTTTCCGTTTAAGTCATCTAACACAATTATTTTTTGAACGAGTAACTTTTTTTTGTTACCTATAGGATTTGAACTCACGACTTAAAAAGGTAAACCGTACCCTTTGCTCTCAACCAAAAACAAATAAACCTTGAAACATATATCTTTAACTTCGGTGATTCCATTTCAAAACTTGAAAACCACCATCAATTTTTGTACATCGTTTCATACAACCAAAACAAAAAATCTTACATCTATATATTGTTTTTCATGGGTTACAACCAAAGTATTAACTAAAAAACAATAATTTCCTGGTCCCTTTTCTTAGTAATTCACAAAAAAAACGAAAATGGCCGGTGACCATTACTTGACTACCATATGTCGTTTTCAAACACGTGAGAGAATTACATACACACACTTGATTGTTAAAGACCGATTCAAGATGATCAATCCAGTAAATAACAAGGTCAATTAGAGACAGGGGCGGGCCTACTAAGGTCCCAACGAGGTCACATGACAACAGTGAATTTGGAGTGTATATAGAGTTGTATGTAGGGATTTTGAGGGTGACACCAATGCTTTATTTGACAGTGACTTCATTCTTGAATGGTAAATGGAACAAGGAAAGAAACAATGACATAGAATTGGATTTTTTTTCTGGCCAATAATGAAGTTGTAGAATTGCAGTACCCATTAGACTATATGTCGTGGCTCAAGTTGAGCATAAATATTATGCTCTCATTTCACGCTACCTGAACGCTGACATGACAATGGATATAGCTTGAGCTTTACTCACTTGACCCTGCTTTGGCTCAAGGCGAGCAATGGCTTTATCTATTTTTTTAATGATGTTAGATTAAATATAAAAAAAAACAATATATTAAATGAAATAAAAAACATTACATTAAATAAAATAAAAAACATAACACTAGATAAAAATAAAAAAATTACAATAAAAAAATTACATTAAATGAAAAATCATTACATAGACATTAAATAACTAGAAAATATAAAACCTAAGGTAATGTTGAGCGTAACCATAGTTGTTAAAAGCCATCGCCTCTTACGCCTATGCTCATTTTTTAGGCGAGGAGATGCACTTACACTTTAAGTCGAGGCAATTGCGCTATTTTCCGGGTATTGGTTTCGACATAGATTCCGGCGAGATTCTCGTATTCGAGAGAGTTTCAAACCAAATTCTCTAAATTATGGTTATATTCTAGCCATATTTTTATTTTATCCAAGTAAACTAGTTCTATACCCTAATACACTAATGTTTTAAAACTTTTGATACTAATTAGATGATGTTAAATGTTATATTTTAGCTTTTGTTTATTTTATTTGAAGAATAGTATTATTTTCTAATACATAACATATTTTTACTTATTTTCCTTTTTTCGCTTTTTTATTATCTTAGGTCTTCGCTATTTTTGCGCCTTGCGCCTAGGCCCCAGGCGAGGCCTATGCACCTTGGGTGCGCCTAACGCCTTTAATAACTATGGGCGTAAAACATGTGTAAACTCGTGCTCAGTCTCGGGAACATACTCGGCATGAGTGAATGCTACGGCCACACCTTTTTTTCGTTGGGGAGTTCGTTTTTAATTTTTTTTATAAAATCATTCGAATGTTTAGCACTTCGATTTGAGGTCCCGTACTTATAGGAGATTGAATCTCAACTACGTTGTGTTCCCCCGACAAGCTGACCAAACTCGGCTAAAACATTAGCCCATTGTGGAGGTCTACTTTGACTACCTCGACTAGTCAAAGCGCCATCGTCGTGCATAATGTTGTACGCGATGATTAGCGCGAGTTCTTCCACTTCCGTCCACTACACCTTCATTTTGATTGAGATGGAGAAGAAGAAATTGAAGTTTTGAATGCGGTTGGAGAAGAAAATGAAGCTTAAATGTTGTAGAAGAAGATGAAAAATGGTTATAACAGAAGGTAAATGTTTATATATGTTAAAAGCAAATTGATTTTTTTAAAACTAAAACAGTTATAAAGCCGTTAGTCGCTTCTGTTCACTCGTGTGTACCTTCACACATAGTAGTTATCATATTTGCGAGCCACGTGGCTCATGAGCTGGCTCGCGCCGTTCACTCACGTATAGGATTTGAACCACTACTTAAAAAGGTAAACCGTACCTTTGGTGTCAACCAAAAACAAATAAACAACAACAACAACCGAACCCAGGAAATCCCACGAATAGCAATGCTATTAGTAGGGTCTGGGGAGGGTGGGATGTAGGCAAACCTTACCCCCATCGTTAAAGATAGAGAGGCTGCTTCCAGAGAGACCCCCAGCTCGATGTCAAACACACACTATAGATAATTTAAGTAGACAAACGCCAAGCATTAAAAAGTAGTGAATGAATAACATAGAAGACTAAGTACATAGATAACCTCATGAAATAGAAACTATAAAAAAAAGCGCACAAAGACTATCCTAAAAAGGAGGTACTCTTCTCCTAACGCAGGAACTCTTGTCGTAAAAATCATTAACTTTGATCCTACTCCTCCACGAATTCCTATCTTGGACCATATCCATAGAGAGGTGCAAATCTAACAAATCTTTCCTAATCCGTTCCACCCAAGTCACTTTGGGTCTGCCTCTACCCCTCCTCCCCTCCACAGTGAGGTGTTCCACTGTTCTAACAGGATCTATTATTTGTCTCCGCTTCACATGTCCAAACCATCTCAATCTCCCCTCCTAAATCTTATCCGATAAATTTGCCACTTCTAACCTTTTCCTAAAAACCTCATTTCCTATTCGGTCAAACCTTGTGTGCCCACACATCCACCTCAACATTCTCATCTCTGCTACCTCCATCTTTCGAGACTGCGTCTTTTTGATGGCCTAACAGTCAGTCCCATATAACATAGCCGGTCGAACTGCAACTCTGTAAAATTTTCCCTTTAATTTAATCGGGAACCTCTTATTGCAGAATACCCCAGCTGCTGCTCTCCACTTATACCATCCAGCTTGTATGCGGTGTGCTATATCACTATCTATCTCCCCGTCCTTTTGCACAAACGATCCTAAGTACTTGAACTTAGTTACTTGCGGAACCACATGACCATCAATGGCAATTTGAGTTTCATCTTCGTTGGTTATCCCGCTGAAATCACAGTGCATGTACTCAGTCTTAGAGCGACTAATCCTTAAACCTTTTCCCTCTAAAGCTAATCGCCACTCTTCTAACCTCATATTCAGATTGTGCTTAGTTTCTGCGATTAACACAATATCATCTGCAAACAGCATGCACCATGGTAATGTCTCCTGAATGGACTTAGACATTTCATCTAGAACAACTGCAAAAAGAAAAGGGCTCAACGCGGACCCTTGGTGGAGCCCTACCTCCACTGGAAAGAAATCAGTATCCCCTACAGGCGCACGGACACTAGTTTCAGTTCTATCATACATATCCCTAATTATGTCTATATACTTTCCATGAATCCCTCTAACCTCCAAACTATCCCAAATCAGTCTACGAGGAACACTGTCATATGCCTTTTCCAGATCAATGAACACCATATGAAGATCTCGTTTCTTCTCTCTATACTTTTCCATCAAACTCCTTAGAATGTATATCGCTTCCGTAGTTGACCTCCCTGGCATGAAGTCAAAATGATTTACTGTAACGTGAGTTTCTCTTCTAAACTTCGAAACATATATCTTTAGCTTCGGTGATTCCATTTCAAAAACCTAAAAACCATCATAGATTTTTGTACGTCGTTTAATACAACCAAAACAAAAAAAATCTTACATCTATATATTGTTTTTCATGGGTTACAGCCAAAGTATTAACTAAAACACAATAATTTCCTAGTCCCTTTTCTATGTAATTCACGAAAAAACGAAAATGGCCCGTGACCATTACTTGACTACCATATGTCTTCAAAACGAGAATGAATAAGAAAAACCAGGACAGTTTGGCCCCCATTTGCCGTTTCCAAACACGTGAGAGAATTACATACACACACTTGATTGTTAAAGACCGATTCAAGATGATTAATCTTGTAAATAATAAGGTTTATTAGAGACAGGGACGGGCCTACTAAGGTCCCAACGAGGTCACATGACAATAGTGAACTTGGAGCGTATATAGAGTTGTATGTAGGGATTTTGAGAGTGACGCCAATGCTTTATTTGACGATGAGTTCATTCTTGAACGGTGAATGGAACAAGGAAAGAAACAATGGCAAAGAATTGGATTTTTTTTCTGGCCAATAATGAAATTGCAGAATTGCAGTACCCATTAGACTATGTGTTGTGGCTCAAGTTGAGCAAAAATAATGTCCTCTCATTTCACGCCACCTGGACGCTGACATGACAATGGATATAGCGTGAGCATACTCACTTGACCCTATTTTGGCTTAAGGCGAGCAATGACTTTATCCATTTTTTTTAATAATGTTAGATTAATATAATAAAAAAACGTTATATTAAATGAAATAAAAAATATTACATTAAATAAAATAAAGAGTTAATAGCCAAAATCGTCCCTGAGGTTTGGTGGTTTTTGCCACTTCAGTCCAAAAATGAAACGTGCTACAACTGGGTCCTTAGGCTTTTGATTTTTTGCCACATTCGTCCTTGACACTAACCCAGTTAAATATTTTCGTTAAGTGAGAGGGTATTTCTGTCTTTTTGCTTGGCCCCTTTTAAAACCCTATTTAAACAGTCCCCACCCTCTCTCTATCTCTCTCTCTCTCAGCATCACCACCACCACCTCCTTCAACCACCACCGTCGCCACCTCCTTCAACCACCACCGCCGCCACATCCTTCAACCACCACCGCCGCCACCTCCTTTCACCACCACCGCCGCCACCTGTTTCCTCAACCACTCTATCTTGAGCACCTCAGCAACCACCACCCTTAACCACCACCCTTATCTCACCCTTATCTCTCGTGGATAGGATTAATACCCAAGTCCTAATGCTTCAAGCTTAACATCTAGTTACCAGACAAACTGAGCTACAGTTAGATGTAGGAGATTATGTTTGTTTATTACCATATATCGATGGTAATGACGAAGCCCTTGTGCAAACGGAGGTGGAGACAGACCATGTACATATTGATTTGAAAAGAAAAAAAAGGGTCTTAAAAGGGGGCGCGCGGTGGTGGAAGGTGGTGGCGGCGGGGGTGGAAGGAGTGACGCGGCGGTGGTGGTGGGTTTCTGCAGAGAAGAAGACAAGAGATAGGGTGTTTACAGGGGATTCCAAATTGAGAGTGTTTGGGAACGGGTATAGGAGCAGACAAGGAGGGTGTTTGGCTGTAGGAATAGAGCTGTACATAGAGTGTTTGGTGATAAGTGGGTGTTTGGCTGTGATAGGTGGGTGTTTGGCTGTGATAAGTTTAAAAGGTCAAAAATGCCCCTCAGAGTTAACGAGATAAGTTAACTGGGTTAGTGTCAAGGACGAATGTGGCAAAAAATCAAAAGCCTAGGGACCCAGTTGTAGCACGTTTCATTTTTGGATTGAAGTGGCAAAAACCACCAAACCTCAGGGACAATTTTGGCTATTAACTCTAAAATAAAAAACATAACATTAGATAGAAATATTACAATAAAAAACATTATATTAAATAAAAAATCATTACATAGACATTTTTATTTTTTTTGAACGGCCAACAAATCGGAATTACTCACGGAACACTGGAGTATCATCGTGCCACCAGTGTTGCCACGCGATCATATTCCACCACCAAGTCACCAATTCAGGAGGAAACTCATAATTATGAGAAAATCCCCTTTGTGAGATTCGAACCCAGGACCTCATGTCCCCTAAGTCTTATCTCACCACCAAGATACCACTAGGCTATAATGCCTTGGGTCATTACATAGACATTAAATAACTAGAAAATATAAAACCTAACGTAATGTTGAGCGTAACCATAGTTGTTAAAAGCCATTGCCTCTTTCGCCTATGGTCATTTTTCAGGTATTGGTTTCGACATAGATTCCAACAAGATTCTCGTATTCGAGAGAGTTTCAAACCAAATTGTCTAAATTATAGTTATATTCTAGCCAGATTTCTATTTTATCCAAGTAAACTAGTTCTATACCCTAATACACTAATGTTTTAAAACTTATGACACAAATTACATGATGTTAAATGTTATATTTTAGCTTTTGTTTATTTTATTTAAGGAATAGTATTATTTTCTAATACATAACATATTTTTACTTATTTTCCTTTTCTCGCTTTTTTATTTTAGGTCTTCGCTTTTTTTGCGCCTAGGTCCAGGAAAGGCCTATGCACCTTGAGTGCTCCTAACGCCTTTAATAACTATGGGCGTAACATTTGCTACGCCAAAACATGTGTAAACTCGTGCTCAGTCTCAGGAACATACTTAGCATGAGTGAATTCTACGGCCACACCTTTTTCTCGTTGGGGAGTTCGTTTTTAATTTTTTTTTATAAAATCATTCGAATGTTTAACACTTCGATTTGAGGTCCCGTAGTTATGGGAGATTGAATCTCAACTACGTTGTGTTCCCCTGACAAGCTGACCAAACTCGGCTAAAACATTAGCCCATTGTGGAGCTCGACTTTGACTACCCCGACTAGTCAAAGCGCCATCACCATGCACAATGTTGTACGCGATGAGTAGCGCGTGTTCTTCCTCTTCTGTCCACTACACCATCATTTTGATTGAGTTGGAGAAGAAGAAATTGAAGTTTTGAATGTGGTTTAGAAGAAAATGAAGCTTAAATATTGTAGAAGAAGATGAAAAATGATTATAACAGAAGGTAAATGTGTATATATGTTAAAAGCAATATGATTTTTTTAACTCAAATGGTTATAAAGCCGCCGGTCTCTTCTGTTCACTCATTTGTACCTTCACACATGGTAGTTATCATGTTCGCGAGCCACGTGGCACGTGAGTTGGCTCACGGCCATTCGCTCGCGTACGAGAAAATATAGCCTTAGGGTGAGGAAAATAATAGTTAGAGATTAGTACTGATTTGTAGGTTAATAAGGTGTTTTAAGTATATACACGAAAACTAGTAATGGACACGCTTCCTATTTCTGACATTTCACTATTTGAGAGTTGATTTTCTTTTAGCAACTAGCAGGGAACCCGCACGTTGCAGGGGAGTCGACAATACAAAGCAAAAACATAATTCAAACCTTAAAACGATTAAAATAATCAATATGTAAGGTGTATATTTGTGTGTGTGCAAGCACATGTACTTCGTAGTGGGGTAATTTTTTAAAGTCTACAAGGAGACATGATAGCATGTTACATTCTATATTTATATGTGACTTGACCTACATGCCGGTAAAAAAAATGGAAATAGCGGTTTGACTCATTAGCAACTATTATTATACTAATAGTCCCACTCAATATGTTGAAAGTGCCAAATATGGAGAGATTGGCAAGGGGAAGAAAGCTTTATAAGATCTACATTAAGAGAACGTTGGAAAATCTCATATGTAATTGATGTCATGTGGATTAGGTCTTTTTTAAACTTTCTTTTTACAGCCAACACCTTCCCGAAGGAAATGTGAAGACTCGGTGAAAAGGGTGATTATAGGTGACCTTCAAATTGTAACACTTATCAAAGTTTTAAATTTATAGAAATAAAACGATATCTGCTGACTAGTCTAAACCCACACGATAGGTAAGTGGACCTATCGAGCGTAGTATAGGTAATAGCAAGTACCGAGTATCGAACCCTAAGATATGACTTCCCCTACTCAGTTTCAAGTTGTTTTTAATAAAAACTAAGATAAAATAAAAGAAAGAAAAATGAGAGTGATCAGAATAAAAATCAATACCAACACGAAGTGTTGCTTCGAGATCCGACTTTACCTTGGTATGGATTTATAGTAAATAGTTTATTAAAGTGGTGTGAACTAGTGTGCACTTATGCTTTAACTTGGAGTTGCTACAGCATTCTCCAGAGGTGACTGTTATCGCAAGACTTAGCTGTGTTCTTGTGTTTAAGTGAGGGTCTCCCGAACCGGTAAGCTGACCTCTGAATACTGACAAATAGATGACTCAAGAATGTGTATACCCAACCCTGATTGATCCACCTCCCAATACTGCGATAATGACATCTAGACACTTAAGACTTTTATGGACAACTTGCCGGTGGCCAGAGCATGACCGGACAAGAAACCGTTTGATAACATAAAAGAGTCAAGACCAACCGGTACAAGCTCATCTTTTACTTGAATTAATTAACTTTTTAAATAGTGAATGGTTTATCAATAACTGTGTGGCAGTATAGAGATAAAAGAAAATAAAGACCGTTTTCTTTTAACACGGGTTCATCAAACCCTTAACCCGCGCCAAGGCTAACACATAGACCATGTAGCCAAATCGCAAGATTAAAATTTGACTTATCACTAGGACCAAGTATATTGACCGTACCGAACCTAAGTGAGATTTTGGTAGTAGAGGATTAAGTCTCTAAGTGTGTGTATTTCTACCCCCAAATGGACCAATCACTACTCGTGGGTTTAGGTTAGCTCACAAGTGCATGGGTTGGTACACACCATGGGTACACTCATGAGTCCTCCCACTTCATACCAAAACACCCACAAGACCATAGACTAGTTAATTAGTTAGTTAATTCTTCAAGAAAAGTTTAAGTGAAAAGAATTAAACAAGAACACAACACCACTTAACAAACATAAACTATATAATCCATACCAAAATAAGTCTTCACCCTAACAACACTTGATTAATCTAGCCAGACATTGGCTGTACAACAATCACACTATCTTGGGTGCATGAATAACACATAGTGGTGAGTGTAGGTGGATTAAAGAAGGTGTTTTGGATGAGTTTTAGTGATCTTTCTCTCAACTCTCTCTCACCAAGTATTTATGGAGTGATCCCAGGCTCCAAAGTTGACTTGCAAGACCCTAGAGGTGGCTGAAGTGTGAGTAAAACTCGGATGAAATGGGATGTCCAAAATTAGGAGTGGAGGGCTCTATTTATAGGCAAAATAGCATAAGCACGCCATTGACAACGAGTGGGCACACCCAGGCCAGACAACAGGTACTGTTGCAGAGTCCTTGCATGCAGAATTGTCTGTACTAGGGTTGGCACGCCCGTGCACTCCAGCTTTTTGTAACCGTCTGTCAGTCTTGGTCGGTGTGAGCCTTGGAGAACACGCTGTTGTAAAGCACGCCCGTGCACATCCTCCTAGCACGCCCGTGCACATCTAAAACCTTCAGATTTGACTCCTGTTGACCTGAAATAGTTGGCACGAACGTGCCTGCCCAGAGCGTGGCCGTGATTTATCTGGAACCTTTCAAAAGTTCTTTAAATCCTTTTCTTTTAAGCCAGTTTTAACTTCTTTTCACTTTTCACCTTCAATACCTGCAATTATCATCAAAAGGAAACAAACCGTGACAATACCAAGATAAAAGCCTGATTTTGGGTGATAATAAGGTGAAAACATGTATATAAAACCTGCTAATTTTAGGACTCATCATATCACCTCACACTTAGACGTTTGCTTGTCCCCAAGCAAACCAAACCTAGGCAATGAAAGTAAGTAAAAATAAGCGAGTGTGTTGTGACAAGTCATAACAACCCACCTCCTATGAGTCCCACTTACTCAACACATCCCTAGTATATGTTTCAGAAAGCCTTGGCTCGCCTAGTCAAACGTCCCTCTAGTGTTTTACTTCATATTTTTCTTATTTTTTCACTCAAGTGTCATTTGGGGGTGATCGCTCAGATTCATCCCAAGGCACATACAGACCATAGGCTTGTACACAAATCGAATCTCCACCGCTATAAAATGGTGGGGAACTGTAAATCACAAGGTCTTTTCAGGGGTGAAAGTGATGTAATAGTAAATGGGTAGGAAGGGAGTCTACTGTCATCTCTGGCTCAGGCAGCGGCTGTGACATGATGGGTGTTTGTCAAACTTTGAATAGTGGGCTTGGTGAAACTATCCTCCTTGGAGACTTACTGCACTGACGTCCCTACTTTCCGAATTTTTCGGTTTTCGCACCTAATCTCCTCCGCTAGGAATGTCCTAGAAATAAATCTTCAACTAGAACTGGTTCTTTATGCCCTCTCTTTTTTGAGCTTTTTGACTTATTCTTTGAACACACAATTTTTTTATTTTTTTTTTATAAACATAAACAAGCATTGCTTCTGTGAAGCTTATTCTTTTGGTAGGTTAACTCTGGATGGATGTTTTTCTCATTAATTGCCAGAACTTTTCTTGGTGAATACCACAACGTCTAGTCTATCTTCTTTTCTGCCTCGAAACTGCCCAAGAGTGTCCCAGTAGCCAACAGCGTGCATTCTTTACCAAAACCACGACAGGGGCTAAGTATGATGAATGAAAAGAAAAGGCTAAGGCTCAAATGGGTTAACTAGGTGAGGGATAAATTTATGGAAGGCTCATGTGAAATGGAAGGGGTATATCCTAGGTGCCTTGATCATTTTTACAATTCCTCACCTCAAGTGCGGTCTCAAGACGCATAAGTTGCACAAGTTCTAGCTGTAACATGCCAAGGGTGAATATCTCTCTCAGTGAAATGAATGAGCATCAGTGAATATCTGCAAGGGGATGTGCTCGAAAAGGCTCAAGATACTCACATGGAAATGGGTAGACACTCAAATATGAAGTAAAAGACACTTTGAGTTGGTTCTTTCGGCGATGCGAACACCTCCAAAAATCCCCTGTTCAGGCCTTTGTCATCATTTCCATCAGGATGAAAAGTTGATGATATGTAACAGCTTATCATGATGACCAATATCTTTTGTCAACATCCATTCCTTCATAATTTCTTTGTCATCATTTCCATTCTGAATAAATTTTGTAAATGTCAAGATTTTTTATTGTATAATTACAATATTGCTATCATGAACAAATACCTCCTAGAATAATGTAAAAAAAAACTAAACTTGGAGCTTATGCTCCTAGAATAATATAAAAAAAAAGCTGAACTTAGAACTTATGCTGACAAATCATGTTGTCTTACCAAACTAAGACCTAAAAATCTAAAATTCATCATTTCATTAAGTAGATAAACCAATCTTTAACCATTAGAGCATCCAAAAATTACGCAAAACTTAAACTTTATTAATCCATTACAAACAGTAATTACTAAATTCATTACCTAACTTTGCTATGCCATTGATAGATATGTTTTGAAAGTAATCTGATTCTGAACGTCTTGGGCTTGTCCGTCCATGGTGATTAGTGACTTGGGCCTGTCGTCTGCAACAAGAATGGTGGCAGCCCCAGCTTCCTGTGTGTTCCATGGCTTTAAGGTAAAATAACAATATGCCAAAACTGTGACACCCGGCAAATTCAAGTTAGCAACGTCGTCTAAATTAAAGTCTACCTTAGCGAGTCACGCGTATTCTGTACTTAACTGGGTTAGTTGAGTCGGGTTATGGTTCGGGAACTGTTATATGAGTCTAGGGAATCTTTAGATGTTGGCCTAGAGGATCGTTAGATGTCAGTCTTTAACCAAGTGTACAAGGGGTGACGATTCGGAGAATCGTCAAAGCATAGGGAACATGCAAGTCTCGAGTCCCGGGGATTGGTGAATGAGTGTGAATGTGTATAATTACAAGTGTTATGTGTTTACAATCATTATGTGACTTGTCGGTATGTGAAAATGTGTTAACATGTGTTAAAACGGGGTTTAACGCGCAAAATACTTGGAACGGGACCCTGCAGGCGATTAGGGTGAGCTAATCACCTGCAGGGTGGCGATTAGCTCACCCCAGGTGGCGAGTAGCTGCCTCTGGGTGGCGAGTAGGGGGCTAATCGCCTAAGGGGGTGGCGATTAGCAGCCCTAATCGCCTGCAACTGAAAGCTAATCGCCTGCAACGTAAGTGACGACTAAAAACGACTATAAATACCATACTTAACCTCCTAAACTTCATTATACAAACCCTAGTCGTCCCATAAACCGCCCCAACACATAAACAACCTCTGGAAGGCGATTTTTGATCAAAACTCAAGGTTTCAAGCTTGAATCATCATACTTTCATAATTCTAAGGTTTGATTTTCATCCATAAACCTTTATAAACGTTTTTAATCAATCCCTAAGGGTCCAGACCTGTTGTTAAACGAAAAAGCTTTCTGAAAATCGTCAATAAGGGTTGTTAATCGGATTATAACTAATATGCATGTATTATGAGTGTGTATGATTAAAAAGCTAGGGTTTTTATGATTCATGATGAAGATTTGCTATGTTATTATGATAGATCAGTATTAATATTGATATTATGATGATAGGAATCTCAGTAATTGATTATTAGGGTTTGTTATGCATGTTAGTATGATGATTGCATGCTATGTGTATGGTGTTTGGATTACTTGATTTCATGCAGGACTGATTATACGAGGTTAAACGAAGGATTTTGATGTAAACATGTTTAGGATACTTGTTTGATCGATATTGGAGGTTGTTACACGTTCTAGGTTTGATTTGGAGTGTTAAACGCGCGAAAAACCGGAAATACTGGGTAGCATGCGATTAGCAAGGCTAATCGCCTAAGGGGTAGGCGATTAGCAAGCTAATCGCCTGCTATGGTGGGCTAAACGCCTGCTGAGCATGCAATTAGGGGCTAATCGCCTGCTATGTTGTGTTTTTGCATGCTGCATGACCCTAATCGCCTGATAAGTTCTGAAATGCATGTCACATGACCCTAATTGCATGCAAACTCAAAAATTTGCATGTCACATGACCCTAATCGCCTGCACTGTAGGAGATTAGCATTCATAATTGCCTGTTGACCAACGTAATTGCTAGTTGACTTTTCCTAATCGCCTGTACTGCTGCTGTATGTATATGTTAGCATTCCGAGACCCGTTTTGACACCTAGGAACATGCTAGGAACCCCGTAACATGTCTAATAACTTGGTAACATATACTTGGATGTATTTCGGCGATACGTGAACTATGTGCTATAACTTGTTGTGTGTTAACGTATGTTAAGGGTACTTGCATGATTGTATGTTTTGGAGCGTAAACATAACACGGGGAGTCTCGGGTCACCAATGGGATGTCGAGTCTTGTACTTTGGGTCTGTTAAACAGTCACGGTGTTTTCAAACGAACTTGGTTATGGTCTGGACATCTAGGGACTAACTAACCTAAGGGTTATTAGTCTAAGTATTTGTAACTACCATATGTTAGGTCGCTGTTTTACGGGACTAGCATAGCTTGTTGAACTATTCTATTATCTGAAGTTAACGCAACCTAAGGTGAGTTTACGGCCCCACTTTACTTGGTTTTCGTTTTCGGGGGAGAAAACATGTGTTAAACAACTATTTGGTAACAACTGTCATACTATGGGTTTTCTAACGGTTTACTATACGATCTTTGGAAGTCCCGGGGGGAAACCATGAATGTGCTGGTTTGCACAACGGGGAAATGTGAATAGCGCTATTGGGAGTGACCAACCCCACCCGTCGGCATGGAGCGCCGGGCGGGTGCATATTGTCTCAAACAGGAACAGGTTTACTATTCGGGCACAACATCTGGTTTGCGAGTTAGTAATGGTTTTCCAATCGTAGTAGTAATGGTACATGCGCCTAGCTAGCGTACTTGGTTTACAATTGTTATAGTATGGACAGGTTATACTTGGAACTTTGATTACAAACCTGTAAACTCACCAGCATTTTTGTGCTGACGTAAACTCTTACATGTTTTCTCAGGTCGCTAAGGTAGCAAACTGGAACTAGGGCGCACGCGTCTGCACGGCGTCTAGTTAGAGTTGCATGGTTTTGAACATTAAACATTTGGTTTTATTTTGTTTACGTAACTACATTTAGCTTCCGCTGATGTTTGGGATTTTTAAACTATGTTTTTGAAATTCATTTAGTATTGTTTATTGTGATCATTGACTTGGATCCTGGTTTGTCATGCGCCTCGCGGTAAAACTCCGCAAGTGGATTTTGAGGGTGTGACAGATTGGTATCAGAGCCAATGGTTATAGTGAACTAGGACTGCATGTAGAGTCTAGTCTATAACTGAGTCGCACACACTAGATGATCACATGGTACTAAACTTTATACTGGGTTACTCATAGACTTGTCGGGGTGTCTCTAAATCATCTTGCCCTTCTGTGTTACATCATCCAGACTCTTTTACTGGGTTACTTGCTTACTAGACAGTGAGGTACATTGGGGTTAACTGTATACTCTTGAGATTGGTCCAAGACTCGGACATCTCCCTTTCCTACCCCAATAGAAACCTTTGTCATGAACTACCGTAGTATTACGGTGTATAGCTAAGAATCTATGTCCGGTGATTTGAACTTTGAACTAGGAGAACACTGGGAGGACCATGTAGAGCGGTTTATCATTTTGGGTGCACACAAAATCATAAACCGAAATGCATGAAAGCCCTAGTGAGCTCTGGGTTCGAATGGATAGTCCTGGGTTGGATCTAGCTTTGATCTTGTAAACGCTAGTGTTTATCATTGGCTGTGAAACTAAATTTTCTCGTCCTTTTTGCCAGAATCATGTCTGGAGCACGAGGAGGACGTGGAGGTGGTCGCAATGGTGGGCGTGGAAATGGTGGTCGTGGGGGTGTGAACCTCACGCAGGATGACTTGAACAACTTGCTGCAGGCTGCCTTTCAGCTAGGGCAAAATGGCGGTAAGTTGACCTAACCACTTCTATCTCATCGGTGAACTTTGTTTACTTTTCCCGTGGTTTTCTTACGTGTTTCTTTACAGGTGGTCATGTTAATCCACCACCACCACCCATGTGCACCTACAAAATGTTTCGGGACTGCAAGCCCCATGAGTTCGCGGGTACTGAGGGTGCAGTAGGTTTGCTCAGGTGGTTGGAGAAAGTGGAGTCTGTCTTCCTGATGTGTAACTGTCTTCCGGAGGATCGCGTCAAGTATTCTGCTGGGTTACTACAGGATGTTGCGTTGACCTGGTGGAACGATATCACCCAGACTATGGGTATAGGGGAGGCTTATGCTATGCCTTGGGAGAACTTCGTGCAACTGCTGAAGAGGGAGTACTGTCCCAGGGAGGAGATTCAAAAACTGGAACACGAGGTGTGGAACCTCAAAATGTCTGGGTCGGAAATTGAGAAGTATACTGTGAGAAGGAATGAGTTGGCTGTACTTTGTCCTGATCTACATGTACCGGAATATAGGAGGATTGAGCATTATATCTCGGGTCTTGTGCCAGAAATCGCAGGGTTGGTGGCTGCGGGAAATCTTCCTACTTATGCGGAGGTGGTCCGATCTGCTCATAGGATGACTAACTTGAAGGTGAGTGAGGGTATCTTGCCTGCCAAGGGTTCAACTGCTAAGGCTCCAGAGAGCAACAAGCGAAAGTGGGATAATGATGTGAAGAGTTCTACACCAGCACCAGCTCAACAGGGGAAAAGGTTTGATAGTGGGGGTTCGTCTTCATCGGGTTCTAAGCCAAGTGGTGGTTATGTAGGGAAGTTACCGAAATGCAATAAGTGTGGACGCCATCATCATGGGAGTTGTGACAACAATCGTTGCCATCGCTGTCAGAAGATGGGGCATTTTGCCAAGGACTGTAGGGCGACTCTTCCATCGACTCAGGCCCCAACTACTACTCCGACTGCTACTACTCAGGGGACTGCGGGTAAACAGGGATGTTTTCACTGTGGGGAAGCGGGGCATTACAAGAAAGAGTGTCCAAAACTGAAACAGGGAGGGAACGGGAATGGTAATGGGAATGGAAATGGTAACAACGGAGGCGGAAACAGGAACGCACGTGCCTTCGTTATTGGGACTGCAGAGGCAAGACAGGACCCTGACACAGTCACTGGTACGTTTCTTCTCAACGATCGCTCTGTTAGTGTTTTATTTGACTCTGGTGCCGACAAAAGTTTCATATCTGTGGAAGTTAGTCGTTTGCTAGATGTAGTACCTGTTCCTTTAGAGGCTAAATATATTATAGAATTGGCTGACGGTAAGAAGATAGAAGCTACTTGCGTTCTTCGGGAATGTCACATAGAGTTGTCGGGTTTGTCTTTTCCTATCGACCTTATGCCGGTATCTTTGGGTAGTTTTGACGTGGTTATAGGCATGGATTGGTTGTCGCTGTATCGCGCTGAAATCGTTTGTTACGACAAGGTCATCCGGATTCCTCTCCCTGATGGAGAATTTCTTTCTGTGTACGGGGACAAGAGCGGTGCTCCGCTAAGTCTCATCTCTAGCATGAAAGCCCTTAAGTATATTCGGAAGGGTTATTCGGCTGTTCTAGCACTTTTATCTGTTTCCACTACCAGCGAGAAGATGATCGACGATATTCCAGTTGTACGCGAGTTTTCTGATGTCTTTCCTGATGATTTATCTGGTCTTCCTCCCCATCGTCAGGTTGAGTTCGGTATTGATCTTGTACCTGGCGCTGCTCCTATTGCTCGGGCCCCCTACCGTCTTGCACCTCCTGAGATGCAAGAATTGTCTAACCAGTTACAGGAAGTCTTGGATAAGGGTTTCATCAGACCAAGTTCTTCCCCTTGGGGAGCCCCGATTTTATTTGTTAAGAAGAAGGATGGAAGTTTCCGATTGTGTGTGGACTACAGAGAACTGAACAAATTGACCATTAAGAACCGTTATCCTCTCCCACGTATTGATGATCTATTTGACCAACTCCAGGGTTCTAGCTACTATTCCAAGATTGATCTAAGGTCCGGTTATCACCAGTTGCGCGTAAGGGAAGCTGATGTTGCTAAGACTGCCTTTCGTACACGTTATGGCCATTTCGAGTTCTTGGTCATGCCTTTTGGTCTCACTAACGCACCGGCGGTTTTCATGGATTTGATGGACCGCGTTTGTAAACCGTATCTTGACAAGTTCGTTATCGTGTTTATTGATGACATTCTGATCTATTCCAAGAACGAGACCGAACATGGGGAACATCTACGGTTAGTTTTGGAACTCTTACGACGGGAACAACTGTACGCAAAGTTCTCGAAGTGCGATTTCTGGTTACGCGAAGTCCAATTCTTAGGGCATGTAGTCAATGAACTGGGAATCCATGTCGATCCAGCTAAGATCGAAGCGATCAAGGACTGGGAAGCACCGAAGACGCCAACTGAGGTGCGGCAATTCCTAGGCCTTGCGGGTTATTATCGGCGTTTCATAAAGGGGTTCTCGAAGGTCGCTCAACCCCTCACCACTCTTACTCAGAAGGATAGAAAGTTCGACTGGGGTGAACCACAGGAGTCAGCGTTCCAAAAACTGAAGACTAAGCTTTGCTCTGCTCCTATCTTGTCCTTGCCTGAAGGCACTGAGGATTTTGTTGTTTACTGTGATGCTTCTATTCATGGTCTCGGTTGCGTGTTGATGCAACGCGAGAAGGTGATTGCGTACGCTTCTCGTCAACTCAAAGTGCACGAGAGGAACTACACTACCCATGATTTGGAATTGGGTGCGGTGGTGTTCGCGTTGAAAATTTGGAGGCATTACTTGTACGGTACCAAATGCACCATCTACACCGATCACAAGAGTCTCCAGCACATTTTTGACCAACAGCACCTGAACATACGACAGCGCCGTTGGGTTGAACTCCTGAACGACTATGACTGTGCCATTAAGTACCATCCTGGCAAGGCGAATGTTGTGGCAGACGCCTTGAGCAGGAAGGAATCGACAAACCCTCGTCGCGTTCGGGCGTTGCAACTCACAATCCATTCCTCTCTGCCTGATCAACTCCGTTCTGCTCAGTCAGAAGCCTTGAAGGAGGAAAACCTTAAGGCTGAAACTATGCACGGTGCCGACAAACATCTCGAGCAAAGGCCTGATGGCCTGCGCTACTTCGCAGAACGCGTCTGGGTTCCCTTATTCGGGGGACTTCGGGAGCTGGTTCTTGATGAAGCTCACAAGTCTCGGTATTCCATTCATCCTGGTTCAGACAAGATGTACCAGGATCTAAAAATACTGTACTGGTGGCCAAACATGAGGGCGGACATAGCCTCATACGTGAGTAAGTGCTTGACCTGTGCTAAGGTCAAGGTGGAATACCAGAAACCGTCGGGTCTACTGCAACAACCCGAAATTCCAGAGTGGAAATGGGAACGGATTACTATGGATTTTGTCACACAACTTCCTAAATCACCAAGCGGGAACGACAAGATATGGGTGATTGTTGATCGGTTGACGAAATCAGCTCATTTTCTTGCTATTAAAGAGACCGACACCATGGATCGGTTGGCTCGTTTATATCTGAAAGAAGTTGTCTCTAAGCACGGGGTGCCAGTTTCTATTATCTCGGATCGTGACTCCCGTTTTACTTCTCACTTCTGGAAGTCTTTGCACAAGGCTTTGGGTACCCAACTAGACATGAGTACGGCTTACCATCCACAAACTGACGGTCAGAGTGAGCGTACAATTCAAACTCTAGAAGACATGCTGCGAGCATGTGTAATCGATTTTGGCAAAGGTTGGGAAGCTCACTTACCGTTAGTAGAATTCTCTTACAACAACAGTTATCATACGAGCATCAAAGCAGCTCCGTTCGAGGCATTGTACGGACGGAAATGCAGGTCTCCTCTCTGTTGGGCCGAAGTGGGCGAGAGTCAGCTCACTGGGCCAGAACTGGTGTACGAGACTTCTGAGAAGATCGTACAGATTCGTAATCGATTGGCAGCGGCACGGGATCGACAGAAGAGCTATGCTGATCATCGCCGTAAGCCATTGGAGTTTCAAGTTGGTGACAAAGTGCTTCTAAAGGTTTCACCGTGGAAGGGCGTCATACGCTTTGGGAAGCGTGGCAAACTTAACCCGCGGTATGTCGGTCCATTTACGATCCTGGAACGGATCGGGCCGGTGGCATATCGACTTGATTTACCGACGGAGCTCGGTAACGTACATAACGTCTTCCACGTATCTAACCTGAAGAAGTGTCTGACTGACGAGTCCCTCATTGTTCCACTAGAAGAGATCAAGGTTGATGATCGTCTTCGGATAGTGGAGGAACCTGTCGAGATCCTTGATTACAAGATTCGCAGTCTGCGTCACAGTAAGATTCGTATTGTAAAGGTTCGATGGAACTCGAACCGGGGACCGGAATACACTTGGGAACGCGAGGATCAGATGAAGTCTAAGTATCCTCATCTCTTTCCTAAAGAGGCATTTGAGTCGAGACACGTTACCACTGCAACGGAATGAATCTCGGGGCGAGATTCCTTTTAACGTGGGGATGATGTGACAACTCGGGTAATTCTCTCTCTTGGTTTCTTTTTTTTTGTCTGTTTCTTTTGTTCATACTTTTGGTACTTACATAATTTTCGGGACGAAAATTCTTTTAACGTGGGGATGATGTGACACCCGGCAAATTCAAGTTAGCAACGTCGTCTAAATTAAAGTCTACCTTAGCGAGTCACGCGTATTCTGTACTTAACTGGGTTAGTTGAGTCGGGTTATGGTTCGGGAACTGTTATATGAGTCTAGGGAATCTTTAGATGTTGGCCTAGAGGATCGTTAGATGTCAGTCTTTAACCAAGTGTACAAGGGGTGACGATTCGGAGAATCGTCAAAGCATAGGGAACATGCAAGTCTCGAGTCCCGGGGATTGGTGAATGAGTGTGAATGTGTATAATTACAAGTGTTATGTGTTTACAATCATTATGTGACTTGTCGGTATGTGAAAATGTGTTAACATGTGTTAAAACGGGGTTTAACGCGCAAAATACTTGGAACGGGACCCTGCAGGCGATTAGGGTGAGCTTATTCTTTTTTTTTTAAACATAAACAAGCATTGCTTCTGTGAAGCTTATTCTTTTGGTAGGTTAACTCTGGATGGATGTTTTTCTCATTAATTGCCAGAACTTTTCTTGGTGAATACCACAACGTCTAGTCTATCTTCTTTTCTGCCTCGAAACTGCCCAAGAGTGTCCCAGTAGCCAACAGCGTGCATTCTTTACCAAAACCACGACAGGGGCTAAGTATGATGAATGAAAAGAAAAGGCTAAGGCTCAAATGGGTTAACTAGGTGAGGGATAAATTTATGGAAGGCTCATGTGAAATGGAAGGGGTATATCCTAGGTGCCTTGATCATTTTTACAATTCCTCACCTCAAGTGCGGTCTCAAGACGCATAAGTTGCACAAGTTCTAGCTGTAACATGCCAAGGGTGAATATCTCTCTCAGTGAAATGAATGAGCATCAGTGAATATCTGCAAGGGGATGTGCTCGAAAAGGCTCAAGATACTCACATGGAAATGGGTAGACACTCAAATATGAAGTAAAAGACACTTTGAGTTGGTTCTTTCGGCGATGCGAACACCTCCAAAAATCCCCTGTTCAGGCCTTTGTCATCATTTCCATCAGGATGAAAAGTTGATGATATGTAACAGCTTATCATGATGACCAATATCTTTTGTCAACATCCATTCCTTCATAATTTCTTTGTCATCATTTCCATTCTGAATAAATTTTGTAAATGTCAAGATTTTTTATTGTATAATTACAATATTGCTATCATGAACAAATACCTCCTAGAATAATGTAAAAAAAAACTAAACTTGGAGCTTATGCTCCTAGAATAATATAAAAAAAAAGCTGAACTTAGAACTTATGCTGACAAATCATGTTGTCTTACCAAACTAAGACCTAAAAATCTAAAATTCATCATTTCATTAAGTAGATAAACCAATCTTTAACCATTAGAGCATCCAAAAATTACGCAAAACTTAAACTTTATTAATCCATTACAAACAGTAATTACTAAATTCATTACCTAACTTTGCTATGCCATTGATAGATATGTTTTGAAAGTAATCTGATTCTGAACGTCTTGGGCTTGTCCGTCCATGGTGATTAGTGACTTGGGCCTGTCGTCTGCAACAAGAATGGTGGCAGCCCCAGCTTCCTGTGTGTTCCATGGCTTTAAGGTAAAATAACAATATGCCAAAACTGTGACACCCGGCAAATTCAAGTTAGCAACGTCGTCTAAATTAAAGTCTACCTTAGCGAGTCACGCGTATTCTGTACTTAACTGGGTTAGTTGAGTCGGGTTATGGTTCGGGAACTGTTATATGAGTCTAGGGAATCTTTAGATGTTGGCCTAGAGGATCGTTAGATGTCAGTCTTTAACCAAGTGTACAAGGGGTGACGATTCGGAGAATCGTCAAAGCATAGGGAACATGCAAGTCTCGAGTCCCGGGGATTGGTGAATGAGTGTGAATGTGTATAATTACAAGTGTTATGTGTTTACAATCATTATGTGACTTGTCGGTATGTGAAAATGTGTTAACATGTGTTAAAACGGGGTTTAACGCGCAAAATACTTGGAACGGGACCCTGCAGGCGATTAGGGTGAGCTAATCACCTGCAGGGTGGCGATTAGCTCACCCCAGGTGGCGAGTAGCTGCCTCTGGGTGGCGAGTAGGGGGCTAATCGCCTAAGGGGGTGGCGATTAGCAGCCCTAATCGCCTGCAACTGAAAGCTAATCGCCTGCAACGTAAGTGACGACTAAAAACGACTATAAATACCATACTTAACCTCCTAAACTTCATTATACAAACCCTAGTCGTCCCATAAACCGCCCCAACACATAAACAACCTCTGGAAGGCGATTTTTGATCAAAACTCAAGGTTTCAAGCTTGAATCATCATACTTTCATAATTCTAAGGTTTGATTTTCATCCATAAACCTTTATAAACGTTTTTAATCAATCCCTAAGGGTCCAGACCTGTTGTTAAACGAAAAAGCTTTCTGAAAATCGTCAATAAGGGTTGTTAATCGGATTATAACTAATATGCATGTATTATGAGTGTGTATGATTAAAAAGCTAGGGTTTTTATGATTCATGATGAAGATTTGCTATGTTATTATGATAGATCAGTATTAATATTGATATTATGATGATAGGAATCTCAGTAATTGATTATTAGGGTTTGTTATGCATGTTAGTATGATGATTGCATGCTATGTGTATGGTGTTTGGATTACTTGATTTCATGCAGGACTGATTATACGAGGTTAAACGAAGGATTTTGATGTAAACATGTTTAGGATACTTGTTTGATCGATATTGGAGGTTGTTACACGTTCTAGGTTTGATTTGGAGTGTTAAACGCGCGAAAAACCGGAAATACTGGGTAGCATGCGATTAGCAAGGCTAATCGCCTAAGGGGTAGGCGATTAGCAAGCTAATCGCCTGCTATGGTGGGCTAAACGCCTGCTGAGCATGCAATTAGGGGCTAATCGCCTGCTATGTTGTGTTTTTGCATGCTGCATGACCCTAATCGCCTGATAAGTTCTGAAATGCATGTCACATGACCCTAATTGCATGCAAACTCAAAAATTTGCATGTCACATGACCCTAATCGCCTGCACTGTAGGAGATTAGCATTCATAATTGCCTGTTGACCAACGTAATTGCTAGTTGACTTTTCCTAATCGCCTGTACTGCTGCTGTATGTATATGTTAGCATTCCGAGACCCGTTTTGACACCTAGGAACATGCTAGGAACCCCGTAACATGTCTAATAACTTGGTAACATATACTTGGATGTATTTCGGCGATACGTGAACTATGTGCTATAACTTGTTGTGTGTTAACGTATGTTAAGGGTACTTGCATGATTGTATGTTTTGGAGCGTAAACATAACACGGGGAGTCTCGGGTCACCAATGGGATGTCGAGTCTTGTACTTTGGGTCTGTTAAACAGTCACGGTGTTTTCAAACGAACTTGGTTATGGTCTGGACATCTAGGGACTAACTAACCTAAGGGTTATTAGTCTAAGTATTTGTAACTACCATATGTTAGGTCGCTGTTTTACGGGACTAGCATAGCTTGTTGAACTATTCTATTATCTGAAGTTAACGCAACCTAAGGTGAGTTTACGGCCCCACTTTACTTGGTTTTCGTTTTCGGGGGAGAAAACATGTGTTAAACAACTATTTGGTAACAACTGTCATACTATGGGTTTTCTAACGGTTTACTATACGATCTTTGGAAGTCCCGGGGGGAAACCATGAATGTGCTGGTTTGCACAACGGGGAAATGTGAATAGCGCTATTGGGAGTGACCAACCCCACCCGTCGGCATGGAGCGCCGGGCGGGTGCATATTGTCTCAAACAGGAACAGGTTTACTATTCGGGCACAACATCTGGTTTGCGAGTTAGTAATGGTTTTCCAATCGTAGTAGTAATGGTACATGCGCCTAGCTAGCGTACTTGGTTTACAATTGTTATAGTATGGACAGGTTATACTTGGAACTTTGATTACAAACCTGTAAACTCACCAGCATTTTTGTGCTGACGTAAACTCTTACATGTTTTCTCAGGTCGCTAAGGTAGCAAACTGGAACTAGGGCGCACGCGTCTGCACGGCGTCTAGTTAGAGTTGCATGGTTTTGAACATTAAACATTTGGTTTTATTTTGTTTACGTAACTACATTTAGCTTCCGCTGATGTTTGGGATTTTTAAACTATGTTTTTGAAATTCATTTAGTATTGTTTATTGTGATCATTGACTTGGATCCTGGTTTGTCATGCGCCTCGCGGTAAAACTCCGCAAGTGGATTTTGAGGGTGTGACAAAAACAACTTCAACTTTAATTGATAAAACATATAACTTTTTCCAAAAAAAAACCAAAAAAGCTTATGTTTTGGGTCAACGCTCACATATATGACTACAAAGTGATAAAATAGTAGACCTAGAAGAACATACGTTGAGATCGTTATCGGTAAAAAGTAGTTGGTAGGGCTTGTTGACACCACATTTAGAGCAAACCTTGGAAGTCTCACGCAAAAATGGATTATCGCATTCACACAAAACATTGTAGGGCTTGTTGACAATTAAAAACCAATATTCAAACAATTAACATTTCCAACCTCATAACTAAAACCTTCATATCTAGCTGTAAAGAAAACCATTGTAACAGTTAGACAAGGAAAAAAATCTAAATTCCTATACCTCATGAACATATTAACTTATATTTTTTAAAACATAAATATAAATACACAACAAATCTTATTTGTTTTGAATAAATCCTCTTATTCGGACAACAAACCCTAAACGCGGACAAACATAAAACAAAAATGAACCAGATTTGTAACTCATTACCTGAGCAGAGATGTTTTCTGTGATTTACCTCTGTTGTTATATAACCTAATAATGGCTCCCCTATTGCAGCAGAAACAATATGACTCTGGATCTACATCAAGTCGACCTGTTAGTCTTTGTTAGGGTTTTGAATGATGAAATAGTGTTCAGAATCAAAGCAAAGTGTCCTTACCCTTGACGAATGTCGAAATCTTCATTGATCCACTGAAATCATAGTGAAATCTCCTTGATGAACTTCAATCGCTATATAGAGAGAAAGAGAGGGAAGGGTAGGCGGTATGGTTTGAAATCTGAGATCTGGTGAATGAAACCCTAATCATCAAATTTTATCCCGTGTAATTTTCTTTGACATTGCAAGCTTGTACATTATGCATCACAACTTGCACCCCTAAAAGTTTTAAGTTTTTGTCCATTAAATCATTGTACACCATGCATTCAAGTCTTGTACATGGCAAATGACCAAAATTGCCCCTCCTATATGCATATTATATATAGTATAGATAATTCGACTAAAATTGAGTACTTGGAATATTTAGTCTTGTTAAAATTTCGTTTATGTTGCTTGCCACGTCTTACTTCCGATACTACCATTTAAACGTTTAAGTTAGCGAAATAACTAATTAAAGTCATTCCCGAATAAGAATTTATTCTCTCATTAACGATATATATTATTGTTTACGAATAAAAATCGTTTTATGAATAAAATATTACTATATAACTTAAAGGAGAAAGTCAGTGCTTCTCCTATTGGTTCTTTCTGCCGCCCACAGTGGTGGCTTTCTTGTAGATTTGTGAGTCTGCAGGGGTAACTTCGTCATTTCCATGTGATCAGCCATCATATTCCTTTTAAATCGTTTTTCTCCTCCTATCTCCGTCTTTCTTAGTTGCCGAAACAAGAGCTCGTCGTATGTGGCTGCGAAAACGCTAAACGCCGCTGAAACGGGTAGATCTGGGTTCGACTGTAACCGGCGTTAACTGGCCGGAACCACCACTAAATACCGAAATAGTCGTCTCACTGCCACCGTCATCACAGCTTTACCGCCCCAACATCAGATGTAGAGATAAGGTCAAACCATTTCAGTTTCCTCTACCGGTAATAGTTTCTTTAATGAATTTTGATGTCCGGCCGCAGGTTCCGCTTATTCCTAGAATAGCAACGACGCTGGTGGTAATTTCTAGAAGGGAAACCGCTGTGTAGCACCGTCCACAGTCACCATCCGCAATAACCGGTAACATAATCTCCGACACACGTTATGGTGATGATGGTGCCGGACGGCGTTGGTTGTGTTGGTGGTTATGGGGAAAATGTTTGGTGATGATGGTGATGGTTGTCGTAAAGTCGATGGTGGTAGTTGTGGTTAAGGTGACGTTGGTGAAAGCTGTGTAGAGATGAAGAAGACATCTAGATAGAGAAACTTTGTTTGAATCAATTATTTTATTAATACTAAAATCATAGGAACAATAGCTGTCAGATGCAAGCTGTGTGTTGCTTTGAGAATAAAATTCCAATTTGATAATGTAAAAAAACTCGAATTTCTTAGAAAATAAGGTACTAAAAATGCATTTATGTTATACCCCCTTTACTTTATAACGGTTCAAGTTCACCCCATATACGTGCCTTTTAGGTTTCGACGTAGAGTGTTTAAATTAATGTTCGGTATAACGTTATCGGAAATTAGTCTAGTTAAAAACAATAATGTTAATTCGTTTACTAAAAAACGATTTCCTTACGTGCTTACGAATCATGTGTCCACCACAGTTCGTTCTACCTCAGTTCATAGCGTGCCTAACTTTTAACCACGTGTTTGTGCGTTCTGGTCCCGCAGATGGCCCTTTTTTCGCAGTCATATTTATTCTTTCCGGGTTAGATACGTGTCCGCGAGGCAACGCCCGCGGGTCGAATACTAGTTATTATATTATTTGAGAAACGCTGGGCGTTACAGTCTCCCCTACTTTAGGGAATTTCGTCCCGAAATTTATTTAGAAATGACTGTTAAGTATAGTTGCAAACTCGTTGATTGATGGATTGCAAAAGTTATAGTGTATGTTGTTGAGTTTAGATGAGAAACAAGCTTTTGTGTAATAGAGAGAATGTTTTAGATGCTTTGATGAATCCTTGGATGATTATGTTCAGACTTAAAACAGTGCTTATTGTGATTTGGACAGATTGACTAGAATTGGTCCTTGGTCCCACCCTCAGTCACATCTTCGATACACCATTAGTGTTTATATATAGGGTGTACCGCAGCTAACCCACCACATCTTTGGTATTTCGAATTTGTACTGAGCATCTACCCACAACTCTAAATAGAATTTCATCTCACCTTAACGTACCTGTAAATTCATGATTACGTTCCGGACCGCAATTGCCAATTTACATTACATTAGGGTGTTATGTCTTTCTATGACACTAACTCGAAATAAAGTGATGGATATGACGCAAATGTGTCCTAACTCTAAGAGCTGGTCATTATATTGGTGAAACGAACATATTGATATGTGGCAACTTGATAACGTAATGATGATGTATGCAGGTAGGAAGCAAGTATAAATGAATCAAAGCATGTATAAGAATATAAGCACGTATGCATTTAGGTATCTGCTATAACCAAAACTGGTTGTCTGGAAGGCTACATTCTAACGAGATGTATTCCTATAATTGTTGTAAGTGTAATCCACGAAGAAATGTTTATGCATTTATTGAAATAGAAAAGGATCGTTTACTTTTCCAAGTTTAAAGGAGATTCAACATGAGTACTATGATGTTTTGAGTTTTTGTTGTAAGCGAGTTCAAATTTGTAGATAGAATGTTTTTATGACGATTTGTATGCATTAAGAGAAAAATTAAGTTTACAGAATATTACAAGTATTATAGAATATCCATTTTCAATATCATGGGAAAACCTAGACTTACGCATAATCAAGTCTTAGGTTCCATGGATAGACAAGTTTCACGTATAATCAAGTTTGCAAGTAGTATAGAATTTGCATCGAATTTGAAGTATCAGGTTTCATACTTTATGAAAAGATGTATGTGTATTAAAACATTTCAAGTAATGTATTACAAGTATAATTGCATCTAAGAAGGTGTATCCAGAAATGTATCCAACTGTCGAGAGGCACAAAGACCCATACTAGTTGTTGGGTAGGTAAACGTACTGAAATTGAAAATGTATCTGTAAAGGTGTTTAGATGTGAGTGTAAACGTACATGTAGAGGTAGAGGTAGTTGTGATTGCATCATACAAAGATAAATGTCTATAGACAATCAGGATGGGAAATAATGTTTGAGTTTATTGAAAAATGAAATAGTCATCCCTTTGGCAAGCGTAATTAAGGAGTAACTATGTTTTGTAGGAGATGGAGGTGTAAAATGTGTTGGCATTAGCTCCACTAGGCCACCTAACCCATCCATCAAACACTAATGCCACAATTGATTCACCATTGCTGCTGTTTGGGCTTCAACAACAAAATCGAAGTAGGAATGAAGGACAATGGTGGTGAAGATGAACGGGGAGGCGAAAACCCCTGGAAGAGAGAAAGAGAGAGTGTTAAAATAATATGGGTCATTATAATTCAAATCTTGGGCTTATAGTTTTGGGCCAAGTTTATATATTTTATAACAGGTGGGCTAAGGAGTTATGAGAGAGCATTATTGTTCCACCCATTTATCAAGTGTTGATTAAATGTTGTTGAGATCTCATGAGATCAACGGTTGAGATTAATCCGGTTGTTGAGCTGGTGGAACATTCTCGAGACTTGTATATAAGGGGGCGTATATTATTGACACTACTATTTTCTCTCATTTTTTTGTATTTTTCATCTTATTGTTCTCTGTATTGTTTTAGGTCTAGTATTCATCTTTTTCAGTGATTTTAGGGTTTAAATCACTGTAAGTCTTGTAATCATTTGTTTAAGTTGTGTCTACTGATCTAATTGATCAATTGTCACAACCAGACATTGTATCTTCTTTTAGAGATTCATCTATTGTTGAATCTCAGGGTATTTGGGGGGTAAAGATTTGGTTTGGGTTAATAAGATTTTGTCACCGTTGTTTTGTCACTATATCTTTTGTCTTGTGGTTGTGTTAGTTGTTTTATTGTTCTATACTAGATCTATAACTTTTGACATGGTATCAGAGCCATTAGGCTCCCGATTCTATGGTTCTTGTGTCTTCCGCTGCTTGTCTTTGGTGTAAATCCTCTTTTGTTCCTTGTTTGATTCTTATTAGGGTTTTGATCTTTGTTGATAGATCTTGACCTTATTGTCAGTAATAGATCTGATCTTGTTAGATCTTGTTTATTATTGTGTGTTGGTATTATTGTAGATCTAGGGTTCGGTCAACTATTGTTGGCGATTGGCTCTGGATTGTGATCTGGATTGGAAGCTGTTATTAGAGTGAAATAAATACTGCTTCAATTGCACTCACAATTTGTACCCTAAGTGAAGGTACAAGTTGTGGGTTTAGGAGAACCCTAACTTGGGACCCCCTCTTGGTGAGATCTTTCCTCATCATCTATTATTCTTTTGTCTAGTGTCTAGAGGCAACTTGACCGGGTTAGGGGTACCGGTAGCTTTGCCGACAATGTGTGGTCTTATCTGTTTGTATCTGGTGTTATTTGTCTTTGTCTATCTGTTGCTATTTGGTATTCTTTGCTTGTTTGTCTTGATATTGTTTATCTGTGTTTAATTCTGGTGTGGTTATTAGTCACTGATTATATATATATATATATATATATATAGCTAATAAAAAAGCTCCTGAGTTAAGAACTGGGTGGGCACCTTGAGTGACGAATCCACTATCTATACACTGACTCAGCTTCGCTCTTCTAGGGTTTTATCTGTATTTTGGTGGTCTTGTTTTGTCTTTGTCTGTTGGCTCTCTCTTATTTTGTGTTTGGATCTTGGTTTGTGTTATTGTGTTCACTTGATTTGTTTGTTTGTCTAAGATGGGTGATGTCGTTGTCAATCAACCACCTCAAAATCCTGGTGGTGGTGCACCCGGAGGAGGTGGTGCTAATGGCGTTGGAACCCTAATCAGTAAACTTGACACAGGTGACCCTTTGTGTATTCATCCCGGTGATACCAACACTTTAACCATCGGAAGTCTAAACCTTAAAGGAACTGAAAATTATAAAGTGTGGTCTAATGCTATGAAACTTGCACTTGAAACCAAAAATAAATATGGATTTATTGATGGTACTGTTGTTAGGCCTACTGATGATGAAGTGTTGGGAAAATAATGGGATAGGTGTAATTCGGTGGTTTTGTCTTGGTTGTTGAATTATGTTAATGAGGAATTATATCTAGGACAAGTTTTCTCAAAACTTGCTAGAGATGTTTGGATAGACTTAAGAGAAACATATGATAAAGTTGATGGGTCAGTTGTTTCTAATTTGCATCAAAAAATTTGTTCTATGAGTCAAAATGGAAGGTCAGTTTCAGAATATTATCACAAACTAAATACAATGTGGAAACAATTTGATTCAATTGTTCAATTGCCTACTTGTGTATGTGAGGCTTCAAAAGAATTCAATACTTTTAATGGTTTAATAAAACTTATGCAATTCTTAACGGGTCTAGATGACATTCATCAACCTGTTAGAACCAATCTGTTGATGCAAGATCCATTACCTTCTGTGAAACATGCTTTCTCTATTGTGTCTAGGGAAGAATCACATAGAGGGTCTAGTACTAGTAATGTTAAACAAACAAATGTGTCTTTTCTAACTAGATCAGGAAATGGAAATACAAATAGAAGAACTGTTAATAGAGGACCTACTCCCAACCTTAAATGTACACATTGTAACATGCTTGGTCATACTGTGGATAGGTTCTATGAACTTGTTGGTTACCCCACTGGAGTTAAAAGATTTCAGCAAAATAATAGGGGTAATTGAAATGTTAGAAGCCATTCAAAATGTTAGGTCTAACATGTCATCAAATGTATCAAGTGATAAACAATCTATGTCTAGTCCTTCTGGTTTGCCTTTTTCATCTGAATAGCTATCAAAGCTTATAAATGGTTTCTCCTGTTTGTCTACAATTTCTAACTTTGTCTACTAATGTTTCAAAGCTTATAATAGATATCAAAGCTGATCAGTGAGAAAGGTGGAAATGAATCTCAAACAAGTAATGCAGGAGGTAAGCGTGTCTTTATAAATGGTTTCTACTGTTTGTCTACAATTTCTAACTTAGAAAGCGTTTTAAAAAAATTTTCAAGTTGTTCTAGTTTTATTCAAACTGCTATTAGTCATGGTTGGATTACAGATTCTGGTGCAAACCAACATATGACTAGTAATGACAGAGATATGTTCAACTGTATTGAAGTCTCTGAGTATGATATTCTTGTCAAACACCCAAATGGCACTAGTGCTAAAGTAACTAAGATAGGAGATATAAAATTGGCTGAGAGTGTTGTTTTATATGATGTCTTTCTTGTTCCAGATTACTGTGTTAATATAATGTTTGTGCACAAACTTGCTAGAGACAATAGGCTTAGTGTGTTGTTTGATGAAAAAAATTTCTTTGTTCAGGATTCCAAGTCCAAGAGAATCTTGGTGATTGGTAAACAGAGTGATGGTCTGTATTTTGTTAGTAAAAATGTAAGTGTTAATAGTAGTTGTTTATTAGTGTTAATGATGCCAATTTGTGGCATAGTAGACTTGGGCATCCTTCTGATCAAGTTTTAGTTGTGTTAAGGAAAGACTTAAGTCTAGGTCATAGGGACACACTTCAGCCTTGTGAGGTATGTCACAAGGCAAAGCAAGCGAGAGTACCATTCCCTATAAGTGATCATCAAACCAAACAAATTGGTGATCTCATTCACCTTGATGTTTGGGGTCCATATAGAATCACTAGTAGAGAAGGTTACAAGTATTTCCTCGCTGTTGACGATTTTAGTAGGACTGTTTGGTGCTATATGTTGAAATCTAAAACAGAGGTGTATGAAAACATAATAGTTTTTTATGGATTGGTTAAGACTCAGTTTAAAAAACAGGTCAACATTTTCATAAGTGATAATGGAATTGAATTTCTGAACAAACAGTTTCAAAGTTTTTGTAATTCAAATGGTATAATTCACCAAACAACCAGTGCTTATACTCCTCAGCAAAATGGTATTGCTGAGAGAAAGCACATGCACCTTTTATACACAACTAGATCTCTGTTGTTTCAGAGTGGATTACCACTTAGGTTTTTGAGTGATTGTGTCTTAACTGCTACCTATTTGATTAACAGGATCCCCCCATCTGTGCTCTTAGGAAAAAGTCCATATGAAGTAGTTTATGGGTTTCCCCCCACTCTTAGTCACATTAAAGTCTTTGGATGTTTATGCTTTAACACGGTATTAAATAATTCTGATAAATTGTCTAGTAGGTCTTGGAAATGTGTCCTTCTTGGGTACTCAAATTTTAAAAAGGGTTACAAAATTGTGGTGTCTTGAATCGAAAACAGTTAAGTACTCAAAGGATGTTAGTTTTTATGATGAAGTCTTTCCTTTTAAACAAGTTTCTGAAAAATCAACAATTTTTTCTGTTGACAATAATGATGTTAATAGTTTAAACTTTTTTGATATGTTTGAGTCTAATGATTTTAATGTGACTGAAAAGGAGAAGATTCCCAATGATGAAGGGGGAAACAATGTTACTCAGGGAGGTTTAACGAGTCTGCAACCAGGGACTCCTCCCAGGGCTGATGGGGGGTAGACCCAGGTCAAGTTGACCAGGGTCAGCAGCTTGGCAGGCCAGGTTGTAGGAATTCTGGTATGGCAGACCAGGATGTTAAACACCCACATGATGAGTATAACCCATCTGAGGGAACTGTTAGGAGGTCTGAAAGGATGTCTAGTGTTCCAAAAAGGTTTAGTGATTATATACTAGAAGGCAAAGTAAAATATGGTGTTGAAAGAGTAGTGAACTACTCAAACTTGTCTGTTGATAATTTGTGTTTTGCTTCTAGTTTAAATAAAACTTTTGAACCTACTACTTATTCAGAAGCTTCAAAAGACCTAAAGTGGGTAGAAGCTATGAATAAGGAAATGGAAGCCCTCTATAGAAATAATACCAGGGAGCTAACTGAGCTACCCAAAGGTAGAAAACCTATAGGGTGCAAGTGGGTTTACAAAGTAAAATATAAAGCTAATGGTGAAGTTGAAAGGTATAAGGCAAGACTTGTTGCCAAAGGATATAATCAGAGAGAGGGTTTGGACTTTGGTGAAACCAGTAGTTAAAATGGTCACCATTAGATGTGTGCTTGGATTAGCTGTTCAGAATAATTGGTCATTATGTCATTTAGATATTAACAATGCATTTTTGTATGGGTCAATAACAGAAGATGTTTATATGATACCTCCTGGAGGATATAGTTCCAAATCTGATAATAAAGTGTGTAAGCTAATCAAATCATTATATGGGCTTAAACAAGCTCTTAGGAAATAGAATGAGAAGCTTACAAGTGTATTGATAAAGTTTGGGTTTAAACAAAGCATTTGTGATCATTCTTTGTTCATTAAATCTGTTAATGGTGTGTTTGTGGTTCTACTTGTATATGTTGATGATTTCATTATAACTGGTAATAATATTGATGAGATTAAAAATATTAAACAATTTCTAAGTCTAAATTTTCAAATTAAAGACTTAGGTAAATTGAAATATTTTTTGGGAATAGAATTTCTTTATAATGATTCAGGTCTTTGTCATTCTCAGTGAAAGTATTGCATAGAACTTCTAAGTGATGTTGGATACTTAGGCTCTAAACCAGTTAACACACCTACTAAGTTAAGTTATATATTGTCTAGTAAAACTGGAAAAAATGAAACATCAGTAGACAATGTTACTCGATACCAAAAACTGATTGGGAAGCTTATTTATCTGTCTTTAACCAGACTAGATATAAGCTACTCTGTTCAATTTCTAAGTTAGTTCATGCATAAGCCAACAAAATGGGCATTTGCAAGCTGCTCTTAGACTTCTTAGATATCTAAAGTTGTAACTAGGGAAAGGTATACAGTTTAAGAAAACAAATGATTTAAAATTGAGTGTTAATGTTAATGCAGACTGGGCAAAGTGTTTAGTTACTAGAAATCTATAACCGGTTACTGTATATTCCTTGGTGGGTCTTTAGTGACATGGAAAAGAAAGAAACATAACACAATGTCTAGATCTTCAGCTGAGGCTGAATATCGAGCTATGTGTTCTGGAATTTGTGAAGTTATGTGGATTATAAATCTGTTAAAGGAACTGGAAGTTAAATGTGATCCACCTGCTTGTGTAAATTGTCATAGTAAAGCTGTTATTTCAATAGCAGTTAATCCTGTTTTCCATGAAAGAACCAAACATTTTGAAATAGACTTGCATTTTATTAGAGACAAAATCTCTTATGAAATTGTTGAGACTGTTAAAATTAGTTCTGAACATCAAATAGCACATATATTTTCCAAGGGGCTTAGTGGGTCACAACATGATGTTTTATGTGATAAGCTTGGTATGGTCGATAAGTTTAGAAAGATTTGAATTAAGGAGGAATGTTAAAATAATATGGGTCATTATAATTCAAATCATGGGCTTATAGTTTTGGGCCAAGTTTATATGTTTTATAACAGGTGGGCTAAGGAGTTATGAGAGAGCATTATTGTTCAGCCCATTTATCAATTGTTGATTAAAAGTTGTTGAGATCTCATGAGATCAACGGTTGAGATTAATCCGGTTCTTTAGCTGGTGGAACATTCTCGAGACTTGTATATAAGGGGGCAGATATTATTGACATTATTATTCTCTCTCATTTTTTTTTGTATTTTTCATCTTATTGTTCTCTGTATTGTTTTAGGTCTAGTATTCGTCATTTTCAATGGTTCTAGGGTTTAAATCACTGTAAGTCTTGTAAGCGTTTGTTTAAGTTGTGTCCACTGATCTAATTGAGCAGTTGTCACAACCAGACTTTGTATCTTCTTTTAGAGATTCATCTATTGTTGAATCTCAGGGTATTGGGGGGTAAAGATTTGGTTTGGGTTAATAAGATTTTGTCACCGTAGTTTTGTCGCTATATCTTCTGTCTTGTGGTTGTGTTAGTTGTTTGATTGTTCTATACTAGATCTATGACTTTTGACAGAGAGAGGCTGCGTGTGATTTAGAAGCCTGAAGATGAATAGAGTAGGTTTTGAGAAGCGGGAATTCGAAATTTGAAACCCTATAATTGGCTACCATTATTATTTTCAACATGCTTTAAACATGGTTGTGCTACAAATACTTGTACCATTGCTTGTAATGCTTGTACATGTTGAAAATTGGATGAAATTATCATATTACCCTCCTAATAGGCATTATAATATATATATATATATACTAGTAGGAAACCCGCGCGATGCGGCGGCGGCGACAATTTACAACACAAAACTCGTTTTCAGTTAGGTTATCAATTCTCCCATCAATTCGCCAACCAGCTCACAAGTTCTGCCATTACATCTGTCTTTCCATTTAGAGTCTGTACATGAGTACATCAACCTTACAACCAATCAATGCCTTTCAAATTTTGTAAAGTCTATTACAATATTAAACTAAAAATACCAACCTCTTCAGAAAGCAAGCAAGGTTAAATTCAAAATATTGGTGTGATAAGTAATAGGAATAGGCAATTCTCACTTGAGTGAAGCCAACATTTGAATCTACCTATATAACCACACCATCTCTTTGGACTACCACGTCTTTAGCAACCTTAATGAGAACAAAACAAGAAAAGATCAACACTGCAGACACACTACACTGAATAAATAATAATAAAAAAATTATACAGCTATCGTAAATCTAATATTCACCTTTAGTTTGGCAACTTCACCAGCTCATGGAGCAGAAATTATGTCATCAGAGTTAACACCTATATCATGAAAGATTAAAGTTAGATATAAATTATCAACATTCAGACTAAACTAATAAGTTAATTTCATTACTAAAATATACGTACGTACTTGATACATAGCACAATATACTCAAAAAAAAAACCATTCAGTGAAAGTTTTAGTTTCCATAAAATCTGCCACCTTTAGTTGAACCATAAAGTATGGCTCATATTCGGCTCATAAGACAAAAGAACACCAGCATCCTTTGCAGCTCCAAGTCTACATCAGGTGACAAATCCTCTTTGCTAGAATCACCATTTAAATCATTGCTATAATGGAGCATCTGATAATTCACCAGCAATCTTCAAAATAACAAACATAAAAATACTTATTAGCATACATATGGGTCAAACTTGTAAAATCAACAAAAAGTTAGCTAAACAGAAAACAGTTCAACCGGATAAAAGTCCTTCAATGTGTATTATCAAATAGATAATTCACCTCCTAAACTACTTTACTGGATTAGTAATGAAATATTATAATTTTCTTAATCATATTAGACACTTAGTTTCGTATAGCAAAACTAAACAAAAAAAGTGTTTTGGGCTTTTGGATTGTTAGCACGCATTTTTTTTATCAAAAATCCTTTTTAAAGTAATAATAAACAACTTTCATTGATTTTTATGTAACAAGTTACAAGAGATCAGTTGCAAATCAATTAAAGTCTTGTTCAATATTTCTTGTAATCGTTGTCAGCCACTAAACTATAAATTTAAACGTACTGAAAAAGACTTTTTTTTTAAAGGATCAGTGGGTCAAACGTACCAAAAATGAAATGTTATGACTTGAACTTGTTTTGACCCATTAACAAACCCACCTATACTGCCACCTCTAAAATGACCAAATATACACAATGAAAGTGATATTACACACAACTTACATATAAATGATACAAACAATTGCAAAAGAAATTCGTAACCAGTCAAAAAATCGGTTTTTATTATGATTCAAAACAGGGCTGCAAGCTATGACATAACTAAAAAGGCATTTAATAGTTTTTTGAATGATTATAATGTGTTCATTGACTCTTGCACTTAATTTTGAAGCCTCAATTTCTGTCTTGATATACTTGAATGGTATGCTGCCAAATTAAACATTAAAAACCATGAATCACCTAAAGTTGAATACTCACCAAAACCTTATAGTCTCTCCCATTGCTCTTTATCACCTAGCCATGTACAAAGGCATAAAACATATATAGTAACCAAAAGTTACTAACATTATAAAATGTCAACAAAAGTAGAACTAACAATCAACCTGTTTGATGGAGAGAGAACAAAGAAGATCATACCATTAAATAACAACACTATACACGTCAAGATTAAGATACTTACCAACCAAAAGCAACTGTAAACATGAGAACGGACCATTGACTTTACAAAAGAGGGATATTCAGACTGCAAATTGCTTTGAAGTTTCTCTGCAGCCTTCATTGCTCGAACCCTCGCTTCATATGAAGCCATTCTGACTTCTTCCAATGGTCTTGCAAGATAACTGAAAATGAATACCACCATAATGGATTAATACAAAAACCAAATCATCATTCACGTTCCATTTGTTTTCCATTTTATTGGATTTTTTTCCTTTCTTGAATCATAGTTACAATAAGTATTCAGATTCACTCGCTTAAATTGTTCGTAATTCAAATACTTTTGGGCAGATTACATATAACAATTCCAAATCCATCGACTAAAGCAGAAAAATCAGACTCAAAATATCCAATCAAGAATAATGAAGAACAAAGCAGTTTCAAAAATTAAGAAACGAAGAACGGTCACGAAAATTCCTTTGTCTAAAGAAAAACCGTTTTCATTAATAAAAACCAACTTGAAGGAAATCGGAAATCGTTTTTTACGATTTGTAACAAAGTTTGATTTAAAACCATGATTTAAAAAGAAATTAATAGAAAGTCAAACATTAAAACAACAAGCATGGTGAAGATTAAAGAACCCAATTCTCTTATTATGTGCTATCCAGATTATTACACACACTTTTATTTTCCAATTTTGGAATTCTTTCTTAAACGTTAATATATATTTTTTTAATCTTAATACATTGGTGAAGATTAAAGGCTCGAACTCTTGACCACAAGGGAAGCAATACCTTATCTTTAATGATTTTGTCAATTGAACACAACCCCACTCTCTACCATCTTATCTAAAACGACAAAATTCACATCACCAAAATTGTTATTTATTTCTAAATTAGTTTAAGCATTTTTTTAATACAATTTTAAATCACTTTGTTTTTTTATTTCTTATTTATTATTGTCAATTTATTTTGTACTAATATGCTTAGCATTTTCATGCCTACTTTACACTTACAGAAAAAGAACAACCCCAATAACAATATCAATTTCAATTCCTTTAAGTTAACACTAATTAATTTTGATTTACGGCATGTTATATTTACATTAGAAGTTTCAATGTCCACATGTCTTGTTTAAGATACTTACCAACCAAAAGCAACTGTAAACATGAGAACAGACCATTGACTTTACAAAAGAGGGATATTCAGACTGCAAATTGCTTTGAAGTTTCTCTGCAGCCTTCATTGCTCGAACCCTCGCTTCATATGAATACCACCATAATGGATTAATATATTATTTATGTCACATTACATAATCACAAAATTATTAAAATTGTTTAAACCTTGCCCAGGATGAAAGGTCAGATAGAGTTCTAGAGAAGCTGTTGCTTACGAGCCTCTTCATAACTGTTGGATGTGATCTCCTACTCAGCCGTCATATATATCTCTCTCTCTCTCTCTTATCAGGAAACGCCACAAAATCTGTCAATCTGTTTTCTTGAGGTTAAAACAACATCTGATTCCTCAAATATATGCTTGACAAAACAATGAGGTAAACCTACATAATAGTAAACTAAGGTATGATTATTACCTGAAACGATCCGCAAGAGCCAATACGTCCAGCACCTTTGGTCAAAAACACGAGTAACCCTTGCTTCTGTTGACGGATTCTTCATCGAATTCAGTTGACACCATCTTCTTTATCTTTGAGTTCAAAGAGAAATATTAATATCATAAAGAGAAAGAGATATGGTTAGGGAAAAACGATACCGACAGGTCAAAACACACCTTCGATCTTATCACATTGATACAGGATGGGTCATTTAGTAGTGTATTATTGAAAGCTGACAAAATCAAGTTGTGTGTGTACAATTGGCTATTTTTACTACTTTAGGCTATATACGATATAATTTATATATAATCTCTCTCTATGTACAGACAAAATGTGTCTACACGCCTCATGTACACCCGTCACCTCACGGCATCTGAAGGAATTCCCTTGCTCTTGGGCGCGCTTTTTAAAACCAAGTTTCACATAATTAGTGTAACACTTAAGAATAAACTCACCTTACCTCAACTTTGATTTCAAGTTTCAATTTAACTCGTTCTGCTTCTCTTGATCCAGAAGCAGCTTCTCTAAGAACTTTTCTACTCATCACAAAAATAAAGATATTATTATTACTTCCAAGTGAGGATACAAAGTTGTGCAGAATGAACTTATTATTTAACAACAAAAAAAGGAGACAATAATAATAATAATAATAATAATAATAATAATAATAATAATAAAGAAATTGGTAACAGCCATGAGGGTATCACCTGGAACAATAAGGTTATAAGCCACCCACAAATCGTCTGCTTCATCCGGAATCATCTGTTTGTTTCCAACCAAAGAGACTACTCAATATTAATTAATTGGACTTGGAAGAGTATTATTATTATTATTATTAATTATATCGGTGAAGAAGAAAGAAAGAAAGAAAGAAAAGATTACCTTAACGCTTCCGGGGCCATCTGGAACGAAATCTCTTCGAACGATCTTCATCTCAACTACAACTATAATAAGTATTGGGCGTTTCTTCATCAAAACTTTAACCCAAAACCGGTGGATCTGGTGTTGGATTGAGAGAGATAAGAGATTCATCCTTCTGGTATAATTAAGAATGCCTAGATCTTGAATCTGACTTGGATAAAACCCTAGATCTTGAATCGCCTGGACTTGGACTGGAGAGAGAGCATGGAGGCGGATAATGAAGAATAGAAACCCTAATGTGTATGTGTATCCCATGTTTTTTTTTTCTTTTGCATTAGGGTTGTACATAGGGCATTATAGTAAGTAATAGTGCATCAACCCATTGTACAATATGCTTTTGAGAGTTGTAAAGTGGCAAATGACCATTCCTGCCCTTCCTATATGCTTATTAATATAGTATAGATATATATACATATATATATTATAATGCATATTAGGAGGGTAATACGATCATTTCATCCATTTTTTTAACATGTACAAGATATATATATATATATATATATATATATATTAAATGATTTGGATCATTTGAGAACCACCATTTAGGGAGAGAACCAAGGAACCAGTGTGAACAGGTGGCATTTTTGTAAATATAAAGTGTGTCTACAAAAACCCCTCCATCAAAAAAAATTATATAACTTAAAAAAATAAAAAAAGAAAAAACACCAAATGATTATTTAGTATTAGTATTTCGAAAAAAAATCAAAAACTAAAAAAAATATGGCTGATATGACGTCATCCTGATGCACATGTGCATTTTGCTGTTATATATACAGAAATACACCGTATGCACATGTGCATTTCACTATTAAATCATACTTTTGAATACATTGTCAATTACCACAATGAAATGATTATTAAATGGACGCGGTATGAGATATAAGGAGTGAAAAAATTTGTTTAATGATCATTAACTGGATGCGAAGAGATATATAAAATACACATGAACTCGTTAATTGCGTAGTCATGCATATTATACCATAAATTGAAAAATAAGACCAGTGCATGACAACAAACATTAAAAACTTAAAACAACTCTATATAAGAACTATAAAATAAGAAATGTGTACTGCATGCACATGTGCATTTCACTAATATAGTTAGGTTTTTGGAGTGGTTTAGCATCAGGGCTTAGGTTTTATGTATGGTGGGAAAGGGTTAGGTTTTTTTGGGGGGATTGGGTGGTGAGTTCAGGTTTTTGGATGGTGGAGGGTTTAATTTTAATTGTGTACTTGTGCATATCATAATTTCCTTATCATACAAATTTACATACACCAAAATAGTAATCACAAACATAATCAACCTATCAACCACCATATAAGACCACCCACAATATACATATGTTCATGCATCATCCTTCAAACAACAAACTTTTTTGTATCGATCTGTTTTTATTATACAATTACATTTAGTTTCTACCAAACCATCAACACAATAAAACAACTGATAACAGAAAAAAATGTCCCATTATATTGCTTATTTATCCCCTTTTCATCTTCTTCCGTATTTACTTATCTTCTTACAACACTTTTCACACCTCATTGATGCTTCATCCAACATCTCCATTGTTTTTTCATCTGTCAACCTGAACATCATATACTTCTCAAATTTATCACATTGTTCGTGTGTTTAAACAACTACGAATTGACATTTATTAGTTAACATGAAAAATCTACCTATATGCACATGTGCAGTCAAAATCGCTTAACTAAATAATGACCTTTTTTAACTTTCTTTTCAATGATTATGTAGTCATCCTCAATCGCATCCTGCAGCTTTCTTTTTACCCTTTCTCCCTCGATTCTAATACAAAAGTTACCTTCTTCGATTTTTATCCCATCTTTAACTACAAGTAATAAACAACACTTAAGAAAATCGTAATTTCAATCATAATGCACATGTGCATTAATGTTACTTTTTTCATTACCACATAACATATGTACATGTGCGTTAGAATGAATGACTGTAATGATAACAAGAAATTATACTTCTTTTTAGAAAACCACAAGTCTATATGATCAAACATGTTAAAAAAAATCCTATCCTATTAGTAATAACATAAATTAAGAGGTTTAACATATACCCTTTTTTAATCAGTTGAAATAAAAAGGTTAGAGTATTTTTACATGAAACTAACTAATAAATGATTGAAATTAAACAATTGATTAAAATCAATTCGTTTTGACGGTTTGCTTAATTATAGTGGGTAAAAACAACTACAGGGGATTTTGGTGTGGTTATTAAAAAGGCCCACTACAGCTTGAAGTAACTTAGGTCATCCTTCTTCTTCTCATTTACCTTTATTATTACATAACATAACTGTGATGCCGCCTTACTATCATCGGAGCTACGCATCGGCCGGAAAAAGCTTCCAATTGTCTCTGATTCTCCCTAATCTTTTCATCTTAACAAAAATCCATCTAAACAATATATTTCTAAGGAAAAAAATGATACTGCGGTAACAGGATATAAACCGTCATTACACGATTTTCGCCGATGAAACTGTTTGACGTCGATCTTGAAACTTCTCAAACTTAAACATCATCGGAGACATATGATTTGGATGGATTTATGCCGGAAACCTACTGCGTTTGGAAGCCGAAGACGGATCAACATAGAAAGAAAGAAATCAAAGCATACGAAGAGTAATTCGATATTGACTGATAATACGTCGGATCAGTGGAAGGTTAGAGATTCGCATAAACGGATCTACAATCGGCAGGTCGCGTGGAGGAGAAGGTTGGGAGGAATGAGAGCGGGCAGGGAGGAGGGCTGTGGAGGAGAAGGTTGGGAGGAATGATTGTGGGCAGGGAGGAGGGCTGCAGTGTATTTATTTGTTATCATATTTACAATAATGTCCTCTGTTCATATTCGTTCCTTGGTTCTCTCCCTAAAGTTGGTTCTCGTATGATCCCTACCCTATATATATAATAGATATATTTTATATATATACACACACACACACATAGGGGAAAGTTAATTTGAGAACACATATGTTTCATGCGAACCGCGAGAACGCCATCTAAAACCATTCAAATTCAAAATTTCTTTTTACACTTGTCTTTATTACTAAAACACAATTTACACACAAAAATTCAAACATATACGGAAATAAACTGTTTTTACACAAGTGTAAAAAGTTAATTTGGAAGAAAAGGAGAATTATTGGGAAAGAAAATTCATTTATTAATGTTGTATTTTGATTAGAATGAGGTTTGTATTAAAAACATTTGATTTTGATTGAATTTTTTACTTGTTCTCACGGTTCTCACGATATTTAGTGTTCTCAAGATAACCCTCCCCTACATACACACACACACACACACACACACATATATATATATATATATGCAGGCTAAGTATAGAGGAAAAACTTTGTTTTTTTGAAGAAACCCATGTAAACCCAACTACTGGCTAAGATTAATCCACATCCCTCTTTTACAAATATATTATTTAATTCCATTAGGGTCATTATAGTCTTTTTAACATTCCCCCATTTTTTACTTTTTGAATTTTCCCCCTCCTACCCTATATAAACAACCCCTCTCTCTCTTCCAACATACACATCATCCACCACCACAAGCTTCCACCACCGACCACCTGCCACCACCACTGACCACCAGCCACCACCTCCATCATCTCCACTAGAAAACACACTCAAACCAAAGAAAATTAGAACACAGTATGCGATTTACCTGTGTGTGTTATTATTTTTTTTTTTTTTGATTTCGTGTGTGTCATTACTTTATTTTTTTATACCAGACCATCCTATCATCTTCCCTTTGTTTTATTGCTGAAACTGTTGATGTATTATCCATATTCAGCAACCACTACATATTAAACCTCCAAATCGTCTTACCTTAAACCCTCACTCTCCATCCATGTTACCTTATTTAATATGGTTACTGGTTATGTTGGTCGCCGTATTCGCCGGAGCTGCTGGTGCATATCACCGGCCACCGCCGTATCACTAGCCGGAGATTCTAATCCTACCACTCTACAACAAGTATGTTATTACTATTTTTACCACTCACTTTTGCCCAGATGATTCTCACTATGTATATGTTATTTAAAAAAATATTATTATTATTATTATTATTATTATTATTATTGATTTACAGGTTCAACTTCAACCTCTTTAATAAATAAAGTTTTTGACTTTTTTGTGGGGTCAAACTAATTTTGGCTATGATGTTGTGAATATGAATGATCTGCAGTTTTTTGTGATTCAAGATATGTATTCGAAGTGAAAACCATTAATACATTACAAAGGCTTGCTTTCAAAAATTAATTGGGATCGATTCTGTTTTAGTATATGGATAAAAACTTGCTTACGGATTTTCCTAAAAGGTCATAATTAATATTTTATGTTTTGAAAGCTGCACTCTTAGGAACTTGTTTTCAACATTAATACATTACAAAGGCTTGCTTTTAAAAATTATTAACAAAAAGGGGGATAAAAAAGGATTAAGCAGGAATTGAGCACAAACTCCAACTTATGGGTTTTCTTACCCACCAAGCTAGGCTGTCATGAGGTTGTTTGGGATCGATTATCCAAACATATCATTTGATTATATGTGATGTGTATATATCATATTCTTGTAACCAATAATGGTTTTTGGTAAATAGTGATCACCAAGTTTTTATTTTTAATATGATTTTGAAAATGGTTAGAAAACATCTAATGGTTATGCTTATGTTAGGGTTTTTATTGTTTACTTTTAATAATAGTATATTTCTGAAGTACTAGAGTGGGAATTTTGCCAAATTGATGGTTCAAATTCTTGTAGTTGGTTGGTTGGGCAGGTTTGTTTTTTGTTCAACAAAAAGCATATGTTTTTTGTTATAATATATTTAATCTGGGAACTCAAACTGGTGTTGTTTCACATGTTACACTGGTATCTTTTTTTGTTAAATATTTTTTAATCTAATTTTCACAAATCATAGCTGTTTTACATTTTTTCACATGATGCAAAGGTGGATTTTTTGTTTGTTTAGTTTGATGTGAAGGTTATTTTTTAATTTTGAGTTGTTTCATATGTTATAGTTGCATATATTTGATAAGTTATAAGTTAGGACTAAGTTAGGTTGATTCCAGTTGCATATGTTAATGGAAACAAAAGTCATTTTTTCATATGAGTTTTTTAACATAAATGGAATGAATGTCACCTCTGTTTCATATGTTACACCTGTTAGGACTAAGTTAGGTTAATTCCAGTTTGCATATGTTTGATAAGTTATAAGTTAGGATTAAGTTGGGTTGATTCTAGTTGTATATGTTAATGGAAACGAAAGTCATTTTTTCATATGAGTTTTTTTAACATGGATGGAATGAATGTCACCTCTGTTTCATATGTTACACCTATTATGACTAAGTTGGGTTGATTCCAGTTTGCATTTGTTTGATAAGTTATAAATTAGAATTAAGTTGGGTTGATTCCAGTTGCATAGGTTAATTGTAACAAAACTCATTTTTTCATATGGATTTTCTTAACATGGATAGAATGAAAGTTTCATCTGTTTCGTATGTTACATTGGAACTAATGTTGCATATGTTACACATCTATGCAGTCTTTATGACCTTTCTCATATGGATTTTTTTTATAATCTTGACAACTAGGCTATATGATAAACGTTAGAATATTTAAATTGATAAATTTCTTTTTTTTTCAGTTGAAGATATTTTGTTGCGCAAATATGAAGATTATCTAGCATGAAGCATAGTTTAGATATTTTTTTGTTATTATAGTTTTTTAGCACGTTTGATTTGTAATATTACCTTTGTTTCATATGTTACTATTATTTGTCATTTGTAGGAAACATTTTTGTATACATTTGAATGTTTGATCTGTAATGTTTTTTTTATTAATGTATATATTCTTTGTGTTTTTTAAACATATGCAACAATATGTCTGATACTTGTTTTCAATTTTAACATATGCAACAAGACATCACATATGAGACCAGAGTATGTACAATTTTACGTATGCAAATCTAACTCTTTAACGTATGCAACAAGACGTCTAACAGACTTGTGAGAGAAAAAATTGGAGAGAGAAAGTCAAAAGGATGGAGAGAGAATATTGGAGAGAGAAAGTCAAAAAGTATGAAAGAAAAAGGTGATAAGATGGAGAGAGAAAGGTGAAATGTATATTGTCCTTTATACCCTTTTTTGTCTTTTAGTTAGTACTTTCTATAATAAAATAATACCAATTGAATGAGAGCCATTGATCTTGAAGATCAATGGCTAGGATGGAGTTTTGGAGTTTATTCAAATTTTTGAGGTTTCCATTTAATTCTTGCCCTATATATATATATAAATATACATAGGGGAATTATAGATTGAAAACCCATGTGAGTTAAAGAAACTTTATAAACCCATCTTATGGCTCTCCTATCTCCACGTCATATTCTTTGTGGTTTTGCCTAAGGGTAATTCTGTCAATTACAATATATTTCTGGTGTCATATCACTTTGATTGTCAGATGGATGGATATTCAAGACTTTTGTCTTTGTCCTCTTTTTAACTTTATTTCAATCCACTCCACTTTTTATCTCTCTATTTGTTACTTTTCTTTTCATCATTTGAGCCATAAACAACCACTCTCTCTTATTTTCTTTATAAAACCCACTTTTATCTCTCTTCTTTACCATATACCCAGTACCATTTCTCTCTCTTTCTATCTTCTCTTTGAATATCAAAGGCAACAATACAACCTGCAACATTATTCTCTCTATCTATATATGATATAAACACAAGGGTGGTGAAAGTCGATGGTTGGGTGTTGCTTAGTAGTGTCGGCTTATGGTTAAGTGAGTCCGACTGTGAGATTGGTGGTTAGCAGTAACGTGTACGATCGTAGAGGTTCCGGCCGTCGTTGGAACAAGGGTGGTACGAAAAACTGTACTTCTAGATATGCAAGTTTCTCTTGTTTTTGCATGTTCTTGTCATACTTAACAATAAACATTTAATTTTGGTGAAAACACTAGAAAAATAAACAAGGTTGATTTTTTATTTCCTAGGCCTAGCTTGTTCCAAACCTAGCCCTTGGTGAAAACACTAGGAAAATAAACAAGAAAAGTTATGTTAAGAAAGATTATTGTATTCGTGTTCTTATTTCCCAACTCATAATTCATAAAAAAATTATTGTTCTTTTCTTTTCACAATCTTTTAAGTTATGGATCTGTGTTCTCATTTTCAATTTTTTATAACTTTATTTTTGGGTTTTAAGGATTTCATAAGGATTTTTCTTGGCAGAGATTTCATATGGGTTTTTCTTAACAAATCTTGCTGTTATATTAAAGTTTGTTTTAGGCTCTTTTTTATTTGTTTTTTTAATATATATATTTTGTAAGTTTCATAAATTTATGATGTGGGTGTGTTTAGGAGAGCAAGTTCGTGTGGAGGTAGAGGATTCAAGGCAGTGGATTATCATCAAATTGAAGATCATTAGATCCATGGTTTTGTATATTCGTGTTTGTTGATAATTATGTGACTTGGCTTTGTTACAAGGAATAAAGTGTGTTTGTAATTAAGTGGTTTTTCGTATTTAACATATCTTGTTACAATGTAACTTGTTTTATTTATTAAAGATGTTTTCGGTTATGTATTCAGTAACATTTTATGATACATTTTTATACAAGACAACGCGAAGTATAAGTTGTAACATGTAAACAAAGTGGTAACATATTAGAAATGTAAGATGTGACACTGTATTAAAAGTGTAACATCCTAAAAGTATAAGTTTTAATACAGTAACAAAGGTTGTAACATGCCAACAAAAGTTGTAACAGATAAGTTACAACATAATACATACAATATGTTACAACGTAACACATAACAATTTTTTTTACAAGTGTTATATACATAATGGGGAAAAAGTTAATTTTTCCTTAAAGAAAGGTGACAGAAACAAGAGAGGAGAGAGCGTGAAATAGTGAAAAGGGTAAGTTGTTACAGTTATTTAAGTACATTAAGTTGTTACAATTACATAAATATATATTTCTGCTAGTTAAACAAGTAATAAGTAAATAAATTGTTTAACTTATTATAGTTAAATAAGTACCCTAAGTTGTTATAGTTACATAAATATATATATATATATATATATATTTCTACTTACAGTTAGATAAGTACCAAATAGCATAGGTTGTTTTAGTTGTTATAGTTAAATGTTCATAAATGGAAAACCTTGTAGCATCCAAGTTGTAAAAAGAAAATGTTTAAAAGTAATAATATATGAGTGAGAAAAAAGGGTGTTAAAGTTATGATGTAGTAAAAGAAAAAGTCCTGATACAAGTATAGAACAACAATTTTGAAGAAAAAGTTATCATTGAGTGTTCCCAAACTACCCTTATTGTACTTTTGAATAAATATTTTCTTAAAAAGAAAAAGTTTAAAGGTAACAATAAATATCAACAATTGATTATAGTGGATGAATGATTGAGATGGGGTTTTTAGAGTTTCTTTAACTCATGAGAGCTTTCATTTTATTCTGCCCCTACGTACATACATATATATATATATATATATATAGTAGGGACCGTGAGAGAACATTTGGCTAATTGAGAACTGAGAGAACTATTTTAGATCACATATTTTTTAAGGAAATTTTTTTGTTTAATTATTTATTTATTTATTTATTTTTTGCTAAATCATAGCTTTTCTTGCAAGCAACATATGTGTATATATATTGAAATTATACATATATGTATATTATTAGTTTTTGATTATACATAGTGTATATTGTCAAATATATAGGTATGATGGTTATTTTTCAAATTCAAACACGTATGTACATTAGAAAAACTTATTTTTACCCACAATCTTCCTTTCAATATATATATATATATATATATATATATATGTGTACAATTGTTTTAACACATTTGCACATATATGTAAATTACAAAACATGCATGTACATATATGTACAATACTATTTTTTGTATTTTTAGACACGCATATGCATATATACGCAAAAAAAAAGATTTTTCAAAAAACAAGTTAAAAAATTTACATTTTGTACCGTAGAGAAAGTTACGGTCCAGAATGGTTCACTCAGTTTTCATTTAAGCCAAGCGTTCTCAAATATCCAAATCCTACATATATATATGATGTGACAAAATAAATCATATTCAATATTACATTACATGAATTGACTTCTAAGCTCACAGTTTCCTTGCACATAAACCATTAAGTACAAATTCATTAGCAAATAGTGAAGAATGATGACAAGACATAGAAACCCAGATCCAAAAATAGAAAGTAGAGAGAGGAACTTGATTGGGAGAATTAGTTTAATTTCTTCTTTCCATTTGTTGGGACCGAAATGTTCAGCCTAAACCTAGAAAAGGTTGGGGTCAGTAGTTAGTCACCTAGACGACTAGGGTAGGGTTAAATAATCCTGGCGACGATGATGGTGTAGAGGTTATTGTTGAAGTGAAGAGAGGTCAGTGAGGGAGAGATAACGATGAGCTAGAGAGAGGATGAAGGAGGACCATGGGCGTCTGGTTTAGGTTAGGGTTTAAAAAAAATACTTGTTGGAATTTAAGGTTGGGGACGACCTCACCAAGAGCCTTGTGTCCCCGTCTATTTTCCTTTATTATATATATAATATAGATATAAACATAGATATAGATCGGGTTAGAAACTTGTATAACACACGAGTTATAATTTTTTTGTTTATTATTAAGTTAGAAAATCTAATATTACACGAGGTTGGATCAATAAAATAAGTTATCGTTTATTTAATATTAGGTTAGAAATTCTCGTATCACTATAAATATTAAACAAATAAGAAACAAATATAAAAATATGATTTAAAAATATTATTTCATATCAGAGAAAAGTGGGATAACTATAAAATTTTTATTTATTGTATACTAAAATAAAAATCAACATAAAGATTATAAACTAATTAATATTAACTTATATATTATCTATAATTAAGTAGAAAAACGAGGAAAAACCAAAACCAAGTGCCTTAAATGAATGAAATATGTTAAAATTAGATTGTCTTATTATAATAGATAAATAGATACACAAACGCGAACTAAAGTTTAAGGACATATAACAAAGAAAATACACCATCAATTATCTAATATAAATAAAAAAACTAGTGTTAAGCCTCCCCTCCCCCCCCCCATCGCGTTCCTGAGGAAGGCATAAAACCGTACCAAATGACATCAGTGCACATTGTAATCAGCAACTAACAACAATGAAAAAAAATCATAAAAAAGACTTAAACAACGTCCATTGCAGCATGATAATGCGCAAAAATTAGACCGAAACTTGAAACATAACGTGACCATTCGGCGGAAAAAATAGAGGTAAAAACATTGAACTACATACACACGTAGTGGAATGTCAACTCGAAAATTTGGATTGAAATGTAAAACTAAATATCTGTTTAAGATAGATGGGATATATTTCAAAGTAAAAAAAAAAAGTGTAGGGATTTAATGTAAAAGATAAAAACTATCAGGGTTGAAAGTAAATAAAAGCAAAGAAAAAACAAAGTATGATACAATGTACATAGCATGATCTACAACCCTTTCATACTCAAAACATTTGTTAAGAATCATGTACAATACCATGAAGCACAAACCACTGGCGTGATAATGTGCATAAATTAGGCCGAAATTTTTAAAGATAGCGTGATCGTTCGGCGGAAAAAATAGAGGTAAAAATGTTGAACTACATACGCACATAGTGGAATGTCCAATCGAAATTTAAATTGAAACGCATAACTAAAAATCTATTTAAGATACAGGGATAAACATAAAATTAAAAAACATGTAGGGATTTAATGTAAAAGATGAAAACTATATGGTTGAAAGTAAAAGAAATAAAGAAAAAACAAAGTTGGGTACAATCTACATAGCATGATGTAAAACCCTTTAATGCACAAAACATTTGTTAAGCATAATGTAAAACACCATTAAATCACTATATATAATGTTATTAATTTTCATTTACGCGCGGGCCCTCTAAAGTCTAAAATTGTAAGGCTCAAAACTTCTCATATTGAACCGGCCATGCTAAGCGTTGTCATATGTGCATCTCATCCTTCTATATATATACTTGAACTTATCTTTATAGACATCTAGACATCCTAAAATTATTCAATCTACATTATACACATAGGATGTCTTTACCACAAGAGGAGGTTATTCGACCAACCGCAAATTTTCATCCCAGTCTTTGGGGAGATCAATTCATCATCTATCATGAGGTAATAACTTATTATATTAATTACTCCATGTGAAATATAAAACACAGTTTGTGAGGTAGATACAGCCGCAGAGCGTTTCATTTTTTTCTACAACAATTATAATTTTCTAGATAAATACAAGTCATGTTCTTAAAATACAAGACATTGGTAATTATTAGAACCACTAATCCCTGGATAGGTTTGTCGCGGAAGATCGTTATCATTTTTTTTCTTGTGCATTCTCACCCACTTTTACTTTGCAACCCCTTTGAAGTACGTGTATGAACTACATACATATATTTATGATTGTTCTAAGGCTTCATACACACACAAATATACATACATGTATACAGAAGGTTCAGTACAAAAAAAACTTATAGTTACGGAGATAACTAGAAAACTCATACTTTAATTAAATTAATAATAATAAAAAAATCATAACTCGAAATTTAAGTAAAAAACTAGAAACTTGGTGTGGGGCTTCTCTTTCCCACATCATCCTCATCAGAAAAAAATAATAACAAATAAACAGTAAAAAAATGTGAATGGGTGGTTTAGGTTTTTAGGTGGAGTGGGGTGGTGGGGAGGGGTTAGGCTATTCGGTAGGCGGTGGGTTGGCTGGGTCTAGGTGTTTAGGTGGGGTTGGATGGGTGGTTTAGGTTTTGGATGAGCGGTTTAACTTTTTGGGTATGGGTGTGGGTGTGGGTGTGGCTGGGGGTGAATGGGTGGAATTACGTTTTTGGTTGGGGGTGGAGGTTTAGGTTTTTGGGTTATATTACATATATGCAGTGGCGTTTTTTTAGGTTCTTTTATTTATTTTTTCTTAATGTGGATGACGTGGAAAAGAGAACTTCCGAACTAATTTTCTAGTTTTTTACTTAAATTTTGAGTTGTTGTTGTTATTATTATTATTACTATTATTATTTGCATTTAATTAGGAATTTTCTAGTTCTTTTAATTAAATGAGTTTTCTATTGAACAATCCCATATATATATATATGTATATATATATATATATATAGAGAGAGAGAGAGAGAGAGAGGATTTGGTTCAAATGAGAAACTTTGGCCAAATTACGAAATGAGAGAACCATTTTGGACCACAAATTTCTCTAAGCCAAATTTTTTCTTAAAATCGCTGCTTTATATGCAGGAAATTTTTTTTATTCTTTTTGTATTTTTTTCAATATACACATGTGTATAATTGCAATATACACATATGTATAATCCAATATACACATATGTATAACTTAAATATACACATATGTATGTATGAAAAAAAATTCTTTGCATAAACACGTGCGATTAAAGCAAAAAACAATTGCCTTTATAAGAAATGTGTGGCCCAGAATGGTTCTCTCAATATATATATATATATATATATATATAGGGTAGGGATCCTAAGAGAACCAACGCCTGTTTGAGAATTGAGAGAACCATTCTAGACCACACATTTTCTCCGGCAATGTTTTTTTCTTTTTGTTTAATCACAGCTTTATATGAAAGAATGTTTTTTTATTTTTCTTATTTTTTTCATTTATACATTTGTGTATATTGCATTTATACATATGTATATTACATTTTCAGCTATAAATATGTGTATAGTGTCAAACATATGTATGATACTTATTTTTTAAACTTTAACACGTATACACACATGTATATTAAAATAACATGCTCTTACACAATCTTTTTTTTCTTTAATTCATTTGTGAAATCATTTCTAAATATTTTCACATGTATGTACATTACAAAACATGTATGTACATATGTGTAGAACACTATTTTTTTGTAGTTTTAGACACATATATACACATTATGTATAAATGAAAAATAAAAAAAAAATCTTATAAAAAAACATGCGATTAAACAAAATTTTTTTCTTTGCATTAGAGATATATGTGGTCTAGAATGATTCTCGAGTTCTAAATTTGGGCAAACGTTCTAAATTGAAGAAAATCCTATATATAGGGTTAGGATAATTTGAGAACTTGCTTGAGTTGAGAGAACTTAAGAGCTCACTTTATCGCCACAAGTTTAATTAATTGTCAATGAGTTGTGGTTGTGATTAAATCACAATAAAATATTAAGGTAGGAAAGACAAAAAACAATATTATATGATAATAAGGATATTTAAGTAAAAACATCATCTGTCATTTGTAAACCACAATCATATCATGTTTTTTATTTTTTAATCATTTCTAAATGCTAATAAGTTGGTGTTAATAATTTCTAAATTGCCCAATTACATATAAAAAATAAATACGTCTGATTTTTTTTTAAATACTTGTGCTATCTCTAGGTAAACCTGATCCATGAATAGATAATTACATAAGTGTAAAAAACACACTATCTTAAAAATGATTAATAATCTTATTTGCATAAAAACACTAAGACAAAATTATTATTTAAGACAAAAATGAATTTTTTAAATACTTGTGCAAATTATTTAATCAGGTTTTATACTTATGTCATCTCCTTTTAAAAACATTTACATTAGGGTAAAAATATTTACATTAGGGTAAAAATAAATTTGCAAAAATTTACATATTTCTGTCATCTCTCCTCTCGTTTTTACACTAGTATAAATCTACCATACACAACTTCTACAAAAAATTACGTTGGTGTAAACACCACATAACGTCGTAAAAAAACAAAATTGAAAATAAATTTGCAAAAATTTACATATTTCTGTCATCTTTCCCTTCACCACCACACACCACCGTCACCCCCCAAATCTATTCCAGTGACAACAAATCACATAAATCAAGTGTCTTTTTGAAAAAAAAAAAATCATTAATACACATATGATAGCCTTCGTTGAACTTTAATCCAAAACCAAAGGGATATGTGATTTGTTTTGTGTTTGAATATGTGTGCGAGAGAGGGTGAGAGGTGGAACAAGAGAGAGTATTGAGATGGAAGTCTGTATGTTTGAAAAAAAAACTCAAAGAGAGAGAAAGGGCCATTTAAAACTCACCAGGAGGGATTTCAATTACTAAAATGCCCCTTGCAATCAAAGTTAAATGTCTTTATTACCCTTTTATTAAAAAATTACAAAATATTATAAATTGGATATGTGTCACATTGTTATTTGCTTAGAGGAGTTCTCAAGTTCTCGCAACTCAGATGAGTTCTCAAATAGGGGAGGGATATATATATATATATATATATATATATAGGCTAAGTATAGAGAGAAAACCCTCCAAAACGAAGAAACCCCGGTAAACTGTGACTTCCAGAACTTTTTATCATCTGAAAAAATTAGGGTATGTAATGTACATGATTTTAAGAGTTTTGAGCCAAAAAAATAAAAAAAGCGCCGAGTGGATATTTTTAAAAAAAATAAATAAGTTTTTTGTGTTATTTATGTTACATATGTAACACAAAAAACTTATTTATTTTTTTTTTAAAATATCCACTCGGCGCTTTTTTTTATTTTTTTGGCTCAAAACTCTTAAAATCATGTACACTACATACCCTAATTTTTTCAGATGATAAAAAGTGCTGGAAGTCACAGTTTACCGGGTTTCTTCGTTTTGAGTGGGTTTTTATTTGAACCTTCCCCTATATATATATATATATATATATATATATATATATATATATATATATATGACCTTGTACTAGTTACATACATATATAGGGGAGGGATAAATTGAAAACCTTCCCTAGTTAAGTAAACGCACAAAACCCACATCTTGACCATCCATTCTACATGATCTATGGTTGGGATTGAAACATGCTTTGGATCAAAAGTTGAGATATATATATATATATATATATATATATATATATATATATATATATATATAGTACAACAAGGGTAAAATGGTCTAACAATTTCTCTCTCTCTCTCTCTTCATGACAAACACATTTCTCCTTCTTATCTACTCTATCTTAAGTCATTTCTCTCTCATCTCTCGTCATTCCTTTCTTAAAAATTGTGCATATCTCACTAAACATATGTTTTTTGCAAAACATATGTTTTTGCAAACTAATCTCACTAAAAACACATATTAAATTACAACCCAACAACTTTCATCTCACAGAAACATATAGTAAATTATACCCAACAAGAAAAAACATATGTTTTACAACTTATCTCACAAAAAATTACAACCCAACAACAAAAACATATATTTTCACAAACTTTTCTCACTAAAATAAATCAAATCATAAATCCAAACAACAAAAAAACATGTGTTTTTAGATGAAAACAAACTTTGATATACAAAAAAAAAAAAAAAAACCGTCAACGCTGTGATTTTTCTTCTTCTTCTTCGATGGGTTCTTTTGCTTTGATTTACAACAGCTGCATCAAAATCCTCTGTTCGCATAATCTATCTACAAAAAAATGCACCAAAACTACACCTTCTTCTTCATTGATTTTCAAACACTGAGTATAAATGGTTAAAGAAACCTTAAATATGAATTGAATATTCTTCTAGTGTCAACGAATAATATGAATCTTCTTCGATTCATCTTCATCCAAAAAAATCCAACAGTCAGATCTAAAAGAAAACCTGTAGAAAGAAAAACACTAGATTTGTTGCTACACTTTTAAATCTTGTTCTTACTTTGGGTAGTTGTACCAAGTGCAGGTATCTATAGAGAGAGAGAGAGACGAAGAGTGGAAAAGGTAATAGATAAGAGAGATAGATAGTATGTCAGATTGTGCAGCAGAGAGAAATTTTGAAATTTAGCTTAGTACCCAAAATACCCTTATGGGATAATAAAAAAAACTAGGACATGGCTAAATCAGGACAAAATAGATGGGTTTAATGGGTTTCATCAACTCATGAGGGTTTTCTGTTTATAGTTACCCTATATATATACAAATATATATGGTCTAAGGAAGATTGGATAATATAGGACATTGTACCAGTTACGAGAATCACATGATCACTCTCTCTCTTAAAAAAATGAAACTCTCTATAGTGGTACACAGTACTCGCTAATTAATTGGATGTCCGATTGCAGTACTCGCGTAAACCACAAAGGAACCCGTGACACGTGTCCTCATCGCTAATCGGATGTCCGATTGCAGCAAGTTGGTCAAAAAGTCCTTTGAACTTTCGACCGTATTCGGAAACTGTGAGGTTTCCTTTTTGAAGATTCAGAAGGGTATCAGTCAGATTATGATCATACTCGATAGAGCAGTGACTATAGGCGTTCGCTAATGCTTTCCAGACCGAAAGGGCGGTGTTGTGTCCGATGGCGGTAAGGGTTGAGTTAATAAGGAGAAGAACCTTTTGGTCATTGGCTTTCCAGGATATAAATTCTGGATTCACAATAATTCTGTTTTGAAAGTGATTGTTTCGGGCAGGATAGGGATCAAACCATCAATATGTCCGACGAGTTTGAGATATGTGAGGACACGGGTGACTTGTTTTTCCTATGTAAGGTAGTTGGTTGAATTAAGTTTAATGTTGATTAAATGGGTTAGGGAATGGAGAGGGATGGAAGATAGGTCTGTGGTGTTGGACATGATGATGGTGAGGAAAAAGAAAAGAAGAAGTGATCGGTAGAAGAAAAAAGAAAGGAACAAGGTGGGCGGCAGAAAGGATGATTCGGACCAAGGAGAAGAAAGGTTAAGGTGGATCTCTTCGCTAATAACAAGAGTTTGGAAAGATTCAATGATTTCCATTGCACTTACAACACCTATATATACAAAAGTTGTTACAAAACTAGAGGAGGCAATTTCTCCTATTTACATATTTAGAGAATACAATAAATTACAATTGGTTTGATTTATCTTATGATTAATGTGAAGGCAATATTTGAGGGAATGCCTAATAGGAAGGGAGAGAGAGAGAGAGTGTGAGAGAGAGAAGAGGGGGAAGAATCATGAATTTGAGATATGGTTTAAGAAATAAATACATAGAGAGTAAAAGAATTGGTAATGCTAGGGGATGAGTAAAAAGATCCAAATGATCTTTAGTATTTTCTTAAAATATAAGTGTATTTAAATCTAAACCACACAATCAGTTCTTATGTTCTCATAACTAGAAGGAGTTTTTACATGATCTTGATCCTATATATAGACATACACCAACACTGGATTACAATATCAATAGACTCATTTATTATATCATGATCCGTAACAAGTTATATTATGATTAATGTAGCATGAAGAAGAAGCTGCGGTAGAACAAACAATTGGTCATTTGAAAGAAGAAGTGAGGAAAGTGTTACTGGTAGCTATGAATGATTCAGCACAACATTCAAATTTGTTGAAACTAATCAATGATATTCAACGCCTCGGCATAGCCTACTATTTCGAAAACGATATTGAGCAAGCGTTGCAACATATTTATGATGTATATGGTGATGATTGGAAGGGTCATAATACAGCTCTTTGGTTTCGAATCCTTCGACAACATGGATTTTACGTTTCTTGCGGTTTGTGCATCTCATACCAGATTATTATTTGTAAAAAGGGGTGTATAAAGTTTTAATTCAAAACAGTACATGTCACAAACCTAACATGATATTTGAGTATTATGTCTAGGCTAAACATGCTCTGGTTATGCTTAGTAAAACGGGATGGGTTTAAATTGACCTAGAAGACTCGTGAGCTGAACGGTTAAAATTATTTTTAACAAAAAGAAAATATAATTTGATGTCCTGAATTAGAAGGTTGAATATTTTATGCCGTATAATATTAAAAAATGACGTCAACTTTGATAATCGTATTTTTTTATATACTATTTCATTAGCTAAATTTATAACATTACAGCATTAGTTTGTAAAAAAAATATATATATTGGCTAACCAGGCCGCGTTCGTCTCAACTCACAAACAATCGTTTTCGGGTTTGACATTACATGTGTCTGGCACGATGTGCGAGTTCGTGTTGCATTTGACTCGTGAACTCATGAACACCCCATAATTCACTTACATCAATGCAGATAGTCTCAACAAGTATAAGGTGGACAACGATGGAATGTTTGAGGAACACATAACCAATGATGTTCAAGGCATGCTTGAATTATACGAGGCAACATATTTGAGGGTGCCAGGTGAAGCTGCTCTTGATGATGCTCTTGTTTTCACAAAAACTCATCTTAGTAACATAGCAAACAATCCCCGATGTGATGTTAATGTTTCAAAACAAATAAAGGAAGCACTCGAGAGGCCTATACGAAAGAGTTTGCCACGACTAGATGCATTACGCTACATACCTATCTATGAACAAGACATTTCTCACAACAAGACTTTACTAAAACTTGCAAAGTTAGGATATAACCACCTTCAATTCCTACACAAGAAGGAGCTTAGCCTACTTTCCAAGTATAAATCACAACAATTAGACTCTTCTCTTGTCTATGTTCAATCCATCTTTTATTAACTAATACATGTTGTGTTTGTAGGTGGTGGAAAGCTTTTGATGTTCCAAACAATTTCCATTATATGAGAAATCGATTGGTTGAAAACTATTTTTGGATACTAGGTGTCTACTTTGAGCCTCAATATTCTCGTGCAAGGGTTTTCATGACCAAAGTGATTGCGATGTCAACAATTTTAGATGATACATATGATGCTTATGGTACTTATGAGGAACTTGTAATCTTCACCGAAGCAGTTCAAAGGTAGATATATTTGCACATGTTTATATGAGTTGCATGCACAATAGCCACTTAGATAAACTTATACATTATTTACAGGTGGTCACTTACATGCATTGATGAACTTCCAGATTACATGAAATTGTTATACAAAAGCCTCTTAGATGTTTATGAAGAGATGGAGGTTATCATGGCAAAAGAAGGAAAAGCACATCATGTTAACTACGCCAAAGAGGCGGTTAGATAAAATTAATTACTTTTATTTTTGTGTTATCGATCACTAAATTTTTGGTTTTGTGCATTTGATTTCCATGGACAATCCATTTGAATTATGTACTAAATTAAGAATGAGTATTGTTTTTCTTATTAAAATAAGTAATTAATATTTCATTGTTGGTCATATACAGATGAAAGAGATGATTTTAAATTTTATGATGGAGGCAAAATGGAAGAATGAGGCGTATGTTCCAACAGTGGAGGAGCATAAATCTGTTTCATTCATGAGTTGTGGCTACAAAATGCTTACAATAGCAAGTTTTGTTGGCATGGGTGATATGGTCACAGACAACTCATTTGAATGGGTTCTTGGTAATCCTCCACTTATTAAAGCTTCAAGTGAAATTTGTAGACTTATGGATGATATTGTGGGTCACAAGGTACACACGACATTGATCTTCAACATATTTTTGTTACTAGAAACAAGATCGATTAATTTGTTTCAATATATTTAACTTTTATAAATAAAAATTGTAGGATGAACAAAAGAGAGAGCACGTTGTATCTATTGTAGAAGCGTACATGAAAGAACATGATGTCAATGAGGAGTATGTCTATGATGTACTCAATAAACAAATAGAGGAAGCATTTCTTGCTCCTAATCGCCTATATATAGGCGATTAGGCCCCTTCCCCTGCTCCTAATCGCCTGAAACCCTCCAAGCTGGGTTTTCGGAAACGCTATTTTAACACATATAAACACGTATTAACATACCAACAAGTCACGTAATGATTACAAACACGTAATGCATGATAACTAACACATTTACATTCGTTCACCAATTCCCGGGACTCGAGACTTGCGTGTGTGTGCTAAACCCGGTGATTCCACGAATCACCAACTCTAGTATCTATGGTTATGGACCGACTCCCGATGATCCCGCGGATCATCGTAACGACTCCCGATGACTCCCTAGAATCATCATAACGACCCGACTGATTTAGTTAATTATGAAATAAGTATGACTCGCTAAGGTAGACTTACTAGTTTTAGTCAACGTTACTAACCTGAGTTTGCCGGGTGTCACAAAAGTGTTGCAACTTGGTTAACTATTACCTCATAACTTCATTCTGCAACAATCAATCATATACAAATGGAGTATAAATAGGCATATTAAACTTGGAGGAGAAGGTAATTTATTTTAGGTGTTGATAACCATAATAAAATATATTTATAACACATTTAATATTATTATTTAACCGGATGGAGAAATAAAAAAAATCATGATTTAATTTTATTATTTAATAGGAGAGAGAAACGAAGAAATTATAATTTGATTTTGTTATTAAATAGGAGAGAGAAAAGCTAAATTAGCAAGGTTGAAAACAAATACAATGTTGACATGTGTTATTTTTTAAATCATTTATTATACTACAGATTTATAATTTATACTTTTTTAGCCAAAATATACAATAATAACATATTTACTTATTTGTATAGTTATAAATAGATACATGGTATTACATTAATCCTATAAAAACTCCTTTCAGTGTAGAAACCCTAGGAAAAATATGTGGTATTGAAAAATTAAATCAAGGGTTTGTGTTGGTTACATATTGTAACAACTCTAAAATATATTTCAAATTATTAGGCTAATATGCATTTTATGGGTAATGAAATAGATCAAACAATGACACAAGCGTTTTATTGATAAATAAAATGGGGATTGGATGGTAAAAGTGAGGGTAATGATTATAGGGTTAGGGTCAAATACACAGTGAAATAAGAATTGGAAGTTGTAGGAAGGGTATCAAACGGACTTTGATTGAAGTCATTCAGGCATTTGAAGCATTCATCGAACCCTACGATCTTAGTTGGTTTTTTTTGAATTTTTATCTTGTAGTTTTTAAAATTTGTGTTACATCATTGTGTCTTTTATGTAGCATTGTGTCTTTTTCGTATTTTCATCATGGCGTCGTTTTTGCGATTCATTGGGTCTTTTTTTATTTAGCATTGTGTTATATTTCTTGGCAGTGTGTTATATTTTGCATTGTGTAGGATAACTTGACCCTTCTTTCTAATAGGAAAATAACCTCGTTAGTCTTATTACGTAGAAAATGGATGAAAATTGCAAGGAAATATTTGTGGGATTGCCTAATAGTAAGGGGGAGAGAGAGTGTGTGAGAGAGAGAAGAGGGGGAAGAATCTTGAATTTTAGATATGGTTTAAGGAATAAATACATAGAGAGAAAAGAATTGGTAGAGGGGATGAGTAAAAAGATACAAATGATCTTTAGTATTTTCTTAAATATAAGTGTATTTAAATCTGAACCACACAATCAGTTCCTATGTTCTCATAACTAGGAGTTCTTACATGATCTTGATCCTATCTATAGACACTCACCAACACTGGATTACAATATCAATCGACTCATTTATTATATCATGTTCCTTAACAAGTTATATAATGATTAATGTAGCAAGAAGAAGAAGCTGCGGTAGAACAAACAATAGGTCATTTGAAAGAAGAAGTGAGGAAAGTGTTACTGGTAGCTATGAATGATTCAGCACAACATTCAAATTTGTTGAAACTAATCAATGATATTCAACGCCTCGGCATAGCCTACTATTTCGAAAAGGATATTGAGCAAGCATTGCAACATATTTATGATGTATATGGTGATGATTGGAAGGGTCATAATACAACTCTTTGGTTTCGAATCCTTCGACAACATGGATTTTATGTTTCTTGCGGTTTGTGCATCTCATACCAGTTTATTATTTGTGAAAAGGGGTAAATAAAGTTTTAATTCAAAACGGTACATGTCACAAACCTATCATGATATTTGAGTATTATGTCTAGGCTAAACATGCTCCGGTCATGCTTAGTAAAACAGGATGGGTTTAAATTGACCTAAAAGACTCGTGAGTTGAATGGTTAAAAAAATTTTTAACAAAAAGAAAATATAATTTGATGTCCTGAATTAGAATGTTGAATATTTTATGCCATATAATATTAAAAAAAATGACGTCAACTTTGATAATCGTATTTTTTATATACTATTTCATTAGCTAAATTTATAACATTATAGCATTAGTTTGCAAAAAATATATATTGGCTAACCGGGCCACGTTCGTGTCAACTCACAAACAATCGTTTTTGGGTTTGACATCACATGTGTCTGGCACGATGTGCGAGTTCGTGTTGCATTTGACTCGTGAACTCATGAACACCCCTAAATTTACTGACATCAATGCAGATAGTCTCAACAAGTATAAGGTGGACAACGATGGAATGTTTAAGGAACACAACCAATGATGTGCAAGGCGTGCTTGAATTATACGAGGCACCATAATAAAATAAATTTATAACACATTTAATATTATTATTTAACCGGAGGGAGGAATAAAAAATCATGATTTAATTTTATTATTTAATAGGAGAGAGAAACACAGTGAAAGAAGAATTGGAAGTTGTAGGAAGGGTATCAAACGGACTTTGATTGAAGTCATTCAGGCATTTGAAGTATTCATCGAACCCTACGATCTTAGTTGGTTTTTTTTAATTTTTAGCTTGTAGTTTTTATAATTTGTGTTACATCATTGTGTCTTTTATGTAGCATTATGTCTTTTTCTTATTTTCGACATCGCGTTATTTTTGCGATTCATTGGGTCTTTTTTTTATTTACCATTGTGTTATATTTCTTGGCAGTGTTTTATATTTTGCATTGTGTAGAATAACTTGACCCTTATTTTTAATAGGAAAATAACCTCGTTTGTCTTATTACGTAGAAAATGGATGAAAATTGCAAGGACTCAATTAATCCATTTATGCGACTAATAGATGTAGTTGCTAAAAAAATGTGAATACCCTCAAACTAATTTATGTTAATTAACATTTACTAGTTAAGATAAAGATAGTTAAAATGTAATGCTTGGTTAAAAATAGAGGATTAAGTAGGAATTGGGGTTAAATGTGCAAAAATGCTAATTGTGGGATTGTTGAGTGACCATTTTTGTAAATGGTGATTTATAACCAAAATCCGGAAAACCCTTGAGGTTTTATACGAATTCAACCCCAAATAGGCACCCCATATAAAAATCAACCTTAAAATCCCTAAAATTGAGCGTGACTTCCACCTCATTTCTATCCATATGTACACCCAACAATTTCAGGCCAAACACGAACTCTTTATATTAGTCAAACACACATGCATTAGACTTAATTAGATTAATTAAGTGCATCAAACACATACAAACTACTCCAGAAGATAATTCTGAGAATTATCAAAAAAATACACACTAGTCTTGAACCATGAACGTTAGTGAAATAATAAAAAATAATAATTGTGGAACAACTCATTTGATATTATTTGCAATTATCTGAAAATATGAATACATCTGTGAACTTATGTGGAACTATGTGTTATTATGCAAAACGCATTACTAACTCTGTAGCCGACTCTAACTGGGATAGGAGATGAAAACAACTTTATCAAATTGGCCAAATAATATATATCATTAGTTAATTACCAAAAAGAAAAGTATATATATTGTCAAATTGGCCATGTGACCATGCCATTTCATATGGCAACTTTATCAAAAAGCCATCATAATGGCAAGAAAAAATTACGCCGTTAGTCCCTGTGGTTTCCTTCCAGTTTCAATGTAAGGTATTAAGGTTTTATTGTTTCACTTTAAGGTATTAACCTTTTAATTTATTTCAATGTCAGGTATTAGGGACTAACCTAGTTAAAACTTAACTAGGTTTGAGGGGTATTATTGTCCATTCACCTATATATTAAGTTTTTAAAAAAATTGTAGCTTGGGGGACTCGAACCTGCCCTCTGGCCGGTTCTCATTCTTAAAACATAACCCCAAATACCAACTTCTCTGCAAGTCCTTTTGTGATATTATTGATTTCGAAATTTTATTAAACAATCTCTGTTATACTTCATCTTCCCCAAATTTACCATACGAACACTCACAGCTAGTTCCCACTATTTTTGAGGAAATCGTAAAGGGAGTTAGAATTGAAAATCCATGCCGTCAACGAAAAAACATACTACTGTTCTAACTAATTTTCTCCATGGTCCAAGCTAGTTTTTGTGATCCATATTCAAAGTAAAGCTCATAATGAAAACCATGGAGTTTGACATGCTGCAGATATAGTATTAAATCAATTTCATTATAATATGCAGAACAATGATAAGTCAGCACACAATACGTAACAGCGAGTTTCTCCTCTAGAAGTATTAATCAACCCAAACGCAACAGCGAGTTTCTCACTATGACCCAATAAAATCCGTTCTTTTTCAGCCTCATCGACATCATACAACACGACTTTTGTCTTGGGCTGGTACCCGTATTCCTTCATCTCCATTGATAATTTGAGTAAAAACGCGTGGAGCTGTTCAACGTGTGGATTAAACTCGTCAACTGATTCAAACGAGTATATTTATCTCTGGTAATTTTCAGAGATAAATTCGTATTGAAACAGATCTAAAATTTGCATGTTAGGGTTAGGGTTTAGAAAGTGAATTGGGAAGAAGATGAACATTGAGTTATTATATAAAAATATTGTTGTTTCTAAACATTCATCAAACAATTGTCTTGGTCTAGTGGTTGTAATTGTTTGTTATTTGCAAATGAACCTGGGTTAGAGTCCATGAACCCACGGTTTTGTAATTTTTTTACATTAAAAACTTAATATATAGGTGAATGGACAATAATACCCCTCAAACCTAGTTAAGTTTTAACTAGGTTAGTCCCTAATACCTGACATTGAAACAAATTAAAAGGTTAATACCTTAAAGTGAAACAATAAAACCTTAATACCTTACATTGAAACCGGAAGGAAACCACAGGGACTAATGGCGTAATTTTTTCTAATGGCAAATGTAGAAAAAGACAAACATTTTGGTTTCAGGAGTATAGTAGTGGAAAAGCATGCGCGTAGAGGTGGGCAAGAGAAAAGAAAGACATCCGTTACGTTGTTGGGTTGGACTAGCACGGGCCAGTTCCTTTATCTGGCCCAAAACACTGAGTTTTATAATAAAACAAATTTTAATTAGTTTTTAACATTTAAAAACATAACCCTAATCGCCTAACCTGTTGTATTACGAAAACTTTATCCCTCTACTTCTGCCAAAATCAAGAATCATCATTTTTGGAGCTTGAGGAGATCTAGGATCATTATTTTGAAGTAATTAAGGTCTTTAACCAATTCTTGTATTTGGTTATTAATCATAATGTTTACTAAGTGTTATTGGTGATTTAACAAAACCAAGGTAAAGGGGGGTCCTATGGCCGAAAATTGGGAAGAGAGCAACAAGGTTGGCAAGTCAACTTTTATGGATTTTTGTGAGTTTAAGGGATCTCACCATAATTGTACATGATCTTAGACTTGATGCCATTCTAATCCTATTGTCTATTCTCTCTAAATCTCGTCAAGCTAGGAGGCTAAACACAAGATCATGGTGTGATTTGGAAGCAAAAAGAGAACGTTTGAGTGTGTACAAGGGGGGGCGCTGCTATAGGCTTACAAGGAAGGATCCAAAGTGCTTTTTTAGGAAGGAGATCTAGCATGGATCAAAGTGTTTAAGGAATCTATCCAAAATTACATGTTAATCACATCATCTTACAAAGATATTATAAAGTTAATACATGACTAGACATGGAAACAAAGTGGAAGTATTTTCGTGATGTGATTACACAAGTGATAGTGTCTTGTGTTGTGTGAAGGGAGAACAAAATGGAATGATGGTGGTGGTGATGTGCTTTGGCCGAAAAAAAGAAAGGAAAAGGAAGGTGGAGGTGGCGGCTCTAGGTGATCGTGATGGCGGTTTATTTTGGGCAAGCATCTTCTTTAGATCCTAGTGTTGATTAATGGTTCTAACAGTTTTAGTTAAACACAAAGTTTGGATTAGATTGTTCATTAAAGAGGGGGACAAAATGCATGTAAGAAATATATTAAATGTGTTTCTTTCATATATTATTTATCCTAAAGCATACTCCTACACACACACACACATATGTGTATAGGATTAGGTTCATATGAAAACCTACCTTTCGTGAAAAAACCGTAAGAACACCGACGTAAACTGTGATTTTTAAAAAAAAAATTACACACCGATGTAAAAATGGGTAACACCACCGTAAAAAAATAAAAACAAAATTTTTTTTTACGATTGTTTTACACTGGTGTAAAAATTTCAGCCCACCAATGTTGGCTTTTTCAAAAAGGGAATATTCCCATGAATATTTTAATCCCCTTTAATTTACAACCACATATTCTTTTTTTATTAAAATAAGTTTGTGGTTAAAAAGTGTGTTCTTTAGTTCTTGAATGAAAAGCTAGTTCTCATTTTACCATTTCCCTAATATATATATATATATATATATATATAGGGATAGGATAGTTTGAGAACTCACACGAGTTGTGAGATCCATAGGAACCCATCTAGACCCTTGATTAAACCCATCCAATGGTTGACATTTAATATTTGTGCATAATTGTCTTTTTGTGAAATAATATTTCATTTTCTTAGTTTTATAGTAAAATATTCATTGATAAGGGTATTTTGGGGATCAGGAAAAAAAGCCCCTGACAAACCTCTCTCCCTCGTTTCCCTCCCTTGTCAGTTGTGAAATCATCTTCTCTTTCCAAAAGAAAATTCAATAGGTTAACACAAAAACTGTCTCTCTCTCTTTCTCTCGTCATTCTAGTGTTGATCATCAACCCTTTAACAACCGCCCTTCCTACCGACGATCATCAAAGAAATTTCCACCCCGTCCAACGCATCATCGAAGTACTGAGATTACCACCATCATCTGTGGTATTTTCTCTTATTCTTAATGATTTTTAAATAAAAAAACAAACCCTAGTTTAGTTAACTTTCTCTAGAAGAGTTTTTAGATAGGGTACAAATTATGTTCATGTCTCTGTTTTGTTCCCCAATATGGTGATGGTAATGGTGTGTTTAGCGATTGTGTATTTTTGGAGTAGAAAAAAAACCTGTTTACAAATAGAAGTATACAATGCTCTCTGCTCTTTGTTGTGTGTGTTGGGGTAAAATCCTGTTTAACGTTAAAAAGGATAGTGTGAGTATGGAATTTTTTACATTAGGGTAAAAGTTTTTTGCTTTTCTGGGTTAGGAATGGGGTATTGATTTGATTCTGTTTAGGGGTTTGTCTGTTTTTCCAGATAAAAAAAAAAAAGAATGGTGGCTGGTACAAGAAGTTCTAAACGACCCCATAGTGACCTTTCGACCCTAGCGAAGTTGTTTGCCTAAGTTCCAGTAACAAAGGAAAAGTCCAAGGTTTGGAAGTTTTTGATTTTTTTTTTTTGTTTTGTTTTTTACTCTTTTTATTTTCCCTGATATGTTCGTTGTGCAGGGGGGGCACATCTGCACGTACTCGCAGGCTATGCCATAAAGCTACTCCTGTTGAGCCAATATACGTGGGGTCGTCTACAGGAGGCGACACTACACCGTTGTGTAGGGGCCTACAAAACCAGAAGAAACAAGGAAAGAGTGAGGCCGACGTTGGATCAGAAGATGATTATGTGTCTGACATGCCACTGCGCAAGTCAGTCCCAAGCACTTCACAAAAGCAAACATGGGGGAGCTTGAAAACACGTTCGTCTCCACGGCAGCTTTTCCTAACCCTTTCCAAACTTAGTTCCTGACAACGGGAAGCGGTTCGGCAAATGGGTTTCGCAGGCATGTTGGGCTTTGTTGTAGACGGGATCCCTGTGAAGCTAGGTCACTATGTTGTTGATGCTTTCCAGCCGGATAAAATGAGGCTGAAGTGTCGCCAACTGGAAGTGAGTATTGACGCAACTGTCGTTCAAAAGGTGTTTGGTATCCCATGTGGCGGCATCAAGTTCTCAATTTTTACAGAGCCGGACAATTGGGATCCAAAGCTGAATGTCTGGTGCAATCGCTACCCACCAAACATTTACGTCTCACCGTCGTTAATCGTCAATCACATACATGCTGATGATTATGAGGACATGTTCATCTTCAACGTTGACTTCATTATGCTATTTGTAACAACAATGATCAGTTCGCATGGAAACGGCCTTTGCAGGGAAGAGATCCCGAAGTGCTTCACGAGTGAAACGCGGTTTGAGAGCATTGATTGGTGCGATTTCATGGTAACCTCGTTGAGGACATGTAAGCAAAAGTGGAGACGTGGCGACCCAGGGTGTGCCTTCGCTGGCCCATTGACTTTCTTGATGGTCGGTAGGTTACATTGTATGCAGAAAACTTTTTTTATGTTTTTCCTTTTTTGATAAATTCTTTTGTATATTTGGGCAGCTACTGTATGTGGATAGCATTGCAATTGATGGTATGAACACTCCAGTGGGTGTGCGCGCTATGCATCACTGGTCGCTAGAATTGCTAAGCAAGCGTCAGGAGCACGAGATAACCCATGGGGGTTTTGGAATGTGGCGGATAAAGGACGTAACTGACGCTACGGTTGATGCTGAATGGCAGGCTGACTTTCGGGCAGATTTAACTACCAGCGCTGGGGGCGACCTTGAGGTACATACGACCTACTTATTTTTCTATTGTTCTTCTTTATTAATATTTTTTTCTTTTTTTATTAACTTACTTATTTATTTATGTATTATTATTTTTTTGGTCCACGTTTGACTGTACGTCGATGATCTGTTGGTGTGTGCCAGGTGGAGTTGTGCGCAGCCCGTGATACATTGTCAGAGTTCAAGGTGGTAAAGTTGCGAGTTGAAACGATATTGTCTTCGTTGAGCTCGCGATATTCCAATAAATCCTGCGTTGGTGAATTGAAGACTACCTACAAAAAGGAACTAGGTTTGGATTGTGATTCAGTTTGTGGGGTGGCAAAGCAGTTGGATACACCGTCCAAAGCGATAAACGATGTGGTTAGAGGGTTGGCTGAACAGTACATCAGTCCGACGACAATGGATGTACCGTTGAATGTTGAAGGTACAGACCCTGTGAACGAGCTATTTATTACAGTATTGTAAAAAAAACAAAGGCCAAACAAAAAAAATAAAACACCCTGCCCTTTTTTTAACTTTTTTTTTTAATTTTTTAATATTTTTCACAGGTGGCCAGCGCAGCTGTGGTATCGGATGTTTATGGCAGTGATGAGTCGTCCGATTCACCTGGAGATGATCGATGGTTGTTTACCCGGCTTTCACCACATTCCACCAATGATGTTATAGGCGGTAATAATGGGACAGCTACCACATCTCTGGGCGATGTTGGTAAGGGGGTGTAGTGGAGGTAGAAAAGTTTAGCATTGCAGGTGAGACAAGCGGGGTGGTTGCTAGTGACTTCAAGGAGTCATCCGAGTCAGACGGTGTTCCATGGACTGAGAATACCAATGCTATGGCACCGATTGTTACAAGAAGTGGTACGTTAAAAGGTGTGGCGGCTGTTGGGGGTGAGGTACCATTGGAGGTAGATGTTAGCGTGAGTGGAGGAGTGGTGAACGCACTGGCAGAAGAAATGGATGCACACAAGAAGAGACTCGGACTTGCATCGATATGGATCGGCTCTGATTGTAAGTACCTAACCCCTTGAAGTACGTTTTCTATACATTTGCTTTATTTATATATACATAGCTAACCTTCTGTGTTTCTTGGTGGATCATCCTTTGCGAAAGTAAAAACAGTCCCGAGCACCTCAGGGCAATTACCTAAAGGGTTGAGTCAGCCAAGTTTTAGCTTGGGCTTGACACATGACATGTCATCTGCCGGGGAGGCCACTGTGAGTGGACAGCAGAATAAAGCCCTGAGTAATCCAAGTTTTAGCCTTGGTCTAACGCAAGAGATGACGATCGATCCTGCTGTTAAGGCTCCCATACATGTTGAAGGTTGCAATATATATATACTAGCAGGAAACCCGCGTGATGCGGCGGCGGTGACAATTTACAATGCATGACTATGTGTTGCTTATCATGTTTTGGTTGTTTCTATTTGTCCTATGTTACTTATTCACTACTTTCTATATATTTAGTATGGCTTGTGTGTATGCTATTCGTTTGGAGCCGAAAGTCTCTCTGAAAGCAGCCTCTCTGTTCACATGGACAGGGGCGTAGGTTTTAAGGGGCGGGAGGGGGCGGCCAACCCCCCTAAATTTTTGCTCAGAAGTTCCGATTATAAAGTATCCGCGTGGAATTTTTTAAGTATACATAGTTTCGCCCCCCCCCCCCATTTTTTTGTGAAAAAATAGGTATATTATATAAACAAAAACTAACGATATATCGGACGATACAAGGTTCCCAAATATTGGTTGTTTTACCGAGTTTCTCATTTTTCTTTGTTTTTTTTTTTTTTACTTTTGTGCCCATTTTGAGTGGTACAACCCAATTGTTTGATTTTGCCCATTTTTTTTCTTTAGGAAAAGCACAATTAAAACACTTAACCTAAGTAAAACTCTAAACCCTCTGCTATCTCTCAATATCACTTCTCAACCCCTACGTATAGTTGATACTTTCATATTTTCATCTTCTTTCAAAGAACCATGGTACATCTACTTACTAGTTTATTAATTATATATTTTTGGCAGTTGATTAAACCAACCCAATATAATATTTACAAATAGAGGTCGATTGTTGTTTGTGTCACCATCCAAATGCCACAAGATAACTATATCTATCATCTTCTCTTTAGCTTTCATATTCTTATAATTGTTGGCCGTTGGTATTTTTATTTATTTATTTATTATTCAATCTTTTGTGTCAGGTTATCAAATTGTTTAAGAATTAGGGTTGAAAATAATTATGACTTGATTTAATGTATATGTTATTAGATTATAATATGGGGAAGAATAAAACCATAACATCTCTGATATTATTGTATTTAATGTTTGACTCGACCCGAATCGAATCACCGACCCGAACATATAATCTGAAACATAGCTATAGAAAAAAAAATTAGGACCCGTCCCGTGACCGGTGATTTCCGACCCCCGGACCAATTTTTCAATCTTCGCCACTACACATGGATGGATGTAAAGTTTACCTATATCCCACCCTGCCGAAACCTTTCTAATATTTTTGTTATTGGTAGAAGAGAAAGAGAAGGAGGGGGGTTATAGATACCAAAACATCTTCTTTTATCTGATCTTTTACATGTTTTTCCCCGCTCTATTACTTATCTCTTACGTCCCAATATACCAAATGGATTTGATTGGAAATTTAAAATTAGGTTTATATTTAAAGGATGGTCGTATCTAATTGTAAGCATAATGTCCAAGTTGACTTCATATGTGGAGGAGGGTTTGATTCAATGTTTGTGGTCATTTGTATTAACACAAACATAAATGATTTTATTTTTGAAAATAAATGTTATCTGATTCTGTACATTTAAGCCAAATGTTTGAGACGAAGGCTCTCACAATTCACATTTACTCCAGGTTAAGTGAAAAGAAATCTTTGCGTAGTAAAAGTTAGATCTGATTTTACGATTTGACTATTTAAAACGATAATTATTAAAAGCAATTATTTTTTTTCTTTTTCATTCATTAAAAGCAACAAATTTTACAAGTGGACAGTAGGTAAACGAGCTACAAGTGTCGCTACCCCCCTTTTGAATAGTGTATTTTTGTTATCGCTACCCCCTTTTGAATAGTGTATTTTTGTTACTTAAGGGTCATGGATTGTTTATGTGATATTGAATGCAAAAGTCAAAGAACAAAATGTTGTAGTAATTTGTATTCTTAAAGGAAGTGTTGGCTGCACTTTGCCTTGCAAATGCTAAGGGTACAGTGTTAAGTGAATTATAAACATCTTTGAAATATGATTATGCAAAATATATAAAAGATCGACTCTAATTAATAACATCACGTTGAATTATTTTACAACTTGCATCTATAAGTCAAACTATTGTAAATAGCATATGACATCACAATGAATTCTATTACAACAACGCATTATACCCCTAAAATCAATATTATTAATTGTAACAACACATTTTAACCATAACTCAATATGAACATGTAAATTTCTCGCCAGATTCATACCATGTAATAGACAATAGATTCGCAAAAACACTACTGGAAAATCTGAACATCGTAAGCACGTACATTCAAATATCATATATAGGGTTGAACAAATCCATGGAAACCAACCCGACCAGAACCATAAAACCAGTTTTAATAACATTTTGGGTTCAAAGAGTTGCATTTGTTGTAGTTATAAAAAAGGACAAAATAAAGTTGCTTAAAGAACTGGTGACCCTAGTAAAGCACTGTATATGTAGTGACCAGAGTAAGCAAACCGTTTGGTAATGTGAGCATACCATTTCCTAGTCTATAACCTTTATCATTCTGGGAAATTAGTGTGAGCAGACCATTCCTGCAGCCTGCATTCCTTCACCATTTTGTACCATGTGTACTCTTTCACTATTTTCTACCATCTAAAGAGGAATCAGGCAAGAAATAGCTATATATTGGGTAAATTCATAATTATTACTATTTATCAAAAAAAAATGGAAAATAGAGAATGTGAAGCATCCATTAAATCAAAAATAGATATGAATTAAGGTCAATAATTATTACTATTTATCAACTACTTTTCAACTTAAACTTGTCTAGATCTATTCATCCATGCACCTAGCCACTAACACGCAAAAGGCTAGCAATATAATAAATCGCTATTAAGGTCAAGCTAGATTAAAATGTTCATATACAGATATATAAAAGTTAAACATGATTACTTACCCTTAAGATGGATGTCATCATGTGTGAAATTTGAATAGATGAGATGCACATCAAGGTCATCCTGTTTGGACAAGTGCTATACCACCCTACAACATGCTCCTTTGCTGCAACAAACTTCAATATTATCATTATTTAAACTCGAATAATGCGAACCATAATGGAATTTTGGATGACAGTATCACTAAAGCTGAAGTATCTCTCAAACTTTTTTAACCATTTATAATTTAGAACTCCAACAAGATGCAAAATATGTTTGGGTCAATTTGTTAGTTTTTACCAGTTTGACCCACTTTTGATAAGATACAACCTGAGTTGACTCGCTTCAAATAAATAGTACGAGATCTTGTTTTATAATACTCACTTATGAATAAATATAAGTAAATATATTTTCATAGAGCAACATCAGATGATAATCCAACACACAAACCTCCAAAGGTAAATAATTCATTTAACTATGTTACTAATCTACTACATTTATTCAACCTTTTCAGTAATAAAAATATTAACAAAACTGAATTATGTTTTCTGCATGGAGCTGCAGCAAATGTTGATGAAACAAGTACAAAACCTGCAAAGGTTAATTATTCGAATAACTATGTTAGTAATATACTATATTTTAATCATATGCTAAACTTTTGAATGAAATAAGAACTAAGAAATCATAAAGCTTAAAAACTACCGGGTATGGCGGCATATGCACATCCCGAACTAATTTAAGTAGCTTATATCTCGAGGCACATATAGAAGTCATCTAAAACCTTATTAAAAAATAAGAGCATATAAATAACTAAATTAGATTGAACAAACAATCCATACAAACCATATATTATTTAGACTAAAAATTATATCTTACCATTGCAAGTTCATGGCCCATGTTAGACCTGAGTTTGCCAAAAGCAGCATTCGAAATGTAAATATATAAATAGTCTTAGGATTATGTACTCCAAACTTCTAGGAAAACTTTTCACTCCAATGAGCAAATGGGTTAGCATTATTGTTGTTCCATCCTCACTCGGAAAATGTTAACCAAGACCTACAAACGGATTTAGTCAATAGCAAAATTTATTTCCAAAAATACCCATGAAACACGCTTGTTAAAATTTGCATTCTATGCATAAAACTAAAAAAAACACCCATTCGACTCATTTGAGATTTGCAAAACTTGTTCTATTCTTTGCTACAATGGAAATTGGTCAATCACATTCAATGAATCTAAAGCTCTCTTAATTGTATTTCTTTATACATAAAAAACTCATGTATAATATTCTAAAATATTACTGAAATAATATTACCAATCTTGAAATGGAATAAGAAAAGCAAATCAACTCATATGTAGTACCAATCAGGAATTCTTGAATGTAGCAGAAGCTCCATTTGTAAGAATTAAATTACAAATAAGTATAGAAACAATAAGCCCCTAAGAACAAGAATCTAGAATTTGAACATTGTAACCTATATTAACCAATTACTAATCAAAACAAAACAAAACAAAGATCTATCTACACAAATACAATACCACAGCATCCAATCTTCGAACTAGAAAAATCCAGATGAGCAGCAGGGAGGGAAGCTCTGGACATTTCGTCGAAGACGTGCCACCGCCGGAGCGGCTATAAAAAAACTGATGGTGGGCGATTGTTAACCTAGATCTTGAATCGAAGAGAGAGAGAGAGAGGGGGAGAGAGAGAGAGAGAGAAAGGGGGGATGAGGGGGGCCGGAGGTTGAAATGAGGAATGAGATGAAACCGTAGAACTTGTCTTGAACCATGAGATGAAGCCTTAGACTATCCGTTGTGGCCCGCAAGCGAGTAGTCGCGAGCCACAAATTGGTACACATGGATAGCCTGAAGCATAACAACCATGCGTTAAATGTCTCGCGAGCTAGCCGAAGCTACCACACTCGCATGTGGTAGCGGGTCAAATGTGACCGTTCGCTGGTCAATATAGCCGTTGGCTGCCGACCGTTGGTAGCCGACTGACTATTTTTGACAAGCTACAAATGTTCAATTCTCACACCACACAAACCATCAAAAAAAATTTCTTTCACTCACTACAAAATGGCTTTGCAATGGAATGATTTTTCTTCGTCCGAAGAAGACGAGTTGTTTATGGAAGTGGGTAGGATATCGATTGACTACCTCATAGCACGGTCTCGAAGACGAAGGACTCCGGTGCTAACCCGACAGCCGGCGCTTGACCATGATAGAGAGGGAGCAAACGATACTTTATACCGACACTACTTCAGCCCGGATCCCGTGTATACTGAAGATCATTTTAGGCGACGCTTTCGAATGACTAGACAATTATTCATGCGCCTATCAAATGATTTGTCGGAGCGTTATCCTTTTTTTCAACAAAGAGTAGACACAAGGGCCGACTCGGGTTCATCTCCGTAGAAAAATGTACCGCCGCTATTCGGCAGCTAGCCTACGGGATTGCATCGGACGCAATGGATGAGTATATTGTGATGTCCGAAAGAGTTGCACGCGACTCTCTTCATTATTTTTGTCAAGGTATATCTCTATACATAGTTTACTCACATATTTTTTACACTTTTATTATCAAATGTCGTTTTAGAATATGTGTGTATATATATACTAGTAGGAAACCCGCACGATGCGGCGGCGCCGACAATTTACAACGCGATACTTGTTTTCTATTAGTTTATAAATCCTTTAAGATATATTGTATAGTACGTTTGTTAGTTTTGTTATCTTTAACACTGGTGTGGTCTATCTATAACATGAGTCTTAAATGATTATCAAGTACTTCCACACCCCATTAAACGAACGCATAGATAAGAAAATATCAATCATGATGTTACAGAAAAATGTATGTGTCAACTACTTGCATTTGCCGTGGAGGCTACTTTCTCATAGTATTGTGGAGATTTGTTTGATTATAACATCGTTCCAAGAGCTACATATCATTGCCTACTTGTTACAACAACGGTGCTTCTTATTTGAGAGTCAATCATGTGTTTCATCAATGCACAACACAACTTGATATTGTTCATGCTTTTAGGCTTTAGCTCATACTCTCACTTTCGTTAGGTGTTTACGTTAAACTATTTTATTAGGGGTGTGAATTTCTGACACGACTTAAAAACACGACTTAAAAACACGACTTGAACTTAACTTGATATTAACAGGTTTAGGTTTCAACTAAATAGGTTCGGGTCAGTTTGAGGTTGAACCTGCAAACTCGTTTAGCTAAACAGGTCAGGTTTGGGTCAAGCCGCGCAGGTTGGCAGCTTGACCCATTTAACCCATTTATACAATATTTTATGTTTACACGATATGTTGTATGTTATAAATTAAAGTGGTTATGTATTTTATGTTATACTTGTAACTTAAAATAAAAATTGATATAAGATTTTATAATTCAAATGTAAATATTTTATATACACTTGTGTAGTATATTTTTTATTTTAATATATTAAATTGCGAAATTTTTTTTTTAAAAAAATCGGGTTGAACATGTCGGGTTCGGGTCAAGCCACAAATATTCGGGTCGGGTTTGGGTTCGGGTTAATATGTATGATACATTTTCGGGTTCGGGTTAGTGTAAAATTTTTAGATTCGGGTCGGGTTGAACTCGCCAACCTGCGAACATGTCAACATGCCACTATAAACCGTCATGTCAACATGCCACATCGTTTTAAACCATTCCAAACCAAACCTCACTTTTTTCTGCAACCCCAAACCATTACAAACCTCCACCTTATTTAAGTACAACATGGGGCCCACATCTCTTCCCAATGGACCAGTCCATCCCAATGGACGGACCCAACCAATCCAACCTCCTCCAATGGTGCACATCTACTTCTTTAGTCCGTTCGGTGTGTTGGACCGTCCGTCCACACACCATTGGAGGTGCTCTGAGATTACCAGTACTACAATCGTTTCGTATTAAATGCGTGTTTCTTACATTTAATTTTTATCGTTGTATTGTTATTTCCTTCTAAACTTCATGTTAAGGGTCTGTTTGATATGGGGTAATGGAATGGATGAGGAAATGAAATGGGCGAGGTAATGCAATGGACAAAGTAATGGAAAGGATCATTAATGTCTTGTTTGGTTGCCATGTGGGAATGAAACAAAACATTACTTTGTGTTGTTGGATAGACGGGAAAAGACGAATGAATAAAATCAGTGGTTAGTGGCAGTGATGGTGGGTGGTGATATGTGGCGGTAGCGGCGGTGGTGGGTGGCGGCGACGGTGGAAGGTGGAGGTGGATGGTCGTGATGACGGGTGGCGGTGGTTGGTGGTGGTGATGGTAGGTGGTGGCGTATAGCGGTAGCGTGGTAGTGGGTAGCGATGGTGGTGGTAGTGGTGGGTGGCGGCAACGGGCGATGGGTGGAGTTGGGTGGGTGACGACGGTGAGTAGTGGCGGTGGTGGGTGGTGGTGGTTTAAGGAAATTGTGGTGACGGTGGCGGGTGGTGGAGGCGGTGGTGGGTGGGTGACGGTGGTGGGCGACGGTGGGTGGTGTGGTATTGCGCAAATGGTGGGTGGGTGATGGCGATGGTGGTAGGTGGTGGCAGCAGTGGTGGTAGGCAACGGTGGTGGGTTGTGGCGATAATGGTGGTGGGTTATGATGGTGTTAGTAAAGGGTGAATGAGGGATGAAATGAAAAAGAAATATGGGGTGGATGGAATGGTTTTGAGGAAATAGAATGCCTTGTGGAATGAGTGATTCCATTCATTTAACCAACCAAACACACTATTTCTCATTACCTCGTAATGGTCAATTTCATTCCCCTTTTCATTCCATCATACCAAACACCACCTAAACATTTCATATAATTTAAATAAAATGTATTTTAGGAACTTAATCAATATCAACATCAAATGTTATGAGTCTATTTAAAAAAAAATATTTGTATATATTTTTAATCCTATAAACTAATAATCATTTTTAACATACTGATTTAAATCGTCCATTTTCACCTTTTTTTAGAATTCAGAATGTCATAAATTGATTCACTTATATCAAAACCAATGGGCTTTTCGTACCCGAGCAGCTCACGCCTAGGCACGCTCAGGTGTGCTTTTTAAACCATGCCGGACAGGTCAATGAACTTGCCAGCAAGTCAGTCCAAATTCTCCCAAATTCAGGTGATGGTAATACCAAATCAATAATGGTGATGATGTTGTAAAATTTATAAACTTTTAGAGCACGGCCCCTAATGGATAGTTAACCATTACAATACTTCCTAATCATTGCCTTGGTTCTGTTGTACTAATATATACGTAGAACTAAATCAATAATGTGTAGGTGTAGGCTAAGAACATATATATACACACACACTCATGTCTAACACATTGTTTGACCTAAAAGTAAAACTTTTGATTCCGTATGATTCCGTATAAATGTGCAGAGTTGACCAAAACAGTGCATCATTTTGATTCCAAAAAGTGCAACATTTTAACCCAAACAAGGCAGCATTTTCACCAAAATCTGTGTGGTGTTTTACGGCAACCAGTGCAAATTTTAACCCAAAACAGTGCGACTTCAACCAATAACAGTGCAACATTCGACCAATAACATTTCCTTGACTTCTCAAAAGTCAAAATAGCTGTCAGCTTGAAGGTTATTTGAAGACCATGCAACCACCTTAAATGAGAGTCGGCACACCCTGTTAGAAAGGTTTTTGGTCAGAGATAAGCATGTCTTGGTTCAGTACTTAATTCAACACACATGCTTACATCTCTTTGAGATTCTGATTTAATTTATTTGGTCAGAGATATCCCTATTAAAACAACTTCGGCAAGCATAAAGCCATCATACGACAGTCACCATAGCCCAATGTTACCGACCGATTTTATCTTCTTCATGATCTATTTAATGGGATAAAACAACTCAATTAGTGATATAAATTCTGAAACATAGCCTTGATTTTAAAAAACCACTCACAGCAGCAATAAATATCATCAAGGTTCTCTACTTTGGGTGGCTTTTAACCACTACACCTGTTTCTATTTTAGCTTATATAATATAAATTTAATTTTAAGTAAACTAACCTAATATGCAGTAGTAGGTTGCCATCCCATTTCGATTTGAAGTTCAAAATATATCAAGTTGGGAGTTCACATAGCAAACCCTTTTCGTTGTTAAATGGTAGTCAAAATAGTTCAAATCAGCAGGTAGCCTGCAATCCGTTTCAAGATTAAAAAAACTTAGTTTAGTAGCTGCTGTTAAAAAAAGGACCAGTAAGCGGCTTCAGCTAAGCTGCAAATTTAGTAACACATAGTAGCCCCTTTTCGAAACTGATATTAAAAAAAATACTGTTAGTTGCGATCAACAGGGACGCTTTCCTCCTGATTTGGAGATTGCCCTTAAAACCCTTCTCATATATCCCCCATAAGTCACTCACGCTTAAGAAAGTAGTCTTCAAATTCATTTCCTATAGTGGCTGTCACATCATGAAAGTATGGAAACTTATAAACAAATCCACTTCATATTCCAAGACAACATAGAAAGTCTACAACAATTATGCTTTCATTGCACAATTTTATTAACATAGACACAAACTCAAGCATCCAAAAGTAAAATTAGAACATATATAACACAAACATACATACTTCTTTTTCTATTTCTTTACTTGGAAATTGTATTAGACATGCTCAAACAGGGCTAGATGAGTTTTGGCCGGAAACGCGCCTGATCACCTGAATCTAAGCATGAACAGGCGAGGTGCTTTCTTTGCGCTACACTTATGCACCTAGTGCTCTTTTTAGAATAAAAAATGAGTGTTGTAGCACTAAATGCGTTTCAAGTCCAGCATATACATTGAATTTAGAATAAAAATTGGTTCAATAATTAGTTTATTTAACTATATATTTATTTAACTTAGATTATGATATTATTGGTAAATTAATTAATCAACTTTTACTCTTTTTAATCCTTGTACATGGCTCTTGGATCGGTTTTTCGATGAAGTAAGTAAACACATAGGACTCACGGTGAAGTAATTGAATTATGCCTAATCTTACCATCAAATCTGCGCTTACGAGTCATTTTATTATATACTAATAACAAAGTGGTATACAAATTACATAGTAAAGAAGAAAAGAAAGTTATAATTCAAAGTTAAACACAAAGTAGCAGCAAGTAAATCATACTTACAGGGAAATGCGCAATGATGTAGCCAACCGATTATACCTCTAGAAACTACCTGTTGAAAGAGTAAAAAACAGTTGCTAATAGCAACACATTGACCAACCTCATAAGCAATACAATCAAATCTACACTTACCAGTCATTTATTATACACTCATAACAAAGTGTTATGCAAATTGCATACCAAATAGGGGAAAGGTATATTAAAAAAGGAAAACTCAAAGTAGTAGAAAGTAATTCACCATTTGAAACGAATTTGGTATTGTTGTGCAACTCTTGCTTTTTCGTACTTACTGTGATTCATGAAAGAACAAAATAGTTCTTACTCAACGATGTATATAAACTCATATTTAACAGGTTTATAACTATTTCCTGGTTAATTCTTTTAAGGCTACCTAAAAATCAACATACAAACCTAAAATATACATGCCTAAAAATATTTAATTGATTGAAGACAACATCATTACTTAATAAAGGGAGACCACTTTCATATCTTTTTAGATTGGAAAACTCAGTGTACATTCAAATGTGAAGAAAAAAAAATAGTATGAAGGAACTTTGATGCACTACCACGGTTTCAAGCAGATAAGCACTCTTCAAAGTCAACAACAACATGAGTATCAACTTATATTTACTTATTCATGATATGACTTCGAAATCATTTCTATGTGGTTATTTGCCAATGTATATAACATAACGCATTTGGTTCGTATTATATATACATTTTGACTACATGATCTTGATTTTTGTTTTTGTTTTTGTTTATATTAATAAATACAAACATTTAGTTCATCAGAATCTGGTTCGTATTATATATACATTTTGACTACATGATCTCGATTTTTGCTTATATTAATAAATACAAACATTCAGTTCATCAGAATCAAACAACACTGCTTTACCTGAAAATGAAGTGGTGATCGAAGTAACAAGCAAAATGAGAAACAAACAACACTGCTTTACCTGACAAACAAAAAATTCAACGGAAAAAAAATCTGAATCTGTACTAAATGCCGACAAAATTAATCACATGAACTTGACTACCAAGAAAAAAACATCAGATGAAACAATCACATGATATTTGCATCCTTCAATTGCACTTATATAATCAGAATTCAAATTGTTCAAAAGTAAACTCTAAACACAAATGTTAAGCTAACTAATCATAACCTAACTTGTTTATTTCTCATTTCTTATTTAGTATTATCACCTAAAAACATATGTTTACTAATCATAAATATAACGTATTTTAAACAATTAAAAACCTAAATCTCTGCCCAGAAGATACACAAATTAATTGCTGGTTCTAATTCATTAATTTTACCATTTTCCATATGTAAAAGACCATTTACAGCACCTAAACCCACATTTTAACCATTTTTTAGTATATCTAACACCATTTACAGCAATATAAAACGACAATCACAACACTCAAAACCATATTTTACAGTACCATTTACAGCAATATAAAATGCCATTTAAAACACAAAAACCTTAATTTTACTGCACTATTTCACAACATATAAACCATAATTACTGCATTGTTTTTCAGCAATATCAAAAAACAGTAAAACGAACTAAAACACAAGTGGATCTCTTTCCCACTGATTGCAACCACACTGGAAAAAAGAACAACAATAAACGTACCTGGAAGCCATTTTTAAGGATCTTACAACCACTATATATGGTAATCAACCAGAAGCACAATTTTCATTACTTTTGGATAGCCCTTTCAAGACTAAAAGCCAACCCATACGTGATATTCAGCCATACTAAGACATCTGAAAAACAAATTAGTCAATACCAAAGTTGAAGCAAATTAGCCAAAGGTAACCCAGAATGGTAAAACTATGAAAAAATGAAAAAGTGCAAAGAATTGCAAAACCGAATTAGGGCTTGGATATGAAACCCAATATCCTGAAAACCTTAGATCCGGCCCGAATTAGCACATGCAATGAAAATATGAAACCAAAGGTTAAATGTACTTACCTTGGTCGTCGACTCCACTGTGGTTAGTGCTGGTATCCCTGATCGGAGCTTGTGCTTTGACATCGGAACCCTAATCCGTCGTTAACCGTCGCTGACGACCACTGGCTATTCACCAACACCGAGAGAGCGATAGAGAGAGGGGGGGGGAGAGAGAGAAAGAAAGAGCAGGGATCAGATTTTTGGTTTGTGTGTTTTGAAGATACGATAAAAGGTGTATGTGGTTTGTGTGGTTTAAAGGGTCAAGATTGTGCCAGTGAATGTTAATTTGAATGAATGGTTTAGATTGCGATCCTTATGCTTTAATTCTATTGGTTGTGTTTTCTTTAAAGTTAGTTGTGATAAAGATATGGTTAATAAGCATTAGAAACTTGTACATTGTGCATTAATAGTCAAATTTAAGAGTTTTTGTCAAATGACCAATGTTGCCCTTGCTATATACATATTAAGATAGTATAGATATATATATTTGCGTGGGGATCATATCCATTTACTCACGATGGTATTTGCGTAAACCAACCATGTATGATATCCAACGCATATACGAGGTTCATGGTGAAAAACATGGGTTTCCCGGCATGCTTGGTAGTCTCGATTGTATGCATGTTAGTTGGGCTATGTGTCCTACGGCCTGGCGACGTCAGTTTCATCGGGGTGATCATTCTGGACCGAGTGTCATACTGGAAGCGGTGGCCTCGCATGATCTTTGGTTTTGGCATGCTTTTTTTTAGTTGTCGGGTCAAATAACGACCTAAATGTTATCGACCAATCACCTATATTCGATAACATTATCGACGGGGTTGAGCCGCCCCAATCGTTTTACGCTAACAATGTAAATTCCAAGTAGGGCTACTATTTAGTTGATGTTATTTACAACGAATGGCAACACTTGTTCAAGCTTTCTTGTCACAACTTGAAGACAAACGCAAGTACTTTACAAAGAAATAAGAGTCGTCAAGAAAAGATATTGAAAGAGCGTTTGGCGTTCTTAAAAAATTGCGTTGATTGCCAACCCAATAAGGTTTTGGACACGAGAGAGGATCATGGACGTCGTCTATACTTGTATTATTCTACATAACATGATATTCGAGGACCGAAGCTTGGCGATATGTCAAAATTACCAAGGTGATATCCCATGTGCCGAATCAACAATCGATAATAACCAAAGACTCGACGACATAAGGAATCTCAGGAACCGTGAGATACACGGAAACCTCTGCCATGAGTTAGTCGAGCATTTGTGGGCTAGACGTCCTGATGATCTTGTATTAGATTAGTTTTTAGTTTTTTTATAGTTATTTTAAACATTAATCTAATTTTTAGTTAACTTTATATTTGTTTTAATAATTTTGACAAATTTGGAAAGGATCAAAAAAATTAAAAAATAAAAATAAACTGGATAAAGCTGCTGCTCACCTCTAGCCACAACAGCATCAGGCGAGTGAGCAGAAGCTTTATCACCTTGCCAACTAGGCACTGACATGGCGCAATATGAAAGGATAAAGCTTGTGGTCACCTCTAGCCACAACGGATAGTCTTAGATCTTAAAGTATCTGTGTTTTATTTACATTTGTGCATTGAAGGTTGTACAATCTTTAAAATGTTGTACATCTCTTAAAAGTGACAAATGACCAAAGTTGCTCTTCCTATATGCTTATGAATATAGTATATATATATGTGTGTGTGTGTGTGTTTGTGCCACAACCTTTTGTTGTTTTTTTTCTCCCACGTTGACCAATATTTTGTGTCATTTGTGTGTCAAGTTAGCGGAGTGTGCAGCTGGTTCGAGTCAACCCACTTTTAGCTTGGGGCTAACTCAGGAACCCATGGATTTGGCGAGCACAGATGGGAATGTTTTTGAAGCAGCGGTAGACAGTGGTGCGTTGAACAATCCAAAAATGGCAGCAAGTGATTCACAAACAACAGCTAAGGAGCCTGGGGAGGGTCAGTGTACATTACCTTTTTGCTATTGGGTAATTATACACAAAAATTTTTTGACTTTCTGTGTCGGCAAATCCCAAGCGCATCGCTGCGTTGAAGAGCACTGTATACCGGGGCGCGAGTAAGGCTATGGTGGCTAGATTACCAGTTATGTTGAACGATGCTGCCGAGATATCCACAAAGAGTGCAAGGGCGGAGCTACTGGTGTGGGAATTCCTGTTTAGGACTACCAGTTTGAGGACCGTTGTGGCATGCGAGCTGAGACTCCCTTGCTGCAATCTTTGGCGATAGGCAGGCTGTTGTACGATTCAGTGGTGGATGCCTGGGTGTGTGTGCTTAACAACGACCCGCTCTATCGTTCTGTTGGGGGGTACGACGCTTATCTGTTGCAAGTACCACCATTGGGAGTACACGTAGCTGCTGACTGGCTGCTTTATCAATTTTTTCCCTAGTTTGTCGACTTTAACATAAACAGTGGGTGCGGAGGATTTTGTGTAGGTCGAGTGGATGTTGAAATTGGATGATGATCCAAATGGTAGCCGTGTTGCAGCTTTCAGGAGTGGTCTTTCAGGCGCAGTGTGTGGCGATCAGAAGCAACCAGACCTGCGGTCATTCGATATGGTTTTTGTCCCTGTGCTGGAATATGAACACTATTACGTGATTGTGTTCGACTTCAAGCATGAAGACATTTGCATCATAGACAACATTGCCCCCAAGAAGACGCTCGTCGTGCTATCTGACAGTAACTTGTACATTTTCAAGAGCATGCCATTCAAAGTGGTGAAAATTTTTGTTCCTTTGCATGTTGTTGTTGTTGTCGTTGTTGTTGTTGTTAGAAAAAAAGAGTCATACGCCTATAATCCTGCTGCAGAAACATATCTTCGTTGAGTATCTTGAGATGGTCAACCCCCGAAAGCGGCTGCGATGGCCGGTTGCCGCATAAGGCCAATTTCTTTGCCGTGGAAAACCTACAAGAACACAGCGGACTGCGGGGTGTTCGTGATGCGCCATGTGGAGAATTATTGTGGGGTTCCGGATCCTTTCAACTGTGGTTTTAACTTGAATGGTAAAAGAAAGCAAATGCAATTGGACACTTTGAGGAAGAAATATGCAGTGAACATCCTACTGTCGGGTGCAAACATCTACAAGAATCGGGTGTGGCGTGGCGCTATCAGCATCTAAGGCCGGCAGGGGGAGTTGGGTATCATTCAGGGGGTGTGGTGTGTGGCTCGTGGGTTGGGCGTTCCTTCTTTTTGTTTGCTAATTTCAAAAAACAATGTCTTTTGTACCAAAAAAAAAGTGCATATTTTAGGTTGTTAGCTGCCTTAAGTAGGTTAAGGTACCTTAAAAAACAGACTTTTTCGCTAGTTAGATATGTGGGGTAATTAAGGGGATCGTAAAAAAAATGACGTGATGTTTCTTTTAGGGGGTATATTTAATGCATTATCCTGTTTAGACATGTGTTTTGGGTGTGTTTTACATTTGTGTAATTTAGCTTTTGTTAATGTTACAGCTGCTTGTTGTTTTATAAAACATGCTTCGCTTGTTTACACCTGCTTGTATGTGTTTACACCGGTGTAAAAATTAAAAACAAACATCACATAAGCTGGACTCTGTTTTTTAGGTTATCGTTATTGTCTGTGTTTTTACACCGGTGTAAAAAATTTAAACTGGTTTTTCAAACTGTAAAGTGTAAAACTGCTTGAAGGATTACTTGGATGCGGCTGAGAGGGTGCGAGACATACGCTCACTTGAGGGAGAATTTGAATATGAAGGCGAAGTGTACGAGGACGAGGTCAATGCAGACTTAACCGAACCAATGTCCGAATATGAAGCCGGAATTGATGAATGGATAAGAAGCAACTCCGGTTCGGGTGAAGATTAGACGTCCACTTTGAAGATTTATTTCGTTTAAGACTATGTTTTCTATTTTGTTTCGATGTTATCATAGGTTTCTATTTTGTTTTGATGTTATTGTTGTTGTTTTCAATCAATGAAATCGTATTTTTAAGTTATTTGGAATTGGTATTATTGATCTTAGATTAAACAATCTCGAAAATCAAAAAAAATAATAATAAACAAAAACTGCAGAACAGCAGGAAAAAAAACACTGTTTTTTTTCCATTTTGATCGGTTTGCATACCCGTTTTTTGTACTAGTTTTGTTTTTTAAACCGGTTCCAGACCCGATTGTAATCGATTCCAATCAAGGGTTCCATTTGGCCCACCAAACCGGTCCCTAACCCGGATCGGTTTTTATAAAAAAACGGTTTTTACACTTAAAAAAAACAGGTCCGGTTTAAAACCCGTATCGGTTTAGGGAAAAAACCGGTTTGTCCATCTTTACTCACCGGTTAACTGAGGGTATTTATTTTTTCTAAATAGAAAATGTTATTTGAAGTTTTGCCATTTTGCGACTTTCGTCCAAAATATTTTTTGCTTCATATTTGGGTCCTTGTGGTTTCAAAGTCTATCATTTTCATACAACTCATAAAATCCATCCAAATATGCTATTAAAGGATGGAAGAGAAAGGATTGGGAAGGAAGTGGGGAAAAAATGTGTTTCAGAGTTTTTTATAGGAGGGAAAGAGAGGGAATGAGAGGGATAATAAAGAGGTTTTTAAGGTAATTTTCAATCTTTCCAGTTGGAAGGAATTGGAGAGAAAGGAAGAGGAGGGAGATCCTTTCTCTTCCATCCTTTAATGAAACTCTGGAACAGAGTGTTAAGTTTTTGTTGAAAACATATGATATATAATATATACTCTACGACACACCATCTCTCTCTCTACAACTGTGAATCACCACCACCGCCGTCCACCATTATCGTCGTACTTGCCTCACCATCACTATCACCCTATCAGCAATGATCCTACCTAAACCTCGACGTCTCAAAACAAAATACATAACAATGTTTTATACATATGTACGAAAATTTGTTACTACCAATCTGAGATTGGAACCATACTAATTAGGGGTGTTTATGGTTTGGTTTCAAACCACCAAATCGCCTTAACCGGTCACTGTTTTGGTTTCACGGTTGTTTATTTTACTTATCTTTCGATCGGTCGGTTTTAATATTTTCAAACCGCAATGAACGGTTTGGTTAACGGTTTATACCGAAAACCAACCGTACAAAACCGGACCGGACCGTAAGAATTGATTCTAGTATTTTAAATATTTCATATTATATATAGACATTAATAAACATAAATCTATTATAACCTATAAGTAATTTAATGCAAAACAAAAGTATGCTAAGTCCATTTCACATTATATGAGTTTTTCTGTTCTTCTAATTTCTAAATTTTCAACCACAGCTAACACCGATGTATCGATGTATTTGGAGATATTTTTATATATTTGGATTACATTTTAAGCTATTTAGATAGGTATTTATGTTAAACAACTTAAGCATTGTAGGCAACTTTATGACGTCTTGAAATTTGGACTTTTTTTTGCGAAATCGGAACAACTTGTGCACATTACGGCCCATCAAGCCTAAACTGTGGGACCAAACCGGAACCAAACTGTTTCTAACGGTTTGGTTTGGTTCGGTTTAAAAGTTCTATGGTTCGGTTTCGGTTTAGAAAATTAAAAAACCATTACTAACGGTTTGGTTCACGGTTTGAACTAAAAACCGCGAAAACCGGACCATGAACACCCCTAATACTAATTGTGTTTTTTTAACAACATTTTTTTTACCAAACACCATCTTATATTGTATTTGAAAGAATTTGAACTCATACTATTTTTTGTTAAACAAAAACTATACCACTATAACATTAGATCATATGGTTATACAAGGACCTAAAATTGTTTGGTTTTATGATGTGCCAAATCAGCTCGGTTAGTTGAAATTTTAACATCAGTTATTTTTAATGACGTAATTTGTAACCAACAGACCGATTACATTGTAGTTTCCTCTATTAATGTTAGGTGTAATTAGTAAACGTCAATGATGCAACCAATGTTTTTAGAACTGGACCGGTCGTTAAACCGGTCTTCTTACTGGTCCACTGGTCGGACTGGATTCAAAACCGGATGGTAATATATTTGATTTATAAAATATGAAAAATCATTACTTTTACAGCCACATTTCAATTTTAAAAGCCCGGATGGTAATATACGTGTGGTGGGGTACGGGTGAAGGACCGGTCTTGTTAAGGGTGAATTGCGTTTTATATTTTAATTTATTTTTAACTACAAACACTTATTTATTGGCAGTGGCAAAGCTTGAGCGAGAATCTCAAGCGGTCGGAAGTCACTGGTTATGGGGGATCGAAACAGTATATAAAAAAACGCCCATGGTTCATGTATAACTTTAGACTAGATGTATTTTTTCAAGTGTTCATATTGTAGTAACATTACCAATCTATAAAACATATACTCCACCAAAATTGTAAATACCTTATCAGATTATTTGTGACGTCGTCCGGTTTTTACGTCCTATCCAACTAGTGAAACGATAAAATGATCGGTTCGATATCAGTTGTGATTTGGAAAAAAAAATGATTATTTTCACAAATATTTGATCTCTCCAACTATCCCTTTTCACTATAGGGCCACAATCTCAAAACCATAGCAATGTACAACCATACAAATTAATGCAGAATTGTCACTCCTAAAACTTGTATGCTAATCTAGGAATTTAAAAACATGTGTGACTTCCTGTATCGGTCTCTATGACTAACACCGTTATCATGTCCTAAACATATCTTACGATGAACCACATGCCAGATCATGTCAACCGCGTCCCCAGCCTGTGACGGATACTGGTACTCAAAATGTGGTGCAATTTTCTTCAATATTTCCCACATTTGAATCCACTTTTGTCTTTTAATCCCTCTTAGAAGTTTCATAAGGTATCCTTTTTTAATAGCATCTGATGATTTAACAAATATGGCAAACTTTGAGTAATCTAGGACATCTTCAAATGGCAGCTCAATGTCATCACTTATTATAACCGGAACACAATGACTCGCAATCGCATCAAACAGCCGGTTAGATGATGGAGTGTCTCCCGCGATGGTTAGGCAAAATTTGGAAGACATCATCCCACGCGACGCTGTGCGGATCCCGCCTAATGACGCACTTCCTGATGTAAAGTGTACGTCTTTCTCGTCTTTTATTAGGTAATATAGTTTTCGACGAATTATTCCACCCTGTTCATAGGAAAGTTCAAATATGAAAATGGTTAAACCATAGAAAGTAGGGATGTTTATAAACCAAAAATGGTTGAAACCAATAAAACTGTTGATTTCAAAGCACTGTATAACAAGTTTAATCGCTTTGAGATTTATATTATTCGGTAAAATCTAATATTTGTTATTTTTAAGATACATATTATGTAATATTATTATTAGATCATTATCAATTTTAGTTTTATATTTTTTTTTTTTTTTTGAACGGCCAACAAATTGGAATCACTCACGGAACACTGGAGTATCATCGTGCCACCAGTGTTGCCACGCGATCATATTCCACCACCAAGTCACCAATTCAGGAGGAAACTCATAATTATGAGAAAACCCCCTTTGTGAGATTCGAACCCATGACCTAATGGCCCCTAAGTCTTATCTCACCACCAAGATACCACTAGGCTATAATGCCTTGGGTTAGTTTTATATTTTTCAAAAGCAATGATGAAAATGGACTTTTTCAGATTATTTCTGATTTTGTCGCTATCACCACGAATTTACATTGTCAAAAGCTGAAATTTCAACTCCTTTTTTTGAAAATTATATTAAATATATAATTCAGTTTTTTCTAATAATGTAGAATGTTTACAAAATCCAAATAAATAATTTTTTTCTTTTATTTTTATTACCTACATATTTTAAAGAAGTTGTAAATAAAATATTGTTCTCGCCTCATAATATATAGAAAAAATAATAATTATATTGGATCACAACTTGTCTTCAATAAAAAAAAAACAAAACAAAAAACCCTAATGTGTATCTAGATTTTCTAAGATATTACATTTTACACATTGTTAGACAAAAATACTAAAGAATATCTTAAAATAAAATTACAAAAAAAAAAAAAAAAGTAAAAGTCATAGAAAGTGACCTACCGCTTTAGCTTTTCACATTTTCAAACTTTAAAGTTGCGACTACCCTAAAAATTAAGTTCAATGTAAAAAGGAGAGAACCTCTGGGTTCAGGAAAAAAATAACAAAAGAAAAAGTAAATAAAAAATTTATAATCTTTACTGCTTTAAGGTTTTACCACAAAAAAATGAACGACTTTGAAAAAATGACGGTCCGGTTGGTATTTCCCAAATTAACAACCCAATCCCATGTTTTCCAATCAAACCAGACGAAACCCAGAAGGATTTTTGGCCTAAAGGTATCAACATGTTGAATAAGGTTTTGCATTTCAAAGGATGAGGGGCTCAAATTCCGTATGTGACAAAAAAATTTAGCCGTTAAAAAAAATAAAGCCGTACCAAACCGGGCCACTATAAAAAGAAAACCACTTTATCGCATTTATATCTTGAATAACTCACCTTCTACGTAACCTTTAAACTATGTAAAAGCTTTGATGTGACTAGATTTGTGTTCCGAGTTTGAAAAATATTTGTGTTTCAGAGTTTTACAAAATGGAATGAAAACGTATATGAAGTTTACCATTTACCATTTCACTTAACCTATTATAAAACCCAACATTTTTTCTCTTCCTTCCAACTCAGAAACACGTAAAACCTTTAGATAATTTTTGTTGTTTCTATCGAACCCGGGAGCACATATGTTTCCCTTTTCCCTCTTTCTTTTATCATTTAAATTTTCAAACTCGGGAACACAATCGTAACATAGTATGTACTCCAATTATCACCACTTTGATTCCGTAACCCTTAGGAAAAGAAATAATTTCTTTGTTTTAAATCTTTATGGTTTTCTAAGTGAAAATAAAGTTGGTAATGTAAAACACAATTATAGAATAACACCAAGTAAAAGAAACTCACATCTTTTCTCCTAATCGCTCCTTGGAAAAACACCAACAAACGTCGTTCTTCAAACGAAGGCGAATCACTCACCTCAAGCCGCCGCACAACATGTTTGTAAGGCGCGATAACATCTTTATCTACATTCGCGATTTGAACAGGATACCTACCAAAATCAGCAAGAACCAACATAGAAGAACCAAAGTGTTTCCTTGCTAAAAGCATACTATTTGGATGATGAGCCATGATCAAATGATCTTTCCCCCCTAATCTTCTCCATTCATCTCTTCCCTCCAAATACTTCACCAAACTCTCTTGTAAAATATTATCCATACTATCCTTTTCGCTCCCAAGAATCTTGGAATGCCGATTGTAACTCAAAGATGAGAAAAATGGTACAAAAATGACATCCGCTTGACTAGAATTTTGCACACGAATCGCAGTACAAGGCCTAGACACACTTGGAGAAACCGACGAAAGTAAATCAAGAGTTAACCAATATTCTACACTGTGTTGTAAGTTTAACCCTCCCGGATATTTGGGAATTTCACTCAAATTACTCACATTTGGCCATATTTGATTCGGGTTTTGATCTTCTTTCCATCCTAATAACCCGAAGTGAAACGAAGGAGGTAAATCATACATAAACACTTTAACAAGAGCTTGATTTTGATCACAAGAACCGGTGGATTGAAAAGATGATTGATTGTATGATGACAGGGCAAAAGGAGGGGATTCGGGTTCGAATTGATCACTGGTTTCATCAATTTGGATGGAATTTGGTGTGTTGTTAACAATAATTATATTATAAATTGATCTAGGTACTAAAGAATTATCACCAAATTGAAACAGGAGTGATGAAGATATGATCAAGAACAGCATTGAGCCCGCGAATATGTATGCGAGTGATCGCGATAGAAACACACCCTTCTCAGCAATCGCCACCATTTTATTATAAACCGGTTGAACTTCCAACTCTCAGTTTTTGGGTATTTGAAGCAGAAATCTGTTTCAAAATGAAGAATAGAGTTAAGAAACAGAAACAGAAGCATCATGGTTATTGAAAGGGTGTACACGAGCCATGCTCTCGTGAGCTATTTGAGATCGGCTTTTAGAGGCTCGAGGAACCAAAACTTAAAGTTGTTTTAAAGACTAACTAGAGCTACCTCGCGATACTAAACTAGCTTATTGTTTATATAATTTTTGTTTTAATGTTATCAATAAATTATTCATATAGTAATTAATATTATATATATATATATATTTATAACAAAAACTGAACATAATGTATCATGAAAATGGTTCGACTTTGACCAACAATTTCAAGAAAAACCAGCTTGAATTAAATGGCAACAGAAATTAATCAGGAAATAACAATTAAAAAAAGAAACATAATAATATATCAAAATCAAGAACTGAAAAAAGAATATTATGTGAATCTTACTCTGTTTCAGCAAATTGATGGTGAAGAACAAATACCCATGAACCAGAATAGCTTCATTTCAAGAATCTGATGAAGAAATTTACCGTCTTTAAAGCTGATAATCCCTTGATATATAAATTAATGAGAAATTGACCAACAATAAAACTTGCATGAATCGGAAGAAAATGATCAGAAATTAACAGTCAAAAAGAAATAATTAAAAAGATGGTTATTTAAAATAAAGAATCGGAGAAGAATACGAGGACTTGAATTTGACTCTGTAATAGCATATTATAGATGAGCAACCATCCAAGAATGTATCTTATGAATTATTTTCATGTTTTTGTAATTTGGGAAGAAGACATGTCATGAATGTAGTCATGTGGAGAGAGAGAATTAATATTTAATTGTTCCCTCCTAAAAAATAATGTTTGATTTAACATAAAAATTATACTAGTATTATACATTAAACATTAATAGTTTTCTAATTAAAAGGTTTGGTTACATAAATATATAATAACTCCCTTGTTTGTTTGTGATGTTTGGGATTGAGTTAGCCAATAATTTAATAAATTGTTACTGTAAACCAAAAACATTTTTTTATTTGGTTTTTTAATAAGGGTGGAAAAGCTATTTTTAAGTAGTCACAAATCCTGATTTTTGGTTATTTTACACTAATAAGCTAAATAAACACTTTTAAAAACAACTTATTTACATATTGACTTTTCCCACCATATAAGCTAATCCAAACACTTTTTTAGAAATCTCATTTTCAAAAATTCATAAGTCAATAAGCATTTTTGACAAAAAAAAAAACACACTTTTGTAGTTAAATAAGCAATCCCAAACACCCTCTAAGTGTTGTTTGTTTTAGCTTTTAATGAGCCCTTAACGGATAATTGTCTGAGTCAGTCAGACATAATTCATTCAGAGTGTTTGTTTCACAAGTAGATGTTTGAATCAGTCAGACATTTTCCTCCGAATGGGTAAGTATTATATAGGGCCTAAATTGCTCATACATTTTTACTGATTCATCACTTAATGTTTCAGAGTTCTTACTGATTCAGCACTTACTCATTCAAAAATTACCAAACATCCCCTAAGACTTGATTGGATGGGGTAGTGCCTCCTCCACCTCAGCCAAATAACACCCAAAACGCCTCCACCTCATTTTCCGAGTGTCACGTGGATGAAGGCTAGATTTGTTGGGGTCCAATGTGACTTGCACCAATTAGATTTTGTTTTATGTTTTTTTTTCTTTTAATTAAAAAGGTTTTATTCTTTTTTTCTTTTTTTTTTGAACGGCCAACAAATTGGAATCACTCACGGAACACTGGAGTATTATCGTGCCACCAATGTTGTCACGCGATCATATTCCACCACCAAGTCACCAATTCAGGAGGAAACTCATAATTATGAGAAAACCCCCTTTGTGAGATTTGAACCCAGGACCTTATGACCCTTAAGTCTTATCTCACCACCAAGATACCACTAGGCTATAATGCCTTAGGTTTTATTCTATTATATGGATGTTCAAAAGAGAAATGACAGCAGAGCTTCATACCACCTAGTAGGGTTGCAAATGAATCGAACAAACACGAACAAGGTCTTGTTCGTGTTTGTTTGTTAAGAAAATTATGTGTTCATGAACAGTTCATGAACACTTACTGAACGAGATCTTCTGTTCGTGTTCATTTGTTAAGAAAACACTGGTGTTCGTGTTCGTTTGTGTTCGTTCATGAATGCTCACGAACACAATCCAACATTAATGAACACAAACATGTGTGCATGAATACATAGTGTTCATGAACGGAAACAAACACAAAGAGACATATATTAACTTCCAAATAATATCGAATTCATATATACTTAGAATTAACTAGATTCACCCAAAAGATAACATAGTTATACAAACATACTTAACACTTAATATAATATTGATAAACATAATAAAGTAGTGACTAAAAAAATTAAACTCGCATTTTAAACTTGAAATCTTCATTAATTGGTTATTGGTTATTTAAATTTAAACTATTTTTTAATTATTTATTTAATGCTTATACTAAAAGTAGGGTTTTTTTTTATATTGTATAGCCATATACTTACCTCACATAAATTATTTACTTATTTGGGTAAAATAAATAAAAATTAAAGAATGTACATTATAAAAATTTTAAACCTTATCAAACTATCGAACATAAATGAACTTAAATGAACACATTAACGAACGTTCACGAACATAAACGAACACGTTACCAAACGTTCACGAACATAAACGAACGAACGCGACATTTGTCATGTTCGTTCGTTTAACTAAACGAACTTCCCGCCAATCGGTTCGTGAACTGTTCGCTAAACGTTCAGTTCGTTTGCAACCCTACCACCTAGCCTTCTAAAATTATTTTGTATATTTTTATTAATCCGTGTCCCGAGGAAGATCAAAATATGTCTAACACCAACTATAACATGAGAATTTTGATATTTAAGTTTGTTAAAAAAATATTAAAGTTTTCGGCTCAGAGGATTTAAGCAACAAAGTAACCATTTTTAAAATTATTTATTAAGGAAATCGAAAGAAAAGTTATGCAATAAGAACTTTTAAAGAAAACATCCAAGGTAAATTATTCAAACGACCTGACACTTCTCCACGTTCAATACGACCTGACACTTCGTTTTCTTCATATGTGATTGTATAACAAACGTGACACTTCTCCACGTTCAAAACCATCGTTAAACCCTATTACTCCAAATATTTCGGAGGCGGCAAAAGGCGAATTGGATTTCGAAAGCAGAATGAAGGGTAGAGACAAGTACAAAATCTAACACTTGGTATGATGCACCATCAAGTAAGGGTAGGAAATCGAAAAAAGACGTGGGATCTAAGAAGAACGGCCAACGGGCCACTGGTTACGAAGTTTTTTGTGTCCAATCTTCCGGGAGGATGTGCTTCGACTGATCTATACGAAGTTCTTAAAGGTTTTGAGAATATTCATGGGATATATATCGCGAGGAAGTTCGATAAACTTGGTAAAAGGTTCGGATTTGTTTCGTTTGTAAATGTTATAGATCCGCCTAGAGAAGGATTTAAAAGATGTTTGGATAGGGTCATACAAGTTGTTTATAGTGTTAGCACGCTTTGTGGATGGGGAGAGGGTTTTATGGAAGGAGGATAAGCAGTGGGTTTCGGTGGTTGAGAACAAGACTGAGAATAAGGTTAATGAAACAGTTGTTGCAGTGGTGTGTGATCAATTGGTGCTGAGTTCGTCTAGTAATCGCTCCTTTAAAGAAACTCTCCTAGGTAAGGAATCGGGGTGTGGACAGGTGGAGATAGTGGTAGATGATGGGGTTCAGGCCAGTTTTAACTGGAACGGTTTGGGTTTGCTTGGTAGAGTCAGAAGGCTTCAAGATCTGACATCATTGAGGGGGTGGCTATCTTCTATTCGTTTGCCGAAGGTTGGTATTAGGTATGTCGGAGGATTATCGGTTATATTGGTGTTTGAAGAAAAGGAGTGTATGCTTGATTTCTTGCGTACAAAAGATGTTTGGAATTCTGTGTTTGACTCATTAGCAATTTGGGAAGGACAAAGGTTGGTGTTTGAACGTATTGCATGGGTCAAAATATTTGGGTTGCCGATGTGTTTGTTTGTTGATAATGTTTGTGATAGTATCGGGTCTAAATTCGGCAAAGTTATACAATCGGCTCGGATTAATGATAATCGTCATGATTACTCGCATGCTATGGTTGGTTTACTGTGCAACTCGATGAATAGGATTACTCAAGACATTGTGTTAAAGTGGAGGATTAAGTCGTTTTCAGTTCTTGTAGAGGAAGAGCTTGCGGATTGGATCCCGGATTGTCTAGATGTTGATGGAGTAGAGTTGTCGGATGAATCGTTAGAAGAGGATACGCCAGTGGAAGAAAGCTTTAATTATGTAGTGGGGAATGACGACAATATGGTTAAGGATGATGAAGTGAATGATACGGCTTATGAGGTTCACGGTAATGATCAAAGGGGAGAAAATGTTGTGAGCCAACAAGTTGAGTCGAACTCGCATGATGGTGAGTTGGGCGTTAAGGAAGATTTGTGCATTCAGTTTTCGGATGGGCAGGTGTGTAAGGGTGGGAAGAAGAAAAAAAGAGGTTGCTTCCAAAAGAAAGCTAGATGTGACAAGTCTCCCTCTCCTTTGGGTTTCGAAAGGCCGAAGAAATGTGCTAGAAATGGTGATGATCCGTATGATATAGATCGTGTCATCTTTGATGTTCAGGAAGGTATGAAAGCTGTTGAGGTGGGTGCTGGTTCTCAGGAAGACTTGGTTACACCCGATCTTAACGTTGACTCGTGTAATAGGGAAGGTGTTGCGGATACGGTCGTGGAGGATGTTGTGGTAGAAACTGGAGAAACGGTCACTTTAGGCTTGAATCTTGGCGTGGTTAATCTCGATAGGTTTGAATCGTCTATTGTGAAGATGATCAACGAAGAAGGTTTTCAACCAGTTCCGTAATAAATTGTTTTTCATGGAATATTAGACGGATGGGGTCAGTAGGTAAAAATTCATGGGTTCGGAAGCTTAGGGTGGCAAACGAGGTTGGGTTTATTATGCTCCAGGAAACTCAGTTTCAATCATTAGAAGGCGTGGAAGTGAGCGGATTCTGGGGGTCCGGTGATTTTAATTTTTACTATGTTGACGCTTTGGGTAGTTCTGAGGGTTTGATCTCTTTTTGGGATCCTAAGTTATTTGTGATGACGGCGGTGGTTAAACGTAGATCTTTGCTTGTGGTTTCGGGATATATGAAACATGACGGTCAGAAGATCTCTTTTGTGAATGTTTATTGTCTGCAAAAGTTGGTTGATAAACGTTTGGTTTGGGATGAGATTAAGTCGTTCGTTATGGATGACGATGGTCTTTGGGTTATTGCTGGAGACTTTAACAGCGTCAGAGATCGGATGGAGCGTAGGAACTCTAAATTTAATGAAGGGGCTACTAAACAGTTTATCGATTCTTTGGAAGATACGAATTTACATGAGTATTCTTCGTGGCCGGAAGTTCACGTATCGTGCCGAGGACAAGATGAGTCGTATTGATCGAGTATTTGTGTCTTGGTCATTTTTCAACAAGTGGAGTAATGCGGAGTATAGAGTTTTGGATCGGGTTGAATCCGATCATAGCTCGTTGTTACTAAAATTTGAGTCACGTAATTTTGGACCCAAGCCGTTTAGATTTTATAATCCGTGGCTTAATAGAGAAGGGTTGGATAAGGTGGTTGAGGAGGCGTTGATGTCAATTGATTGGTATGGTATGTCAGATGTGAAGTTAATGGCGAAATTCAGAGTGCTAAGGTCGAGAATTAAAGCTTAGAATGTACGGAAAATTGGTATTGAAAATGCGGAGGAAATGGGGTTAAAGGTTGAAATCGCTGATTTAGAGGGGATTTTGGAAGACCATGATTTAACCGAAGCTGAGAAATGGGTGTTCGAATAAGCTAATAAGCGAGTGAAAGAATTGGAAGTTTCCAAAGTTCGGGATTTGAAGCAAAAAGCTAGAGTTAAGTGGGCGAAGGAGGGAGATGAGAATTCTCGTTTTTTCCATGCAGTTATTAATGCTCGTAGGGTGTCGAACGCGATTCCTAGTTTGACTATTAATGGTGAGTGGGTTACGAAGCCTAAAGAAATTAAGAAATAGGTGCACCAGTTTTCTAAAAACAAGTTTGTTGAAGACATTAAGGATTTGCCGTCGCTTAATGTGTATGGGGTTAAGACTTTGGCGTCGGAAGTAGCGGAAGGGCTTGTGTCTCCTTTTCTTGAGAAAGAAATTAAAGATGTGGTCTTTGAATGCGGGAGTGATAAGGCGTCGGGTCCGGATGGGTTTAACGTTCGATTTATAAAAAAAATGGTCTTTATTTTCAGGTGATTTTATGGAGATATTTAAAGAGTTCGCTGAGACGGGTGTCATTAGTCGGGGAGTGGGATCTTCGTTTATTACTTTGGTGCCTAAAGTCAAGGATCCTGTGGATTTGGGGGAGTACCGGCCGATTAACTTGATTGGTGTTGTTAGCAAGGTCATTTCTAAAGTTCTGGCCAACCGATTGAAAAAGGTGATTGATAGTCTTATTTCTGAAACTCAGTCAGGGTTTATAGCAGGGAGATATATTTTGGATGGTCCGCTTATTATCAATGAAATTTTGTCATGGGCTAAAAGATGTGGGAAGGAGTTGTTTATGTTCAAGATTGATTTCGCTATAGCTATGACAATGTTAATTGAGAGTTTTTGATTTTGGTTATGAGACAGATGATTTTCCACAGATGTGGTGTAACTAGATTAGGGGTGTTTTGGAATCGGCCAGATAATCGGTGCTCGTAAATGGCTCACCTTGTGATACCCCACAATTTCAGGTTCTTACTTTAACTAAACTCTAGTTACTTGTACTTATATTCCTTGCATTCTACTTAACTAGGGTTGGCTAGATGAGCCACACGTTGCACAGTTATAGGTTAATAACTGCATAAAGTGGTAATTCGGGGAATTACCAAACTAGATGAATCCCGGACATTGGTGAATTGTGAAATTAAATAACTGTGGATTAATTGATTGATATTGATTGCAATTACTTGTTTCTGTGAAACTATGTGCAAACTGTATGTGATTACATGAATATAAACCGAACGCGTTATTAAAAACCGTAATCGATGAACCGTTAGGATGGTTGGGGTCTTAATACATGGGGTTACACTTGATATGGTCCAAAATAGCAAAAACATCAAAGAAAACATGCGTTATACTGGACTGGGCCACCCGAAACGAGCCGAGGTCAAGTGAGCGGCCACTCACTTGGACCGAGCTGCCGTTCACCGGGTGCTGACGAGTTAAACCGACTTCAAACCTCTATATAAGCAATCTTAAGCCCCAAGTACCCCAAAACCTTAACCCTAATCGTCCCCTACTGCCTATTTACGAAAATATCAAACCCCAAACACCTGCTAAGGCTCAAGAACACCATTCGGGAAGCTTGGAGAGCATTCGGTTGGTGGTTTTGAAGTACTTCGGTATAATACTCAACCTTACATGTTTTGCTTATCTTTAATGTATTTAAAAACATCATAACCGAGTTTGTCCAAGTCTGGAACACTTTTATAAAGTATAAAACTTGTTGTTCATAAAGATTCATGGGGTTAAACATGATGTTATTCGATGATTATTGTATGTATTGCATGAGGTTGCATGTTCTTGATGTTTTAGACTTCTAGGGTTTATGATTGATGATGTTTAATATGTATCTTGATAGGTTTTGATCAGATTATGTCTTATTGATATGGTAGAATGATTGTTGAGTATTATTGATCGATTATATGCGTAGATGATTGATTATAACTAGGGTTTATGCATGTTTAGAGTCTAGACAGAATGTTTAAATCGACTTGCAGAGTCTGTAATGTGGTGTTAAAGTGTTTGTTTTGATGATTTCTTTGCATGAAAACATTGTACATGGTCTTAGCTTTTCATAATGGGCAAACTCATCTGTTTTGAACGTAACTTGATAGGTTTTTGGAATTTTATTTGATTAAAGGCCATATCAGATTTTCGGATTAGTAAATTGGGTCAACTTTAAACGACCATAACTTGAGTTTTACAAAGAGTTAGATTATGAAATTTGGACAGTAGGTCGGCATTGGTAAAACTTGACTTTCCAAGTGGATTCATAATACACAATTTTTGGGAATTTTTCTACTAATCTAATCTGTTGTGAGTATTTTCTGGACCTAGCTGCATTGTATGTTTTTTCTTAATTTTTGTGCATGGTTTTGTCACGAAATAAAAATATGGACTTACCCGGTAGAATCCCCGGAATAATCAGTAAAATGTTGGGAGTCTAATTCAGTGGATAAGTATTTTTAATAAATTGGTTTTTACAGCGCATAATCTGCCCTAAAAACGCAGATTATGTAATGTACTCATATGTGACTATTTGGAGTCTTGTGTGACTTGTAATTGACATGAGCTTGTATGTGCACTTATATGAGGTGTATATGAAGTGTTTAACTGATGTTAATCATTGTGTTCACTAACGGGTTCGTGGGGTCTACTTGTGCATTTAGAATAATTTGACTCCTTGTGTGGGTCGGGTTTGACTCCTTGTGTGGGTCGTGTTTACGATTCCTTGTGTGGAATCGCGTTTTTAATCAGTTTTGCAACTTTAACTGTCCTTTATGAACTAAACTCACTCTACCACTCTAAAGTCCTTATTATATTATTGGGTTAATCGCTGGAGGCGAACGGGGTATTAGTTGATAGCGCTATTAGGTTGTGTAGCAACCTCATGCTTGAGGTGCTTGGGTCACGGGCATGAACTTTTGACCACGCTCTTGCGGAGCTGAACAAACTAGTGTTGATAGACACTAGTACTAAGGCAAATTAACAATTTCTATATGTTCCCAATAATCACCTGTTTAGTTACAATGAGTGGGCTAGCTACCCCTGACAAGCTTAAAACTGATGACTCTTATGACTATTGTATTCGATAACCTTACACTCGTTATTTAAACTGTGAACTAACCAACATTGTTTGTTGACCCACGATATACATGCTTTTGTAGGTAGTTAGCTTCCGGTGTCACGATTAGAAAGCACTGCACGTTTCACTGCATTTGGGGGTCTTGGGCATACACCTAAATTACATATCCTGCTTTTAGGTTTTCCTTCATATGGTTTTAATTTGGGTGCGTTGTTTTTGCGCATGGTTTTAAAATGTTTTAATTTGGTTTACGCTTCCGCAGCTTAACTAAACTTGATTTTTGAAAACGAACTAAATGGTTTGGGCATTTAGAGTTCGTTCATATGACTTATGGCTATGGGATCGTGGTATGTCATGCGCCTCGTGGTATAAACCCCGCAGTGAAAATTTGAGGGTGTGACACACCTACATTTGAGTTAGCATGTGAGAAGGGTATGCGCCAAGGTGATCCTCTTTCTCCATTTTTATTTATTATTGTTATGGAGGCTCTTTCAGGATTGATGAGGAAGGTGTGTGATGTGGGTTCGTTTAGTGGTATTCAACTTCCTAATAGTGGTCCGGTTATTTCTCACTTGCTATACGCGGATGATGCCATGATCATGGGAGAGTGGTCGAGTAATAATTTTGATACTCTTAGGCGTTTTCTTAGAGTATTTCATTTATGTTCGGGACTCCGGATTAATATTCATAAATCTACCCTTTTTGGGGTAGGGAAAAGTATGGATGAGGTTATTGATAAGGCGAGGTGTTTGGGTTGTTGTTCAGGAGTGACCCCGTTCAATTATCTTGGGATTCATGTGGGTGCAAATACGAGCAGGATTAGCAATTGGGACCCGGTGGTTAATATTTTCAAGACTCGGCTTTCCAAATGGAAGTCGAAGGTTTTGTCTATTGGCGGCCGATTGACTCTTATAAAATCTGTGTTGGAGAGCCTCCCCTCTTATTATTTTGCTTTGTATAAGTCGCCAGTTACAGTTATTAATTGTTTTAAGTCTTTGATAGAAAGATTTTTGTGGGGCTGAGATTCAGATAATATAAAGGTTCATTAGGTTGCTTGTGATAAGGTTACTCGACCAAAGAAAAAAGGTGGGTTGGGAATAAATAATCTTGGAGAGAGTAATAATGTCGTTTTGCTAAAATGACTTTGGAGATATCGCAAAGAAGGACACTCAATGTGGAGAAGAGTTATTGACGCCATACATGGTTCATTAAGGAGGTGGGAGGATTATCTGTTTAAATCGAGTTTTTCTGGTACGTGGTCGAAACTTGTTTCCAATTGTTCTCGGCTTAAAGTTGATGATATGCTCGGGATAAACATGATAAGGGGGTTCTTGGTAATGGGTCGGATATCAAGTTTTGGTTAGATCCTTGGGCTACGCATTTTCCTGTGAAAGTGATGTTCCCCAATTTGTTTTGGCTAGAACAAGTTAAGTGGTGTGTGGTTGCTGAAAGAATTGGCGGTCATAATTCTTATGGGCCAATTATGTGGAACTGGAAAACATATCCGTCTACTGATCAAGAAATTAGTGAGTTGATAGAGTGCCATCGGCTTATAGTGTCTCATAGCTTGGATGATAGAAATGATTCTTGGGCTTGGGTTGATAGCAGCCCAATTGATTTTTCAGTTCTGGATGCAAAAAAATGGTTACAAAGAGCTCGAGTAGGGGATCAAGATGTTGATTTTAATTTTGAATAGTGTAAGTGGGTGCCATTAAAGTGTAATGTTTTTATGTGGTGGCTATTATTGGACAGAATTCCTACCAAAGTGGCGCTGCGAAGAAGGAACGTCATTCTTGGTAATTGCCTTTGTGAGTTTTGCAATGAGGAGGAAGAAAGCGTGGATCATATTATTAGTGTTTGTAGAGTTGCTAATGGAGTGTGGAACGGTATTGCTAACTGGGTTCGCTTGCCTCTATTTACTTATTCACGGCTAAGGATATTGTTGAAGTTGTTAATAGTTCGGGATGGTCGAAAAGCAAGAAAGAGATTTTGTATGGCATTATCATGGTGGTTTGTTGGCGAATTTGGAAAGCTAAAAAAGAAAAGGTGTATAATTAGACGACCAGAAACATGGTAGGTATTGTGGCAGACGTCAAATCCTTGACTTACCTTTGGTTATGTAATAGGGGTAGGTTTGTTGTGGTGGATTGGAAGAGTTAGAAGTCTTTTATTTTTGATGTAATATAAATGTTTGGCTTGTAGGGATTTACGCCTTAAAGATTCCCGAGTCTTGATTGTTAATGAAGTTTGCCTTTAAAAAAAAAAAAAAAAAAACCTAAAGTGCCCGTGACAATATAACATGTTTATTTGATAAAATATATACAAAAGAATCACCAAATGTAATACAAAGAGCTTTACTACTATGACCAAATATATGTTATTTTCATCGAAATTTTATCCATTAAACAAACTTTTTAAGTATTTTACAAGCTGCTTATCGCGTACGTCACGTATTGAAAAAATATTACAAAAATATACAATTGTTTAATTTGTAAATGAACCTCGTAAATCACGGTCGTATTGAACGTTGAGAAGTGTCAGGTCGTTCGTTCACGAAAACGAAGATATCGCCACGTGTAAAGTATTTTAAAATATTTTAAACGTATTTTATACTCTTTTTTTTATTTAAGGGTTATTTGGTTGATTAAATTCTGAATTATTAAGATTTCTGAATGGTTAAGTGTTGAATAATTAGTTGGATCTCTTAATGGTTAGTTTTCTTGTCCCACATTGACAGGAAAGACTCATTAACGTTCAGCATAGTTCAGTGCTTAATGTTTCGGCAACATCCCAAGTCTTAATGGTTCAGTCTTAACCATTCCATTCAGAAGGTGAAACAAACACGCTGAATGCTGAATCATTCAACGCTGAATGATTTAGAGTCTCATTAAAAGACTTACCAAACAGCCCTTACACATGCGCATGAATAAATTTCATGTTTTTGGATCTTAAATTTTCTTTCAAAACCACAGGTAATACTTGTTATTATGTATGATTCTTGATTAACGTTTTTGTTATTGTATATATATTAAACGGAGAGGTATTAGGAATAGGCTGTTTTCAACATTTTCGTTTCCGCCACTTTTTTTTTTTCTTTGTTAAGTTTGTTTTTTTTTTTTTTTTTTTTTTTTTTTACCACCAAGTTTTTAGTTTAGTTTTTTTCCCTCTTTTTGTCACATTTTATTTATTTCTCTTATCTCTAGGTTCTTTTTTTCCCATTTTGCAATTGGAAGCACATTACATTATGGCAGGGGAATGTTTCACAGTTTAATCCCCCATTTTTTTCCCCGTTTTGACCGCCAACTTTTTTCGCCGTCTTATCATTTTTTAGCGTAGTGTCCGTCTACGTTCGTATAGTACTTTCGTCTCCGTTCATCTGCAACACCCGCTCTTTAACTCAAGTTGCTCTCCGTTCGTATAGTGTTTTCGTCTACGTTCGTATACTATTTTTTTTTACGTAGCGTTAGTCTACGTTCGTATAGTACGTTCGTCTCCGTTCGTCTACGCTTTCTTTACGTAGTCTTCGTCTACATTCGTATAGTACTTTCGTCTCCGTTTTTTTACGTAGTGTTCGTCTATGTTCGTATAGTATTTTCGTCGCCGTTCGTCTGCAACACCTTATCGTTTCGTCTCCGTTCGTCTACGTTTTTTTACGTAGTGTTCGTCTACGTTCGTATAGTATTTTCGTCTCCGTTCTTCTGCAACACATGATCTTTTCGTCTCCGTTCGTCTACGTTTTTTTACGTAGTTTTCTATGTTTGTATAGTATTTTCGTCTCCGTTCATCTGTGTTCTTTCTTGCCGATTTTCTTGGTTTTGGTTGTTGTTTCGTTGCTACGTAACACGGTTTACCACCTTCATCTCACACTGCTGTTAGCACGGTTGTGGCACAACGCGCCACAGGATATATCGCGCAACGCGCGATCATTAGAACACCTAGTTAATCTTAACTAGTATGAAGACCATGCATTGACAACAGGACACCATTGCTATTGAATACTGACACCGAAAAAACTCATATTAAAAAATAATAAACAATGAGAAAATAACCGAAGAAAACTAAACGTAAAAATGTTGAACCATAAAAAGCAAAACGTAAAACATTGTAAACAATAACCAAGTGGATTTAGGATCATCGCATTGCGATGGGCCGCTAAACGAGAAAAAATAAGTATAAAAACGTTGAACCACACACATGGTGTGGCATCCTAACTTGCAAAATTTAGAACAAAATATAAAACGAAAAAATTGTAAAAGTTAAAAAGTATCAGGGCTGAAGTTGAAAATGAAAAAGTTTTAAGGTTAAATTGTAAAAGATATATAAGTATTCGGTTAAAAGTAAAATATTAAAGATAAAAAAATTGGATAGGACTTATTAAAGATTAAAAAATTGCTGGTTACAATTGAATAAAGCCCATAATTAGGCCGAGGGATGTGGAAGACTGGGAGGTGATCAGTAGGGATGAGCTCGGGACGGTATCGGTACCGAACCGATACCGATCCTGACAATACCGATACCGAAAAGTCCCAAAAACCAATACCGATACCGATACCGAACACATACGGTACGGTACGGTACCGGTAAGATATTGGTATTTTACCTTAAAATACCGATCCCGTACCAATACCGATAATACCGAAACCGAAAATCCATAAATATGGGTACCGATACCGATCCCGAAACCCATCGATTCGGTACGGTAACGGGATCGGCACGGGACGGGATCGGTATTCGGCCTTATATGCTCATCCCTAGTGGTCAGGGAGCCTAGGTGACACCTCCCCCCTCCCAATTTGCGGTGAAACCGGGGAATCCTCCCCGTACTTCCGACCTCTTCTCTTTATCTCTTTCTTCTATTTTTTCTCTCTCTCTCTTCTGCACAGTGATGACAACATGGCGGTCTGGGGTACCACATCCCTCGGCCTTATACAGTTCTATATTCCAAATTAATATAAAAAATATTCATTATGTTATATTGTTTGAGATTAATTGGTTAATTTAATTAATTTGCTAACAACATCATATAATCAATTAATAAGCACAAATTAGTTAATTAATTTATTCATGTGCCACATATTTTATTTGTTATTTTTAAGATAAAAAATGTCTATCTAAACTGATGTAATTTTATAATCTAGAAATAACTAAACTTATACATAGTCACGCCAATTACATGTGTGGACTAAATGTTGTTAGACAATCACTACTGATTGTTGAACATCAATAAATTCTGTGGGTTATGCATCAATCTTATTGTTGATACTGCCTAATTTCCAATTCTCCCAAATTTCTCCACATAGGTTTGGTAAACTGCCTAAACTGGGAAAATAATTTTTATACTCGTAATGTTAACACATATTTTTAATTATAAATCATCCGTCATCCATGATAATTTTTGTTTTTGTTTTAACTTTAAAGTTTAAACCATCAAAAACTTGACTAAGACCATGTGTAATCGAAAGGGGATTTGGGCGTGGTTGGGGCAAATAATGCCCTGGGGTTGTTTGCACACCGCCCCCCTAGCGGTGGTTTGGAGTTTTTTTTTTTTTTTTCTTGAGGGGGAAAGTGGGGGGGGGGGGGGGGGGGGGCAAATATCTCACCGCGTTGTTTCAATTGTCTTGGCCAATCACATTGCATCCTTCCACTGGCTCTTTTCTTTAGTTTTTAACCGTCATTTTTTTAAATATAAATATATGTATTGTATATTATCAAACCCACACACACTACACCCTAAACCATCAATCAAAAAACACTAGGTCAATTTAATGGCACAGTGGACTAACAACGAGCAGATCCAATTGGTGACGGCCTGGATCAATGTCAACGGGAATCTGTGAAGAAATAAGTCGGATTTTTGGCGCAATGTGTTGGAGGATATAATCGAATTAGCCAAACAAACAACCACAACATTGATGAGATCGTCAATAAGTGGTCTCTCGTACGCAATAACTGTACGAGATGGAACACCATCTATGAAGCCACGATTGAGGCGCACCCTGACATTAGCCAAAAAATGAGAATTCAACTCACAAACAATAGTTATCGAGAGCAGTACGGAACCGAGTTCGCCATCACCAATAATCGATCACTGCAAATGATCCATCGTTTTATTGTTTAATTATTTATTGTTGTTTAATAATTCCTTATTTTTTTTTATTTTAACTATGTTTTTTTGTAAGGTATTGTAATTTTTTTTAGTTTAATGAAAAACTTTTATGAAATAATATTTATTTTTATTTTCAAAGTTTTATTTATTATTTTTTATCTAACATGCAAACTTTTATTAAATAAAAAAAGTAATATATTAAATGATGTCATCTGTGATGTCATGTAAGGTGAAAATTTTCACCTTACCACTACACAGTTATCCTAATTTGATTCTCTTAATGAGCCCACATGTCACATGTCGATTAATGCCACATACAAGGTGAAAATTTTAACCTCCCACTACACATGGTCTAAGGGGGAGGGGCGCTCTATTGAAAAAAAAATTCTCACTTCACTGATTTACACCAATCCTGTATTGTCACATCACTTTACTAATTTACTTCACTGATTCAGTTTTTTAAAGGCAACACTTCACTGATTCTTTACCCAATAACTAATTGTTTTCACACATAATAATATTAATAATAATAATAATAATAATAATTATTATTATAAAATAACCTGCACTTCACTGCCACCACCCTGCACCTTCTCCACCACAAGTATATATATATTTTTTTATTTTGGAGAGAGAAACTCACGGGAAGATCACATTAGATAGAATCAATCAGAACTTAGTACACGGGTCCACTATCAGCACCGCTGACGATGATGTTACCGTGCTGATAGTGCGGTACCCGACACCAATTCTAGTGGCACCCACCCCCCTAATACGTGAAACTACTAGTAATCAACTTTTAATAAAAAAAGGTATTTTAAGTCTCCAATGTACCTTCATTGGTTATGTACATTATTAACTTATAAGAGAGTATTTTATGTCTCCAAAGTATTTTGATGTATTTGAATGTAAGTCTTTTGTAAGTGGGGGCTCTTTTGTTTGTTTTTTTGTTGTATGTTATATATATAGGGGAGGATCAAATGAGAAGAAAATTATTGTGAGAACAAAAAGAACAAAGGACATAATGTTAAAATTAAATACTTTAACTCATGTTACATTAATTATTATCCCCCTAATTGATTAGTCATTAACATTTTATCCTACACATTAATCAAAAATTTTCCTACGCATATCAAAATTCTTCTTACATATATCGAATCTATCATACGTTATCTTACACACATCGAAATTATCATATATTAACCCTACACATATAGAAATTGATCATACGTACATCCTACACATATCGAAAATTATCCTTCACTGTAGTTAAGTTTGCTTTGAAGGAATATATTTTAAATATAAACTATGAGTTTTATTTATGTAACTAATTTATGGGGGGGGGGGGGGGTTACAATAAATTAATAACTTAGTTATTATTAAATACAAATGAAGGAGTTTAGAATTCTTCTTTTTCTTCTCATAAGATAATTTGTTCTCATTTGAACTCTCTATTATATATTTTCACCTTTGCTCAGGGCTCAAAATTAACATCCGGAAGTCGTTTCTGTATGGGATTGGGGTTGGGAGCAGTGAGGTTGAGGGTATGGCAGAGATTCTTGGTTGCCGAGTGGGTATGCTTCCTTTTGATTACTTGGGAATACGGGTCGGTGCTAACATGTCTAGGATGTGTAATTGGAGCCCGGTGATTAACACGGTTCGCAATAGGTTGTCTTCGTGGAAAGCTAATATTTTATCGATGGGTGGCAGATTGACTCTGATTAAGTCAGTGTTATCTAGCTTGCCTATTTATTGTTTTTCCATTTATAAGGCGCCTGTAAAGGTTTTCGACACAGTGGAGCGGTTGATGCGGAATTTTCTCTAGTCCGGCACAGATGAGGTTAAGAAACTGCACTGGGTTTCTTGGGAGATAGTTTGTAACTCTAAGAAAAATGGGGGTTTGGGGATTGCTAGCTTGAGAGATGTTAACTTTGCTTTATTGGCAAAATGGGGTTGGAGGTTCACTGTTGAGCATGATACTATGTGGAGGAAGATTATAGAATTGATTCATGGTGGCAGAGGGGTTTGGTGCTTCCTTCCAGTTAAGAAAGCTATTTCAGGATGCTGGAAACCGATTGTCTCTATGTTGGAAGATAAAGACTTAAAAGTTAAGAAGCTTAATCAGTGGATTTGGGGTAATGTGGGTTTGGGAAACAGAATTTGTTTTTGGATCGATAGATGGTTTGGTGAGGTGATTCTAAACACTAGATGGCCTTGCCTTTACAAGCTAGATAAAAATAAAAGATGTAAAATTCAAGACAGAATAGTTCAATGTGGAGATGGCTTGGTTTTTAAAGGGAATTGGTATAGAGGGCCTAGAACGGTTGAGGAATTATCGGAACTTCAAGACCTGGAGTGAATGATGTTACAGTTTAAGTTTGGTTTGAATAACGACTCGTGGGTCTGGGAAGATGGTTCTGCAGGAGTGTTCATAGTTGCTGGCTGTAAGGAGATGATGGCTGTTGACAGAAATGGGCCGGTGATTAATAATTTTATTTGGGAGAGCTGGGTTCCTTTGAAGATTAACCTGACTGTGTGGAGGGCGGCTAGAGATCGTTTGCCTATTAAAGCTGCGTTGATTAGAAGGAATTTAAACATCACAGATGTTACTTGCGGTTTGTGCAGAATTGGAGAGGAAGACTTAAACCATTTGATGGTGGGGTGTGGTGTTGCTTACGATGTGTGGAGTGGGATATGTATATGGTGTAGGTTGGACCCGTTCTTTGCATACGAATATGATGATTTATTACTTTTATACAATAATGTGCATGGTGGTAAATGGAGAAAGAAAATAATGAGAGGCATTGTGATGGTCACGACTTGGGTGATATGGACCTCTAGGAATGAAAGCATGTTCCAAGGGAAGGATAAGAAGGTTATGGATATGGTGGCCGAAGTGAAGTCAAAGGCATTTTTATGGTTAAAAAATAGATCGAAATTTAATTGTATAGATTGGAAAGTTTGGGCTTCTTATCCGTTGTATATGTGTGATTTGTTGGCGGCGCTCGTTTTTTAGTTGCTTGCCGTTTTTTAATGAAGGTTAATTTTCAAAAAAAAAGATATATATATATATATATATATATATATATATATATATAGGGGAAGGTTCAATAGAGAACTCATTTTAGGGAGAGAACTCGACAACTCCTAAATAATAATAATAATAATAATAATAATAATAATAATAATAATAATAATAATAATAATAATAATAATAATAATAATAAAATCATAACTCAAAATTTAAGTAAAAAAATAGAAAACTAGTTCGGAGCTTCTCTTTCCCACGCCATACCCATTCAGAAAAAAAACTAAAAAAAAAAAACACACCTAAAAAACGCTACTGCACATGTGTAGTATAACCCAAAAGCATAAACCCCCACCCCCAACTTACCCCCACCCAAAAACCTAATTCCACCCCACCCACCCTCACCCTCATAAAAAAACCTAAATCTCTTACCCAAAAACCTAAACCACCCATCCACCCCCACCCAAAACCCTAAACCCACCCCACCCACCGCCTATCAAAAACCTAAGCCCCACCCGCCACAACCAAAAACCTAACCCCCACCAAAAAACCTAACCCCCTACCCAAAAACCGAAACCCACCCTACCCACCCCACCACCAAAAACCTAAACCTTACAAGCTAAACTAAACCCTAAAGCTAACCGGACATTTACGACACACGTGCATTAGAAGTCGCCTGTTTTTTTAATTTTTTTTTTCTAAATGGGGATGACGTGGGAAAGAGAAGCTCCGAACCAGATTTTTGGTTTTTGACTTAAATTTTGAGATATGATTTTTTTTTTATTTTTTTCTTAATTTAAATAGGAGTTCTCGAGTTCTCTCCCTAACTATGTTGGTTCAAATGAGAACCTTTTTCCAAATTGAGAACTGTGAGAACCATTCTGGACAACAAATTTCTCTAAGGCAAAAAGAATTTTTTTTTTGCTTTATATGTGTATAATGCAATTATACACATATGTATAACTGAAATATACACATATGTGTAGCTGAAAAATGCTATATACACATATGTATAAATGAAAAAAAAAATTCAAAAAAATAAAATATTTTTTCCTTGCATAAAAATGTGCGATTAAAGCAAAAAAAAAAAAAAAATTTTTTGCTTTTATATGAAATGTGTGGCCCAAAATGGTTCTCTCAATTCTCAAACAGGGGTTGGTTCTCTAGGATCCCTACCCTATATACACACACACACACATACTCGTGTGTTGTCGCGAGATTCAAATACTTGCAATGCAACAATGTGATTATTTACAAAATGTAAATATGTAGATTCAGTAGTACACCTAGTTACCTAATGTTGTGGTTCAAATAAGTCCTTATGAAATAAATATTTATTAACTCGTTAAGTGTCAGGTGACTAAGTTGACATGCTAATTTTTATCATGCCAAAGTATATATTTGATCCACTAGATTATTTACAAAATGTAAATATGTAGATTCAGTAGTACACCTAGTTACCTAATGTTGTGGTTCGAATAAGTCCTTATGAAATAAATATTTATTAACTCGTTAGTGTCAGGTGACTAAGTTGACATGCTAATTTTTATCATGTCAAAGTATATATTGGATCCACTAAAGCACCAATTTCTTGAGCAGTTTGTAGGCATTCTTCTAGCTCCTCTTTCAACACATTCCCAAATCTGAATATTAACCAACACATGACACAATGGTTAGAAAAAATAAAAATACAGGATGGTAGCAAGTATATGACATTGTTTAAAGCATATCATGCCAATTCATTTGTGATCTCTTGCAACAATCATTAATATTAATTCATTAAAAATTGTGTGGTACACTTTAAAATTAAGATACAGTGACAGACAAAAGAAGAGCCTATTTGCTTAAATAGTGGTAAATCATCTCAATAAGAGCCGAATCATATAAATCATCCACATATGAAGCTGATATATGACATGACTATACATTTATCTTTTGTTATCAAATTTCTTCTCATACATATACCTGGATTCTTATAAAATGAACAACCATTGGAATTCAGGATTGAAAGAATGCTTACTGAAGCAGAATTTAAGACGAAGAGAGATGAGACCTAGCCTTTTAGTAACCATAAATTTCATAAACGCCATTAAGAATCTTAAATCAGTAAATAATGAAAGGGAAAAACAACTATACTTCAATTGAGGGAATTTAGATATTGTAACTAATTAGATTAAAAATGACAACAGTTAACACCATGTTTGACAAATAAAATACATAAATTAAAGCCTCAGGTAACCTTCGTTTGCATGTCTTTGCTTCATTGTCATCCTTCTACATGATCAAATCAATCTAAATTAATTGAAAATTATTGGTAAATGAATCTAAGTTAAGCATGTTATATCTGTCCAAGTGCATTTGGGTTTCAACATGTTCTCTAATTTCTATGAAATAATGAATCTGGTTTCAAACTGAAGTAGGTACTAACCTTTACAAACTAAATATACTTGTTTGTTATTTTTTTGTGAAACAAGATTATATCATATTCTTACATTACATTTTGTTTATTTTCCTCTTGTGTTTCCATAGAAATATGTAGTAAATGCAAAGGTGGAGGAGACTGAATAGAAGGCCTATCGGCAACATCAATTCTTCCTTTTGTGCATCTCCACTCATGTATTACACTTGGGTACAAGCTTTCCAAATAATTAACAACTATTAAAACTTCCAATCAAGTTTTCAAACAATTAACCTTTTCTTTTCAATCTAAAATCAAGAAATCATAGTTTATATATCAAATTTATAACAAAAGGACAAGCAAAAACATTTCAACAATATACAATCCAACAAAAAACTCAATTTAATAATAGAAATCACAATCAACGGTTAAACACAATTCACAACATGAACCTTAGCAATTCAAACTAAAAAGAGACAAATTTAAATACCAGACAAAAGGGGCCATTTGGAAACTTCTGCTTAGGTAAGTGTTGACCCAGTAAAAGGTCTGAATGGTTAAGTGTTGAACCAGTAAGTGGTGTTTGGTGAAACCTCTAAATATAAATTTTTATATCCTTTTTATCAAAAAAAAAAGAAAAAAAAAAGAAAAAACACGACACTAAACATTATCTTCTTTTTATTAAACACACATTATCTTCTTTCTCTTTAACCTACACACACACTCACCACACAAACACACGCCCCTCTCCTTTCACCTAGATTTCATTTCTTTCTTTTTCTTAAACACACACAATTGACACCACAGACTCGACGATCGTGGGTTGTTTTTGTTCTTAGGCCTGCACCATAGACTCGGCGCTCCACAGCAGGTCTGATCCAGTCAGACTGCGTTTCAAATCTGACTGGTTCAGCGCTTGTTCAGACTTGATTTTCCGTTCAGTCATGCCCAAACAAACACCCTGTCTGCCACGTCTATGACCGAATAAGACTTTTGCATCTACCCAACCAAACAGAGTCAAAGAAGGCAAATGCAAGCTTCTTCGGTGATATGAATCAAGGTAAACAAATACAGAAAATGGTAGAAGAAAAGAACATGAATCACACATGATAATTGAGAAATCAAGTAGGAACTTTGTTTAAATAGAGGGGATTTGAAACTCCTTTGACATTGAATTGGTAACTTCAATTCAAGGCTTTTCATTTGCAAACCAAAAACAGTTTACAAATCATCAGAGAATTGAATGTGAGGAAGATTGATGAATGAGTTGCATTAGCGATTTCTACAATTACTATCAAAGTTTGTATAGTAGGGGTATAAAGGGAAGAAAATTGGTAAAAATTAGAGATTTACATTGTGCCTCTTCATATGCCATCTTAAAAGTGTGACAAAATTACAATCCTATCCATCGAGTTTCTTTAATCTACTATAATATATAATATATAAATATAACCTATTGTGGGACCCTTGGCACATTCTCAGGCCATCTTATTATGTTTTTCCCATCCATTTTTAAAGACACTTCCTTAACACGCTTTCTTTCTTTTTTTTCCTAATTATCCTCACAAACCCTAGAAAAAAAAATCATCTCTCTAAATCGACTTTTGTCTTCCATTTCTAAATCAACCTTTATCTTCCACTTTGAAGATACTAATAAGTTGTTCATCTCCTTAAATGCCATTCTTCATCTTATATTTATCATTTTCAAAGATACCTTAATCATTGATACAAGTGTAAACTGTCATGCGCTTAACCAAGTAATACAAAAATAAGATCATTTTTCGAAGATAAAGGTTACAGCTCAGTATCATAATCATGGTTCGGTATGTGTGTTTCTTTTAATGTTTACTTTGTTTGTATTTAACTATAAATGATTGTGTTCTTTATAGCCATGTCCGTCTTTGCTCTTTCATCCGCTGATTTCAGACGATTTCTGTTGGTACGCATTTTTTATTTCGATAGCATAATTGATTGCTATTGTTCTAATGTAGAAAAGATGATATTTTTGTTGTCTTATTGAACTTGAATGATTTTGATGTAAGTTTAATAATTTAATGTCATATTTAAATTAAAAGGACGAGTGACATAATAATAACCATTTAATATGTACATACCCACACTTGAAAGGGTTGAACCACTTATACAATGATGATTTAGCAAGTAATACTTAATTTTAGTTATGAGAAGTGTTTTTAGATTTATGAACTATACCACTTTTATTTCTTTACTTATGACTTGTGTAAATTAAACTATTTAAACCGCGTACTACACGGGTTTTAACCTAGTATAGTATATATGTATATATATATATATATATATATATATATATATATATATATATATATATATATATATAAATTGTGAGAATGGTAAGAAGCATTCTCATACTGACACGTGGCGATGAAGTATTTTAAGACCAAGGGTACAAAGGTAATATTACATACATCATTTATTTTTTTTTCGTTGGTTTTTAATTGTGGAGAGTTTTTAGGGATTTAGTCAAATTTTTATCACCTTTAAAAATTATCAATAAGTATTATTATCGCAAGGTTATGAGACGAGTTTCAAAACTAAATAATTACACAGACGTGTGCTTGACGTTGTGTTTTATCATCATGGACAATTATGTGGCTGATGAGTTATCATGTATGTTTATGTAAAACACATAAATAAAACCTATTTTCAGTGAAGTTATTCATATAAAATTGGAATTTTTTCATGGACTTCTTACACTTCTTACAAAGAACTACGAAGAACTATTTTCAGTGATGTGTTTTACTGGACAAAAGTGACATTGATTCTTCATTATGTTTTATCAATTAACTTTAAGCATAAAACAAACAACCAAGAACAATAAGACTTTTCCCATAAAATACGAACTTTTATACATAAAACACACAACCGAGTGTTCTATACACTAACGATTACATATAAAATACACAATCATGAAACATATAAAACACAATAACATGAACATTCATTAAACACCCAAAACACATAAAAAACAGTTTCGTTTAAACCCTTACTAAACCGTCGTTCTCCAACTTCGACGTCCCACACAAGTTGTAACGCTTTAATTAAGTTTCAAAACATATACAAAAACATGATATCTTTTACAAGTGTCTCAAAAAGTTTACCATTTTGTATCATAAAATCTCCAACACCTTAGAGACAACCCCGAACACCTTGAGCCAAATTTGATCTTAAACCTGAACGGTAGTTGCACAAAAATCGAGAGCTAGAAGGGGTTGTTTGACATGGCGCGTGTAACATTCGTTCTTTTTGCATTTTCAATTATAGTCCTTGAACTCTTGTAATTTTCATTTAGGTCCCTTCTAATTCCATGCTTATGATTAATGGAAAACTTTTAGTCAAGTACTTATATTCGTAAACAATCTCACGTAAACTATCTAACATAAACATGTTTCATTTACACTTGAAAAATCGAGTTCTAACACTAAACCGAAGCATAAACGAACTCGTACGAGTTAGGAATCAAGCTCAATCCAAAAACATGTCAAAATGGGCTTAAACCATAAGTTTTAACCCAAAAGCACGTCCAAACCCAAGTCTGTTGGGCCAAGCCCAACCAAAAAAACATTTTTTGGGCCTAAACACCTGGTCGCGTTGCGTGACCAGATACTGGATTCCCTTCACGTAGCGCGACGGGACCTTTCTGGCAGCAACTTGAACCAACTCATAATTACACCCATTTTTCTCACATAAACACCTCCCAACCACCCTAATTACTGCATTAAACACCCAACCAACCCACCTCACCTATAAATACAACCCCTCTCCACCCTTTAACCTCTTGTTCATCCTTAATATCTCTAAAAACACTCTCTAATCTTCAAAGTTTTGAGCAAACTTTCTGAAAACACATCAGTAAGTTCCTAAGCTCAAACCTCCATTTCTTTTATGTTTTTCCTTCTCTTTTCTATCCAAAACTCCTTGGAGAAGCCTCTAGGATCTTCCCCGTATTTATCCACAGAAGTGTGATAAGGGTAGAGCACCTAAACGAGGTCCTAATGGTGTTTGTCTTCTGATTTGTTTTTATGTCCTAAGATGTTTGTTGCAAAGAAACCAACAAAGTCTACTAACAATTTAATGTTAGAGGGATTTGTGCTATGGTATTGGTTGACCAAGGAGAGCCAAGGGTCATCCAAAAGAGTCACCAAACTTTACCTAAACTTGTTGGTTATACTATGTATTATTATAAACTTACTTTCAATCTACTAACTTATTATCCTATTAATAATCTTTTGGAAGGTTTGTGGTTACACCCTACCTTACCAACTCTCTTGACCCTTCTTGTGCCATGGATAAATCCACACTATAAAGGGGAAATCCCATGTCCAAAACCCACATTTATCCCATAAGCGAAGTGGTTATGACATGAATATATCAAACGGATTCACATTCCTAACCTTATACCATCCGAATCATCTATGATGATTTTGTGCTTGGTCTAACTTATTCTCATGACGATTCAGATTGCCTTAATGGCAATTTGTGTTTTGGTTTGCCTAAAAGGCTTGCATGATTCTCTTGAACCTGTAACCTAAACCCGAACTTAAGACCCTCTATTCTTAATTCTAGTTAATCGGAGCTAAAGCTTAGTCTTCCAAGACTTACTTTTTGGAACTCTATCAAAACGCACCCAAAGGTGAGTTCATAACTGTCCCCCTTTTATTCTTTATCCTTTGGGGCTCATATGTATCACTATCAAAACTTAAACGATTTCATACTCTTAAAACTATTATGCTCAATCCAAATGCGTATATACTATGCCATGTGTAATTGAAGAAATTTAGCTAAAAACAGGATAATATGATTATACAAGTCACAATTCCAGGTGCGGAAACCCTAGAACTGAACAAAACTATAATACGCAAATCACAACACACGGATTACCTTTTCAAACATCATTTTATAGATTAACTTTTTCAAAATGTTTACATAAAGCAAATACAAGTTGATCTACACACTTTGACACAATCTTAATCTAGAGAGCAACCTGACCTTAACACACACACAATAACCAACTTATCTAAATTACAAATCAAGCAAAAACTATTTATAGGGTCTGCACGTTCGCCCCTTTTCTGAGTACGAATGTGGAATTTGTCCACATTCGCCCCCTTCCAAGGTACGAACATACACATATACATTTAGTATCCCACATTCGCCCATCAGCATTCTTCCTTCGTCCACTTCAAGTGACCTTCGCCCTCTATAATTCACCTTCGCCCTTCTACAAATCTTCTAACACATGTTGAAATCACAATCCAAAGCATTAGTCGCATAAATTGCATCTACACCATGCTAGAATTCTAAGTCTTACATACAAATGTTCGATTAGCCGACAACCCACCTTACATGTATAGCGCTATAGGTTGACACACCGCCCCCTTTATGGGTCATGTTAAGTATTAGTCTTTTGTGTTATCGAGTGTTGTTGCCGTTTGTATTGTTCTACCTGCATATGCCTAAAACATGATGATTCGAGTAGACTTTTCTTATACTATGTACTTAGACTCCAAACTAGTATGCTCACCAATGCTTTATGTGTTGACGGATATTTTATACATGTTGCAGGAAATGTTTAATGCAGGATTTTCAAGAAAAACTACTTAGGATTGGACTAGAAACTCACGCTAGTTTAAGTTCTACGTTTTGATGTTGTATTTCTCTTTCATGAAACAATTTGTATTTTGTTATCTTTTAGACAATGATTATGCTATGAATGAAATTTTATCTTTAAATCATATTGTCACAATTAGTGTCATGAAGTCTTTGAACAATCTATCACAAGTCGCGCCTCGATGTACTCTGCCATCGGTTGGGGTGTGACAGCGCGTGGGTGAAAGGGCAACACATGGCTGGCTCACGAACCGAGTGGGCTGCACGTGAGTAGGTGGGTCGTAATGTGGCATGCTGGTATGGTAGCGCGATGGCGCGTGATGGTGACGCGTCACAAATAACTCACTTAAACATTTACTCGACCACCTGGTGTGCACTTACAAACAATTAACGAAGAAAAACAAAACAAAATAAATAAATAAATAAATAAATAAATAAATAAATAAACAAGCAAATTCAAACCACAATATGTATAAATCTAAATTTAATCAACACCCAAAAAAGTAAGAACATTGAGATGGCATGCAAACGAACCATATACTAAAGAGCAGAAAATAATAACATAACAATGCCAATCACATCTATACGAAAAAACTAACATGTTAATCACAAAGTTAATCACATAAAAAGAAAATCCCAAACGAACAATCGATTTGTAGCAGGTCTAAGAGAATAAACTTTAAATAATGATGACATGTGTGGGTCATGAACCGATCACCAACAATAACAATAATAAAGAGCAATAAACATTAAACAGACTGGCCCATCGACTGTTCAGTGGTGGCCTTGGTGGAGAAAGCTGTGGGTGGTTCTTGGGGTTGTCGATGGATGTTTCTGTCATAGTTGCAGAAAACACCGAGTATAGCCGAGTTGGCCGAATATTCCTAGTACTCCCCGCATAGGCCGATTCGACCCCCTAGTACTCGCCCGACTAGGCCGAGTACTCGCAACTCCCTAGTCGGTCGAGTTGGTAGTGCCTAGCGAGTTCTGTAACCATGGTTTCTGTTATAAATTGAATGAAGAAGATGAACTGGATGATGAAGGAAGTACTACTAGGGTTTTGAGAGGCTAGATAAGGAAACGATGTATATATTAATTTAGGGATAAGGGTTTTGATGGGGGAAATATGGCTGAAATATAAGGGTTTAGGGATAGAAGGAATGAATATATATCATATTCTTAATAATTTTTAAATTTATTAAAAAAACTAATTTAAAATCTCTTATGGTGCCACATGGCACATTCATGGAGCGCGGGGGTTGCATATATGATTGCCATGTCATCAACACCTCTTTCCTTTATATATATATACTAGCAGGGTGCCCGCGCGACGCGGCGGGGAACACATACATTTTATAAAGGTCTGCATGGCTTGGTTCAGCTCCGTATTAGTCTCAACCGAAACCAAAGTTATCTGTTAATCGATCTTATTAACCAATCTGTTATTTATTTCAATTTATTTTGTAAGATTGCCAGTTTTCCGTTCGGATCAGTTAATATTTGTTCATAACCTAACATTGGCTAATATTGTTTTGCTTAGAAATACATGATATGGGTTAAAATCCATGAAATAGAGTTATAAAAGCTATGACTATTTGAATTTTTCAGTTTCAGTTTGTTTAATTCAGTTAACTAACGGTTCAAGAAAACCAATAACCGATAACCGATAACCGATTTTAAGTTCATTCACTTTTTTGGTTAATTCAGTTATCAATTAATTTGGTTTAGTTTCCTCTTTTTTGGGTAATGTACGTTTTGAGTTATTGCTCACATCTAAATATTGTTAATTACGTAACACATCAATTTTTAAAAGTTAAAAATTATAGCTATACTATACTTAAATTAAAGAGAATTAAATTCTCGTTCTTATGGTGTAATATCATTTTAATTATCCTATTAAGAAATTATGGTCATTTAAAAATCGTGAGGTAGTTTTTTAAAATAAGGAGAAAAGTGTAGCTATTATTTAAAGGGGTATTGGATTTTAATAATCCAAAACTTGAGCCATTGGCCGATAATAATCCGAACTTTAACGTTAACCCAGGATAATCCCAAGTGGACATGTGGGTGTCAAAAATGAACCTCCGTTAACTCTGAACTAACTGGGTTAGTGTATGCAGACATGGCAGATGACGTGGCATGCTGACGTGTACAAAACTGATGACGTGACAGCTGACTTGTCATGATGACTTGGAAATTATTATTTTTTAATGCCACGTTAGAAAAAAAGGTTTATTATTGGTCCAACGTTAACTGATGACGTGACAGCTGACTTGTCATGATGACTTGGAAATTATTATTTTTTAATGCCACGTTAGAAAAAAAGGTTTATTAGTGGGGTTCCCGCCTGGTCGGTTTGAACCGGGTTCAGTCCTGCTGGCACCGGTAAGTCCTACGGGCACACTCACTTCTGTGAGGCCCGGGGCTCGAACTCGCGTTCTTCGATTGTCGTCGATTGGTTCCATCCGCTGAGACACTCACCTTCCAAAAAAAAAAAGTTCGGATTATTATTGGCTAATGGGAAAAACTTTAGATTATTTAATACCCCTATTTATTATTATAAATCCTTAAAACATTATTATAAATCCTTAAAACAAACACCCAACTTCGTTCACCACCGCCTTTCACCACCACCTTCGCACCACCATCATTTTTGGCGAAAGGATTGCGATCATTTTTTGACGAAAGGATTGTGATGCTGGTTTGAAGATAATTGAAGGCAGAGGAAGTTGACAAAAATGATGGTGGTGGTCGTCGAGGAGGTGGCTGGTGGTGGTGAAGGTGGTGGTTTGATAGTGGTGGTGAATGAAGTTGGGTGTTTTGTTTTAAGGATTTATAATAATGTTTTAAGGATTTATAGTAATAAATAGGGGTGGGGTATTATATAATCCAAAGGTTTATATGCTAATTTGCTGATACACATGTATATTATTAATTTTGCCAGTTCCACTTTAGAATAATACACATGTATTTCTTTTAGCTATGATGCACTCAGGGATTCAGAAATTTTTTACCAGATATACCACATTTATTAAGAAGTGACTCACAATATTGAAGCAATTATAATAACAAATGGCAGTGATTTGCCTTGGGTAAAGCTTCTTTTTCTTCCTTTTCTAATATGATGTTATGTTCTTCATGTGATTGGGGTAAATTATTGAGGATACAGCTGATAGTTACGACCATAAACCACCAAATTGTCAGGTTATTAATGTATCACTATTCACTAATGTCATCGTCATTTTACTTCTGATTTTCTCATTTCTCCGACCAATTTTTCTCGCAGTTAGGTTGCCATAACTCATGAGGACTCTTCCCTAAGGTTGTTTGTTAACAACGCTATTCAGCTTCTGTAATAATCTTTTTCTTAGGCCTGGAGCACTACAATTTGGTGGTTGCATAAAATCTGCTGACTAACACATGACCATAGTATTTTTGTAAAAAAATTTAAATGAATGCAATTATTGTTTAATTTAAAAAAAATGTTTAATTTAAAAAAAAAGAATTATTGTTATGTTTTTGTTCAAGTTCAAGGCCTTAGACAGGTTGGGTTAAATTCTGGTAACACAGGACTACCATTAGACACGAACCATATTGGAACAAACTGCACATATGGAGGTACACATAATGCAGTAAATTAAATTAGCCTAACATCAGAATGCAAAACTCACATATGGTGGTACACATAATCCAGCAAATTAAATTAGCCTAACATCTTCAACACGGTTAATCACATGCAAGTCGATGCATCATTTTTTCCCTCATTTGCAAGTTAGAAAGCAAATAATTTAACAAGTAACATATATTAATTATTAACAGGCAGTATTAGTCTGAACATGAGCATGAGTTAAAAGAAAAAAAATAGGATTCACCATCTAAAGTCAAGAATCAATAAGAGCATCCTTACATCTAGTTAGACATATAGATTTTAGCAAATTAGCATCATGGTCTCCGTAAAAAAGCTCATATGCACCAGCCTTGGTAATGACAAAATGAACTTTAAGTATTACCAAAGCAGATATATTAGTTTTTCAACACTGATCTTATGTAATTTGTTGATGGAATATGACCGATTAGCTGCGAAAATTCTATAACAACATCAAACCCAACAATTTGTCCTAGTGATGTATTGTCCGAGAATTACTTCAGATATTATAAATCACTCAGATTTCTTGTTTTCATTAAAATAACAAACTAATACAAATATATTATCTTTAATTGCAAATAGACCCAACAAAACAAATACCTAATAAAACTATCCCATCACAAGATTGTTATCTAAATTTGGTATTCGGTAAGTGTAATAATAATAAATCTATGTTACCTTATTAAGGAGGAGAGATGACTACATTAGTAATTTCCTATGTTTTTTAAGATGGCATATGAAAAGTTTAATGCTTCACACCCAAAATGTCATGAAATTTTTCCCAATAATACCCTTATGCAAAATGCTCTTGTACATCCCCTCTCCTACTTATTATTTATTATTTATTACATGGAGCAACTTTGGTGAATTCATGTGTGTATGTCACGTATGAAACAAAACGTAAAGTTTTGATTTACGAGCTATTTGGCAAAGTTGTTTGTATCATTTAATAGTATATATCGTTAAGTGGTAGGCGTGACCAAAGTGTTACGTGTGAGGTAGTGTAGTCTTGAGAATAAATGTATTATGGAACTAACTTTACGAGTTGTTGAATGGATTATTACTAGAATCCACTTAAAATCAATGTATTTCAATAATCCGTGCGAATGTTATTATACTTTAGTTGAGATAAGAATAATTATCTTATGTTGTTACAAGTATTCGTTATTTAATATATCATTCAAATAAAAAGTTTTCAATGAATTTTACGTCTTAAAGAATTGATACAATTTGATGTAGTTTTTAGACCCGCCGCAACGCGCGGGTTACCAACTAGTAAATAAAAAAGAAGAACGCACAGTTCAGCAAGAAGTTGTAGCCAACATCCAAACCACCTAAATAGAAATATATTCGGTACAAGAACAATCATGAAATGATGTTGTACACCTAGATAACCATACCCCTTCTTAATTCCCCCCAAATTCCTAATTTTTCAACAAATAAACACAACCACACAAGCAAAAACCAGTATTTCTTTTTCAAAATTAATAAAAAAACAAGACGTGCCTGAACCCAGATATTGAAACATCTAAACTATACTAAAATCCAGATAATGATGCAAAATCTAAACATTAAAGCAATTAAATTAACCATGTACCTAAACCCCAAAAATTCTTAGACGCCGTAAGTGAGAATAAGGTGTGATTTTATAGAAAAAAAAAGTTTGAGATTTGTGCGCCATTTCGGTCAAATGCAGAAACCTGACTTCAAAGATGCAAGAAATCAACTTTAACCCTACTTGTTTGGGCGAGACTGAAGCAATCACCGTTGATTCTCTCTCTTTCTCACACGGATTGAAGCAACCACCGTTGGATTAACTATCTTTATCACACGGATTGTATAAACCATTGACTGAAAAGTGAATACACCTTCTTTCATGTATGTGTGGTTCAGGAAGCTTGAAACAAAGGGTGAGATTGATACTTATTTGGGAGATTTTATTAATTGAAGAGATTCACATACATTTGGACTGCCTTAAAATTCAGCCGGTTTAGTTGAAGCATGCACAAATCAGTTGTACCTTAAGAATAATTTGTCTTGTACATTTTAGGTTTTTGTGATATTTACGAAAGTGCCACAATGATTTGGGGATATTTTGGGTTTTGAGATAACATGCATTAGAAAGGTGTACATTGTGCATTAAGAGTCAAAATTAAGAGTTTTTGTCAAATGACCATTTTGCCCTTCCTATATGCTTATTAATATAGTATATATATATATATATTAATAGATATTGGGGAAGGTTTAATAGAAAATTCATAGTTAGAGAGAGAACTTGAGAACACGTAATTAAATTAAAGAAAATCGTAACTCAACTTAGTGGGTTTGGCATGCTCAGGCTTGTACACTTTGAAGCCAGTCGCCATGCTTTGGATGTTGAGCCGACCTTTGAACGGTCGAACGTCTACTATGTGATGACCATGGAGTAGTCATGGTTCAATTTTGCTCACAGTCCTTAGGTGCAGCCCATGGGGACGACTCCTCCTAAGTCACTTCATGACTGGAAGGAGAAGTTATTATACATTAAGCGCGGAGTTATTCCAGTGGACTTGCCCTGGAAGGTGATGGCGGAACGCCAGAATGTTGCTGATCACCCTGTTATTTCGGGTTTCAAGGAGGACGAGTGGTTCAAACACTTGACTGGCAATGCGTCTCCTTATGATGCCGCCATGTGTACAGAGGCGATGCTTGCGTTGCTGGGGTGGAGCCACATCCAACTGGTGCCTGGGCAAGAGTCTGTGATTGTTGAGGGGGTGGCTACTCGTGTTCGCTACAGGATATAATCCTTTGCTCACAATGATGATAGATCCATGGCACGTTTAACTAAAGAACGAATAAATCAATGACACACAAATACACGAGATGTAAGTGGTTCGGTCTCGTTGACCTACGTCCACTGAAAAAGTGGGTCTTTATTTCTTTGAGTGATTACAAATATAAAGACGAGAATACAAGTGTGTTACAAGTGTGTGTGTTTAAGTGGAGAATTGATCGACCTGTCAAAAGGAGGTAAAGCCTTCCTTTTATAGGGGATGTGTGGGCCGGGTGCCTGCGGCCTATTTCAGGAGTACTGGGCTTGGGCCCAGGAGTTGGGCCTGCCTTCTGTAGTTGAAAGAATTTAGCTAAAACAGGAAAATATGATCATACAAGTCACAAATCTAGGTGCGGAAACCCTAGATATGAACAAAATGATAATACTCGGATCAAAACACGTAAAACATCATTTCAAAGACTTTTTCATAGATTAACTTTGATATAAACTTGATTACAATCACTCACATGTTAATCTAGACCTTTCTAACACTTTTACAAAATCCACACGAACCTGACCCTCAAACACACACTTTCTAAAACTCTATCTAACTTAGAAAACATCAAAATCTATTTATAGGTGCTGCACATTCGCCCCTTTTCATGGTGCGAATGTGGACTCTGTCCACATTCGCCCATCACCAAGGTACGAATGTGTCTTCTCTTCTGTTTGTCTTCACCTTCGCCCACTTCTTCTCTACCTTCGCCCATCTTCTTCACATTCGGCTCTTCAGAAATCATACTAACACATGTTAACAATGTTAATCCAATCACTAGTCGCAATAAGTGCATCTACAAACTCCCCCTCGACTATTGATTGGATTGTCTTCGATCTTCGTCCATCACCTTGTTCATCAGATAGATTCTCAGTTGCTTCTTCTGTTTTTTTGTCATTTCAGGCTCCAGCTTGTGCTTCACCGGCTTAGGCACATCGGCCATCTTCACCATCTTACCAAGTTTAGCATCCAAGTTGCTACCGGAGTTTATATCATAAGCAAAACAAACTCCGACAACTTGTGTATACTTCTTTGCCTGATCTGCATCATTGGGATCGTAATGAATCGGATTGTAGAAAAGCATGATAATGTCTTCAAACGTGCAATTTATCAACCACATAGGATCAAATACATGAACATGCTTGTATTTGTCCTTTCCATCTCTCAGCACTATCACCGCTTCTGCCTTTCTCCAATCATAATACCAAAAGATAAAATCAGCACTGAAGTGTTGAGGTAAAGGCATCAAAGGTATCTTCTTCATCACTTCAGGTGGCTTGTATATCAATGTCACCCTCTTCAATCCAGTCTTTGGATCAATATCCCTATGAACTTTTCTTCTGGGATATTGAGGCTTAAATCTGTTCCATTTCGTCCTGCTCTCCCAACAACTTATCAGCAAACCAACCAACAGCCGTGCTATTCACTGAAGCTACAGACATAGGGAATCTGCAAATGTCTCTGACCGCCCAGTACGGTAGAGTTAATAAATCAATGAATCTGTAGAAGTACAAAATTCCCGATTCCCATTTGACAGCTAAACACTTCAATCTTCCCAAATATGTCCAACCGAGAGCTCTGCCTTTGAACTTCTCGTTGTGATATCTGTAAAAACTACCTTGAGCTTCAGGCTTTGGTCGTTTGTCATCCATTTCTTTTAACTTCTGTAGATATGTCTCCAATTCATCATTCTGACTTGAAGATTGCTGCTTATCAGTACCAAACACAGTCTCAACAAACTCCTCGCTTCTCTTCTCAGCTTTCTTTCTAGCCGATATGTTTGGTATCTCTGTGAAGTTTTGGAAAACCACTTCTTCATCATTCTGTCTGTAATATTGTGGATATTCCTCGTGAGTAATATCCTCAATCTCCACTTCATCCATCTCAGGTGTTTGTTTATCATCAGAGTGATTTCCAATATCCTTTTCAGGAATATCTGGAATCGACTCATCCATCATAATCTCCTCCAATGATTTCCCTACTCGCTGTGCAATACCTTCCAAGATTTCTTTGGCAACATCAGCAGGTACTTCACCTTCCTCTAAGTCAGGATCATTGTATTCAAGTTCATACCTCATATCATCTGTTTGAAAAATCTCAGCAAACTTTCCTGTGAACTCAATGGTCCATTCTCTCTTCTCGAGCATATCTCTGTAAATCTTCTTAGCATCATCATTCAAAGACCTCACACCTTTTCATTCCAGAAGATGCTTTCATCTGAGTCTGTATTCCCACCTTTCTTTTTCTTTGAGCTAGACTCTCCAGCATCTTTCTAAGGTGTTCTCTTCTCAAATGTAAACTTGCTAGAATCATCTCCCCCGTCATCATCATCACTTTCATCACTACCATCATCATCCTTACTACCTGATCCCTCCGCATCATCATCATCATCTTTATCACTTTTCTTACTTCCTTCATCAGAACTCTTATCAGAATCATCATCCTCCTCATCATCCTTTTCCTCTTCATCATCAGAAGGCTCAAAATCAACTTGTTCCTCCTCTTTTTCTTTATCTTCCTCACCTTCTTTTAACTTCGGTGCTTCATTGTATAAATTGTCCAACAAATCACTAAGACGTTTGTTTTCAGCCTTAAGTTCCTTGTTGTCAGCTTTAATGTAGATGCGTTTTGCGACTAGTGATTAGATAGTTAACATGTGTTAGAGAGGCTGATGGGGCGAAGGTAGGTTGATATGGGCGAAGGTGAAAAAGCAATGGGCGAAGGTAGAAGACTATGGACGAATCTGGAATGGACTAACACTGAAGAACACATTCGACCACAACAAGTGGGCGAATGTGGAAAAGCCTCACATTCGACCAGTCAAAGTGGGCGAATGTGCAGGTCCTATATATAGATTTTGTGATTTTGTAAGATTAAGAGAGTCATTAGGTGTGTGTGTTTTCAGGTGTTGTTCCAGAGAGGTTTGAGATAGTTTGTGTGTGTGTTAGATTAACTGAATTGAATTGTAATCAAGTTTTTGAGAAAGTTAATCTATGAAAAGTATTGAAAATGACTTTGATTGTGTTTTGATTTGAGTTTACATCAGTTTGTTCAAAGCTAGGGTTTCCGCACCTGGTTTTGTAACTTGTATGATCATATAATCCTGTTTTCGTGTCAAATCACGTCTCTACAAAGTGGTATCAGAGCATAGAGGATCATACAACAACAAATTGATAAACTCAGAGCTGATTTGGACATTATTTTCATCAATTCACATCTGTTTTTGCATAAAAATGATTTTTGAGTGTTTTTGAAAGAATTAGAGTTGATTTTGTGGATAAAATTCAAAATTCCAAGTATTAAAGTTGTTCCAAATCATCTCCGAAGCAAAACCTAATCAAGATCATTCAAATTCACAAACTTTTGAAAATCAGAGATCAAAATAACCGTTTTTCAAAGTGTAACCGTTTTTCAAATTCAGAAATGGGCGAACCTGGACATTAGTGGTCGAAGGTGTAGTGTTTTGGGCGAACCTGAGTGTGTTTTTGGGCGAACCTAGGAATTATTGGGCGAACCTAGAATTTTTCTGTTGAATTTTCACATTCGGGTCTCATTTTCTACATTCGGGTGATCGGGGGTACGAACCTAGAATCAGAACGGGCGAACCTGGAGTAGTTTTGGGCGAACGTGAAAAGTGTTAGAGTGTTTTTACTTTCTGGTGAGATTTTACATTCAGGAGAGTATTTCTGGGCGAACCTGAAGAAGAAAGGGACGAACCTGAAACAGTTTGGGCGAACCTAGAGCTAGTTTTTGGAAAATTTTCTAAGTGTTGAATTTCTCAAAGATCGTGATCATGTGGAATTTTCCGACTACTCCGACACCAGCAACTACACAACCACAACAGCAGGTGATGGACCCATGGACGGTAGCAGCACAGAAGACGAGCACACAGTCTTCGCAGCCGGTTAACTACATGACTCAAAATGCACCTCCAGCACCACAATCTGACTACTGGGGAGTAGCAGCAGCGGTGGTAAACACTCAAACTACAAATGCTATTTCCACACTGATTAATGATTTGTCTTCAGGTAGCGGGAATCGGCCACCGAAGCTTATGGAGATTCAAGAATACAATCAGTGGCTGAAAAAGTTCAAGATACATTTGGAAGGCATGGGAGTGGAGGGTGCTGAAGCATGGAACATGATTGCTAAAGGTTACACACCACCAGTTTTGGAGAACACAGGTGAACCAGTGCCATTGGAGAGCATGGCTGAGGATGAGAAAAAGAAGTTTGCTGTGGAAAAGAAGGCGTTTTCCCAATTGACACAGGCAATCACAAATGATCTTTTGCATCAGTTTGGGACTTGCACAACATCTAAGGCACTATGGGAAATGCTTAAAAGGAAGCATGATGGGAATGAGAAGACTAGAAGTTTGAGGATGGAAGAACTTAGAAAGGAGTTTGAGAATTTTTCTTATATTGGAAATGAAACTTTGAAAGAACTAACTCCTAGATATAATCATTTGTTATCTGAATTGTCTAGCTATGGTATACAGATTCCTATGGCAAAGCAGGTGGACAAGTTTGCAGATGCATTACCACCAAACTGGGATCAGCATGTGGAAGTCCTAAAGGAGAAGGATGCTTATCAATACTGGTCTATTCAGGAGTTCATAGAGAAGCTGGAAAACAAAGAATTGGAAGAGAAGAGGAAAGCTAGAAGAGCACAGATTCCTCAGAATCCCAACTTATACTTTGGAGGATCAGTTCCAGCGAGTACATCAAGCTCAGGAGGGCTAGTAGCACCACATGTTGCATGTATATCCAATGTTATGGAATCACCTACCATGAACTACCATCAACAAACATCATCCTTTTCACAACCACCACCACAACAACCATACAACAATTCATACATTCCACCATTCTCCCCAATGCAACAAGCAGCTTTCTACACTACTAGCCAATCTCAACAACAACCAATGAACCAACCTAATCAACAACAACCGGTGGTTTTGGAGACATCTAACCTTGGTAATGTGACGGTTGAAGTTGCTCAGCAACACATTGCATTAGTCTCTGCAATGGTCTCATCCTACAATGGATTAGTTGCTAGTCAAATTGGGAATAACAACTTGACCAATGAAGACTATGCACAAATTGACAAGGAAGAGATGGAACTCATTGATATCCAATGGGCCTTTGCGAGTATAATGAGAAGAGCAACAGAATTTATCGAGAAGACAGGTAGAACTGATTTGGGAACTTCTCCTAACACAACCTACGGGTTCAACAAGAAGAAAGTTACTTGTTTTAACTGTGGAGGGAAAGGTCACTTTAAAAGAGAATGCACCCAGCCACCAAAACAAGGAAATAGGAATCCATTCAATGCCAGTTATCAGAACCGTCAACAACAAAACCAAAACCAAGTTTCTTACCAAAACAACAACAACTACCAAAACCGTCAAAACAACTTTAATAACAACCAAAATAGACAACCAAACACACCAAACCAGACACAAAACCAAACACCAAACAATACTAACCGAACAGTCATACCAATAACTACACCAAATGAACAACAACAGAATACCAATCAAGCATTGGTGACTCAACAAGATGAGAGGTTTGACTGGTCGAGTATACAGATAGGTGTTGAGGAAATCACTACTGGTGGCAATGTGGCTTGTGTTGCATATCAAGTTGATATTGAAGATTCAGTGATGGTGGAGGAGAAGGTAGGAACTGAGGTTGAAAGTGATGAGTCTGAAGCTGAGATGGATGTGGAAACTGAACCTGTTAAGGTTAATGCTGAGGTTGATGTTGAAGTTAAAGTTGAAGAAACAAATTCTGGAGTTGTGATTGATACTGTTTCTGATGTTCCTGAGGAGTGTGAATCGGTTTATTCTGATTCAGACAGTGAATCGGATACAGAAGCAAGTGTTAATTCTCTGGATGAAGACATCGATCAGTTGCTAGCAGAAGCGGATTTTCTGATGACAAGGAAGTCGTGCATTGCAGATGATGCTTTCACAAAGATTGATTATTCCAGATTCTTTGCAGGAAAGGAAGCTCATTTCGCATTGATGGCCATGACTGATCCGCCAAAACCTGTAAGTTCTGAATGTAGTACTGATAATACGAGTGATAAATATTGTGGTACATGTGATAGATTGACTGAGGAGAATAAACAACTCCGTGTTCAACGTGATAGTGCTATCATGAACAGTCAATCTACTCGCAAAGAGTTGAATGCTTTTAACAAAGTATTAGATGGTTACAAAAAGGACATTTCCGACTTGAAAAACACTTTGTCTTTAAAACAATTGGCAATTGACAACTATATCAATGAAATTGAAAACACCAAGTTGGAAATGGCCGCCATCAAATGCTTTGCTGAGAAAGTAAACAAAAAGCTGGAAAGCTATAAGCATATTGCTTATGTGGTAGATCACATCATTGATGATCAAACCACCAATTATCGGTCTGTACCATCTCCGGTTCTCTTTGAAAACCATAATTGTCACCAAGTGACACCGGAGAGTTCGGTAAAATCTGATTCAGCATCGGAAAATGAATCTAATACTTCAAGTATTGGTGATCCAAATTCCGATGTTAGACCGATTTTGGGTATCAATGATGAGGGTGTTACTGCTGAGAGTGTAGATTCAGACACTGAGAGTGATGACACTGGTTGTAATCAAACTGTTAATGCATGTGAGATTCCAAAAGATAATCACATAATTACAAATGAACCAGTTTCACCATCTCAGATTGTGATTCCAATGAAAAATGTTCATTGTGAAAAGAAGTCTGAAAAGAATGTTGTGAAAAAAGATCTTAATGTGGTTAAGAAAGATCTTGAAAAGAGTGCTAAGAATGAACAATGTGACAAACCTGTCAAGGTGTTTTATCGGATGGAAGGATCCGATAAGATCATCTCTGATGAGGATTTCCCAATAAAAGATGTTAACTATGCTAAAATTGACAAAATTTGGCAAGAAAGCACCATTTGGTTCCCAAAACATGAGAGAACAAATGAGATTCCACCAGCTTTATTAAAGAAACTTTATTTGGATGTTCCTCAAGAACCAAAGGTCCATGTCACAGAGTTTGTTCGACCCAAAAACAGAGCTAATGGTTTTAATGAGCCTACTTACTCAAAAGGGCCACTCCCTGAGAGTTTAAGGAAGCAACAGTACAATGATCAATACCCTGTTAGATCATTTGCTCAACCAAATGCTCCTAATGTTTTTGAAGAGTACCGTGCGTGCTTTAAATGTGGGGAACGTGGGCATTTACTTGCTCAGTGTCCATATGTAAGGCATAAGAGGCACGAGGTTGAAGTGAGGAATTCCATGAGGAAACCGATTGATCATTATGTGCCACCACATAGGAGAGTTGTTCCTCAGCAACCACAACCGTTTTATAATCAAAACAATTTTCACCAAATGAGGAACACTCGTCCAATGCACTATGATCGAAGGAATCGGATTGCTATGGAACAATCATGGAGGAAGCCGGTGGTGAACGCAACAGTTGATAGGCAAAAGGTTCCACCAAAACCGATTGTCAAATCAAATGTTGGACCTAAGTCTGTTAAATCAGATAAGGTTACCAAGAGAGTTACATTTGCTAACAATGTTCAGAAACCGACTGAGAACCCAAAGTCTCAGATTCGTATTTTGAAAAGGTCTGAACAATCTTGGTCACTCAATGGTACTCCAGGAGCCTCAACTTCAAGAGTTAATGAGAAAAAGGAAACTGTTGTGAACAATCAGAAAAAGATTGATCAAAAAGTTGTTGACAATGTTTGTGAAAATGTTACTTTGAAACCTGATGTTCAAAGACCCAAGACTCAGGCTTGGGTCCCCCGAAAGAACTAACTGATTTATTTTTGTGTGCAGGGAGCTTCAGCTGGCCCTATTAGCAGTCTTTGGATTGTTGATAGTGGAGCTTCAGGCCACATGACAGGGGATCTTGCGTTGCTGTTCAACGTGAAGAACATCAATGGAGGGTATGTAGCTTTCGCGGGAAATAAAGGTGGATATATCACAATGGAAGGAAGTGTGAGCAATGGGATAGTGAGTTTCGAGCGGATTTCGTATGTAAAGCAGATCGATTATAATCTGCTGAGTGTCAGTCAAATATGTGATAAGCAATTTACTGTGCATTTTGATGACAAATCCTGCTATATTCTGAAACCGGGCTTTACAATTCCGAAGGAGTGGATAATGTTGAAGGCACCTCGCGTCAACAATCTATACATTCTTGATATGTCCAAGGCGATGACATCACAGGGGCAGATAACATGTTTTCTATCAAAAGCGACAGAGAAAGAATCGATAATGTGGCACCGAAGAATGGGGCACATTCATCTGAGGAAAATGAATCAACTTGTGAGAAATGGACTTGTCGATGGAGTAAACGTGAAACATTTCCATCTGAATGACAAGTGTGTGAGTTGTAAAAAGGGGAAGCAACACAAACAGTCCCACAAAGTGAAAAAGGTTAACTCTGTTGAGATGCCACTTGAGCGACTGCACATGGATCTTTTCGGACCGGTCAAGCGCAAAAGTCATCTTGGAGAGCTTTATTGTTTAGTCGTCACTGACGATTACTCAAGATTTTCATGGGTGATGTGTTTGCAGAATAAAAGCGACACTTTTATCAACCTGAAAGTTCTGTTCACTCGATTGGAGAATCTCTACAATGTGAAGATAAAGAGAATTCGGAGTGACAATGGGACGGAGTTCAAAAATGCCAAGATGGATGAACTTTGTGAAAGCAAAGGGATACATCATGAATATTCGGCTCCGTACACCCCACAACAGAACGGTGTTGCTGAACGAAAGAATAGGACACTAATTGAAGCGGCTAGAACAATGCTTGCTGATTCAAATCTTCCAGTAATGTTCTGGAACGAGGCGATTTATGCAGCAAATTACACACTAAATCGGGTTCTAACAGTGAAGAAGTTTGGTAAAACATCTTATGAGCTGTTACACCGAAGAAAGCCGAACTTAGAGTATCTAGAACCTTTTGGGGCGCCATGCACTATGTTGAATCCAAGCGAGAAGTTTAGTCCTAAAGCCGAGGAGGGTTACTTTGTTGGATATGCAACCCCGCTCAAACGGGTATACAACAAGCGAACTCGTCGAGTGGAAGACTGGGCTAACGTGGAAGTTCAACGATATACTCAAAATATTCAAGGCACGGGTCCTGATTGGATGTTTGATTACAAAGATTTCTTTGAATCATTCAATCTAGATAGCTTGGTTGAAGAAGCTGTTATTAGATTACTTTATGAGTGTGAAAATGCAACAACTTCACCGTTGGTGCGTCCGATCACCGTGAACCCCCTACCAGCTTCTAATGATACCAATGCTCCTATACAAGAGGAAGAAGTATTTCAAGAGGCTTCAACTTCATTAGACACTTCAGAATCTGAAGATGAACAATTTGAAGAAGCTATTCTTGAACAAGCTGAAGAACCAGAGGCACTGCCAGTGAACCCAACTCCAACTTCAGATGTGGCTTCATCATCAAATACGGGTCATGATCTGGATGCTGTAGAGAACTTGACTGTTCAGACGGGAGTGCAAGTACCTGATTATCCGGAATCTCGGATTCATCATATTCACCCGCTGGAGCAAGTTATCGGTGATCCTGGAAGCAGTGTTATGACCAGAGGGCAGCTTAAAAGCGTTAATTCGCCAGAGAGTTTTGGTGCTTTAGCTTTATATGCCAAAATTCAACAATCTGGTAGTCAAAATGATTGGTCGTTTGCGTGTTATGTGTCACAGGTAGAGCCAAGGACTTACAAGGACGCTTTGAAGGATGATGCCTGGGTGGAAGCTATGCAGGAGGAGTTATTACAATTCCAGAAATTGGGAGTTTGGACGCTCACGGATTTGCCACCGAATAGGAAGAAGATTGGCACCAAATGGGTGTTTAAGTGTAAGAAGGATGATCGTGGGGTTATCGTTCGTAACAAAGCCAGATTGGTTGTGCAGGGTTTCCATCAAATCGAAGGGATTGATTATAACGAAATCTATGCACCGGTAGCACGAATCGAAGCTATTCGGATGTTCCTTGCGTTTGCTTCATACAAGAAATTCAAAGTTTATCAAATGGACGTTAAAAGCGCATTTCTGTACGGGAAAGTCAAGGAAGAGGTTTATGTCGGGCAGCCACCAGGCTTTGAGGACCCAATCCACCGGGATAAGGTCTACGTGCTGAACAAAGCTTTATATGGCTTGCACCAGGCTCCGAGGCAGTGGTACGAAGAGCTAAGTACATACCTCATCACCAAAGGATTTAAGCGCGGCCTCGTCGATTGCACCCTCTTTACGAAGAAGACGGGAGATGACTTGCTTCTAGTGCAGATATACGTAGATGATATAATATTTGGTTCAACTAACGAGCTTTTATGCAGGGAGTTCGAAACTATCATGCAGGAAAAGTTCGAAATGAGCGCAATGGGGGAGATGCAGTTTTTCCTAGGCTTAAAGGTGGACCAAAGACCCGACGGGATCTTCATTCACCAGACGAAATATGTCTCCGACATCTTGAGCCGGTTCCAGATGGAGGACTCAAAGCCGATGGATACCCCGATTCAACCCAATCACGGGATTGGAGTGGACGCTAAGGGGGAGCTGACGGATCCTTTTACATACAGAGCAATCATCGGATCTCTGATGTATTTGACGGCGTCTCGACCAGATATTATGTATGCAACGTGTCTCTGTGCCCGTTATCAATCGAAGCCGAAACAAAGTCATCTGACGGCGGTCAAGCGTATCCTTAGATATCTGAAGGGTTATCCTTCAAAAGGACTTTGGTACCCTAATGATGATAATTTTGATTTCATATCTTTTAGTGATGCAGATTGGGGCGGCTGTGACAAAGATAGCAAATCTACTACAGCTGGTTGCCAGTTTTTCGGGAGCAGGTTAATCACCTGGCAATGCAAGAAGCAGACTTCCGTAGCACAATCTACCTGTGAAGCCGAGTACATTGCAGCCTCGAGTTGCTGTTCGCAAGTACTCTGGATTCAACAACAAATGGTGGATTACGGTTTGCAGTTTCTTAAAACCCCTATTTACTGTGACAACGAAGCCACTATCGCATTAACTAAAAATTCGGAAAATCATTCTAAAGCGAAACATATCCGGATCAAATATCATTTTATCCGTGATTGTTACGCTAAGGAATTGATCGATATGATCAAAATACATACTGACTACCAACGTGCAGATCTGTTTACTAAAGCTTTTGACCGTTCACGCTTTGAATATCTTTTAAAAGTAAACAATATAAAGGAAAAACAGGATTAATCGGCACCTCGGTTTATCGCTTTTTAGTTTTTAGTTTTTATATTTTGCTAATTGGGAATTTCTCTTTGCTAATTGGGAATTTCTCTTTACTATCGTAATCCTCAAAGAAGTTGATGCTTTCGAGGGGATTGTTTAATCCTCAAAGAAGTTGATGCTTTCGAGTGGATTGTTTCTTTAAATTTTTTAAACAAAAACCCAAAAATATGTTCTTTATTTTAGGGGGAGCCATTTTATCAGAAAAGCCAAAAACATTATAAAATTCAAAAAGCCTAAAAAAAATTAGAAAATCAAAAATGATTTCCTGGTAAAACAGAGGAAATGATAGTACATCAGTGGGGATCTGACACAGGCTAAAGAATTGTATAGTATAATGAGGCGTGTGTTGACTACGTGTGATATGCTGATAGGCTTCGTAGACTAAATATTGCGTGCATTAGTGATACAAACATAACGAACTACGCGTTCGTGGCTGAACACCTCATGGGCATATGGTCTTAGTACCGTAATTTCGTTTGATAGGATTGCCAAAATCTGAGGTTTCGGGTCGTTATGTTATGGTTATCCAGGATATTCTGATAAACTTTTGTCGTATTGATTTACGGACCTAGTTTTATCAGAATATTTGCTAAAAGAGCTTAATTGCCAAAACCGGAAGTTACCAAATTGAGGAACTTTATGTTTTAATTGATCATAGATCATTATTACATCGTATTGATCATCTGATGCAAATCAGTGATTAATATCAGCCTCAACCTAGTGTATACGCATATGTTACTCTGCTGCATTCAATTGCTGACCTGTACACCTCTGTGCTATATACTTTGTAACTTTTACGGATAACTCTGACATAATCACGCGTTACGACGAAGCTTTGTGCAATTACTTGATACGGGAGTATGTCGTGTGTGTGGGCACCACATCGTGTTAGTCTAATACACCTAACTCGTATCATTTTAAAGCATTGCGTAATTGTCTGCATGTGAGCTTACGTGGACCACAATATCAGCAATTGCCGTGTCTCATACTGTTTCTAATGATAATATTAAACAAATAGATCAACGCTGTGATCAGATTTCTCAGAAAACTGATATGATCCTCTGACCGGATTTCACAAAATGTTTACTGCTTTCATTTACTTTGCTGCATTTTATTTTGTTGCAATTTACTTTTATTGTCAAAAAGATACAAAATCCAAAAAGATTTTAGGTGTGTTTTGATAAAATTTCAGAAAAATCCAAAATTTTTGCATTTCTGCTTTATTTTTGATAACCGGGGATGCTTGATAGTCAATTTCTGAGATTTGACAACACCATCTGGGCTTTGTATCATTCTAAAAGTGAAAATTTGTGTTTTGGATGCTTAACGGATTGAAAAATACTGAACGGGATTCGAATTTGTGATTTGGCAAAATTTTTAAAATTTTCCATTTCACATTCGCCCTTAAATGGGACGAATGTGGAAAATTTCCTACCTTCGGGTTGCTTCAAAACGGGCGAATGTGGGTTGGGTATTTGATTTTACATTCGGGTGCCTATTTCACATTCGGGCACATTAGCTTGTGGGCGAATGTGGAAAATTCCCACATTCGACCCTACGAACGGACGAAGGTGGAGCTTATATATAAGCCATTTTCAGATTCGACCAACCATTCCAAATTTTTCAAAATTTCTTCGAAGTATCAGACCTTGTTGATTTTGTTTCTCCTGATTGTGTGTTTTGTTCCCTGGATTATACTGATCATTTTAGTATCAATTTCACAGGTAATGGACAAGGAATGACGTCGGAATCGTCGTTTTTCTTTATCGACCTAGGGTTTAGGATTTCTTGTATTTAGAGTGTCTGTTAATAATTCTTTTTGTTATACAATCAATGTATATCAGTTTTAGGGGGAGAGTGTTGATAGAATTAGGTTATTAACAGTGGTTGATCGTTTGATTGATTGTTTGAAACTAATATAACCTAATTCCACTTAAAAACTGATATAGATTGATTAAAATGAACAATTGATGGTACACGAGTGATATTCGGCCATGTTAGACTATAAATGAATCAAAATCAAAGGTTAAAAACATGTTTTGCAAAATTTTTAAATTTTGGGATAAACAGTTTCTACCTTCGGTCAGTCGAATGGACGAAGGTGAAACAGAAGGGGACGAAGGTACTCAATAATGGGCGAATGTGATTTTCTACTCAGAATCATTCCACATTCAACCTGAGTATTGTACATTCGACCACTATAAACTACATTCGACCAGAAATTTTGGGCGAATGTAGATTTTCAAATCCTAAAATTTTTAAGTTTTGACGATTTTGTGTTTTGACGCTCGTTTTTGATTTTATGTTTCAGATGGCTGAAGAACAAGAAAATATAGAGATTCCTGTTGAGACTGCTGTTCCTGATATTATCCCAGAACCTGTTCAGGAAGGTGAATCATCCAGTGGAAGTAAATGGCCGTTTGAGAAGAATCATAACTGTTGTGCATATCTGGGTGAAGTGGAGAAGAATGTGGAGTTTGCTGACATTATCAAGTTTCTAAAGAGATGCAGAGTTGTTTATGCTCTAGCTACACCAACTATTATCTACAAGGATATAGTTGAGGATTTCTACAACAATGCCAAGTATGATTACTTTGACAATCAGACGATCATAAAGAGCAAGATTCAAGGAATGGAGATGTTTATTACAGAAGCTGACATTAGAGAAGCTCTCCAGATCAAGTTTGAAACCAGTGAAGATCCAAGAGAACTCTCATGGACTGAGCAGAAAGCCTGTTTCCTTAGGATGAAATACAAAGGACCGATCACTGATGGTTCTATGTACAAAGGGAAACTGGGCGTGCAGTTTAAGTATTTTGCTCATGTCATTATACATGTATTTGGATGTGTTAGTGGAGGTTATGACGTGATGAGGAAGAGTTTGAGCTCATTAATGGTTGCGTTGACTCTCAACAAACCATTTAATGTTGCTGGGATGATTTTGGATCATATGCTAGAGATGCTGAAAGGATTGAAGGTTAAGAAGTTCATGCTTTACCCTAGATTCCTGATGATGATTTTTGATCACAAGTATCCAAACCTGAAGAAAGATCCTACACAGATACTTGCTATGGATCACATGAATATTAGAACCTTGGTTAGAATGAAAGGTTATAAAGGTGTGCCTGATAATGAGAGACCACCTTACAGGAGGTTGTTTGGAGCCTTGGCTAGAGAGGATTACAATGATCCTGGAAAGAACACAGCAAGGCATCCTGATAGTGATAGTGACAATGATGATCCCTTAGTATATGCTGATGCTAGTACTAAGAGGAAAAGACAAGTAGTCAATCCTGGAGCCAAAGGGAAGGGCAAAGGAAAGACTGATCAGGGAAGTTCAAAACAACAAGCTGTGAGAAAGAAATCTACTGCAAAGAAAGGTACAAGTTTGGTGGATGAAGAGTCTGTAGATTCTGAGGAGACAGAGGTTGAAGAACAATGGGATTCGGATGCTGAAAATGTCCGGACCACCAAACAAAAGGCCACTTTGGTTGGTGAGTCTGAATCATTAAACAGATCTATTGAAGAAGCTAAGAAGAGCAAAAAGACTGTTAGTGCTGAAGATGAAATGTTTACTGTGGATATGGACGAGTTGAACGAAGGTGAAACTGTAGTAGTTAACTTGCCCAAGCCCAAACACAAAACCATGGCCAAGAAAACCAGTACAAAGCAACTCAGAGAGAAAGAGTTGAATCAACTTTTGAGAGGGAAGAGATTACCTGAAGCTGGAACGTCATCAAAACAATCTTCACCAGCCACAAAGAAACAAAAGACTAATGAGGCAACAAAATTACCAGTGGATCAATTCAATATAGCACTGGATAATGTTCTTAACATGTTTACAAAGACTCAGAAAGAAAAAGAAACTGAAGTTGAGCCATCAAAGTCAAAGTCCAAGTCAAAGAAAGTCACTGTAGATGATGAAGTTATGAAGCAAGTGAATAAGAAGATGGACGATATGATGAAGATGTTAGTGGCTCAGCAAGCTGAAATAGCCAAGTTCAAGCAAAATGAGGAAAAGATGCTTCAGATTGTAGTAGCTTCTAAGTCGAATCAGGATGAGATTGACGAGAAAGTAAAGAAGCTAGAAGCAAAGAACAAGAAGCTTGAAGGAAAGTGTTTGAGAAACAAAAACAGGTACAAGGCTATTAAAGAAGATAATAAAGAGTTGAAGGCTAAGAACAAACGCCTTAGTGAGCTGATTGATAACCTGTACAATGTTGCACCCAAGTTGAAGGAGGGTGAGGAAGAGAAAGAAAAGGAAGTTGAACAGGTTGATTTTGAACCATCTGAATCTGATAAAGAGGAAGATGAGGATGATGAGGATGAAGAATCGGAAAAGAGTGATGATGGAGATGATGATAATAATGATGATGATGATGATGCTGAGGGTTCGGGAAGTCAGAAGGAGGATGAGAGTAGTAGTGATGATAATGATGGAGGAGATGATACTTCTAAGTTTACATTCGAAAAGAGACCACCTTCAAAGAAGAAGAAAGACACGGGTGATTCGAGTTCGAAGAAGAAAGGTGAAAATGTGGATTCGGATGAGACTGTGTTTTGGAATGAGAAGGTGAGGTCCTTGACTGACGATGCAAAACAAGTTTACAAGGACATGTTAGAAAGAAGAGAATGGACCATTGAGTTCACAGGTCGTTTTGCAGAAATATTCCAAACTGATGATATGCGATATGAATTGGAATATAACGATCCTGACTTGGAAGAAGGGGAAGTACCTGCATCTGTGGCAAAGGAGATCTTGGATGGGCTTGCACAGAGGGTAGGGAAAACATTTGAAGAGTTTATTGTTGATGAGTCGATTCCACATATTCCTGAAAAGGATATTGGAAGTCACTCTGATGATAAAGATACCCCTGAGTTTGAAGAAGTTGAAATAGAAGATATAACGCATGAGGAATACCCACAATACTTCAGACAAACTGATGAAGATTTGGTGTTTCCTGATTTTACTGAGATTCCTAATACGTCTGCAAAGAAAAAGGCAAAGAAGAGAAGTGCTGAGTTTGTAGAGAAGGTATTTGGAACTGATATGCCAGAATCTTCAAATAAGTCTGATGAATTGAAGAATTATTTGAAGAAACTAAGATTGATGGATGAGAACCGACCAAAGCCTGAAGCTCAAGGAAACTTTTATAGATTTCACAATGCTAAGTTCAGAGGCAGAGCTCTCGGGTGGACATACTTAGGCAGGCTGAAGTGTCTAGCTGCTAAGTGGGAATCAGGGATCTTGTATTTTTACAGATTCATTGACTTGCTAACTCTACCGTACTGGGCGATTAGAGATTTGTGCAGATTCCAAATGTCAGGCGCTTCAGTTAATAATTCTCATGTCGGTTGGTGTGCAGACAAGCTGGTTTGGGAAAGCAGAACTAGGTGGAACAGATTCAAACCACAATATCCCCGGAGGAAAGTTCACAGGGATATTGATCCCAGAACCAAGCTGAAACGGGTTACCTTGATTTATAAGGCACCTGAAGTGATGAGAAAGATACCTTTGATGCCTATGCCGCAACACTTCAGTGCTGATTTCATTTTCTGGTATTATGATTGGAGAAAGGCAGAAGCGGTGATTGTGTTGAGAGATGGAAAGGATAAATACAAGCATGTGCATGTATTTGATCCGATGTGGTTGATTAATTGCACTTTCGAAGACATCATCATGCTCTTTTATAATCCGATTCATCATGAGCCGAACGATGCAGATCAAGCAAAGAAATACACACAAGTTGTTGGTGTTTGCTTTGCATATGACATAAATGCTGGTAGTAATTTGGAGGGATAACTTGGCAAGATGGTGAAGATGGCAAACGTGTCAAAGCCTGTGAAGAGACGATTAGAGCCTGAGATGACGAAAGAACAAAAGAAACAGCTCAGAATCAAGTTGCTGAACAAAGCCATGGACGAGGACAGAAAACGATCTAATCAATAGTCGAGGGGGAGTTTGTAGATGCGTTTTGCGACTAGTGATTAGATAGTTAACATGTGTTAGAGAGGCTGATGGGGCGAAGGTAGGTTGATATGGGCGAAGGTGAAAAAGCAATGGGCGAAGGTAGAAGACTATGGACGAATCTAGAATGGACTAACACTGAAGAACACATTCGACCACAACAAGTGGGCGAATGTGGAAAAGCCTCACATTCGACCAGTCAAAGTGGGCGAATGTGCAGGTCCTATATATAGATTTTGTGATTTTGTAAGATTAAGAGAGTCATTAGGTGTGTGTGTTTTCAGGTGTTGTTCCAGAGAGGTTTGAGATAGTTTGTGTGTGTGTTAGATTAACTGAATTGAATTGTAATCAAGTTTTTGAGAAAGTTAATCTATGAAAAGTATTGAAAATGACTTTGATTGTGTTTTGATTTGAGTTTACATCAGTTTGTTCAAAGCTAGGGTTTCCGCACCTGGTTTTGTAACTTGTATGATCATATAATCCTGTTTTCGTGTCAAATCACGTCTCTACATTTAATAACTCTAATCATACTTCGATTCCTGCTACACTTAATCTCAAGATCTTTATTATCTGCTTCAAGTTTCTTCACTTTCTGCTCGATCTCATCTTGATTAGTCTTAGAAGCAACCACGATCTGTAGCATCTTTTCTTCATTTTGTTTAAACTTGGTTATTTCGGCCTGCTGAGCTATAATCATTTTCATCATGTCATCCATCCGTTTGTTAACCTGCTTCATAACATCATCTGAAACAGTAACTTTCTTCGACTTGGATGGCTCAGCTTCTTTTGCCTTCTGTTTCTGAGGATTCTTGAACATATCCAAAACATTATCCAGAGCAACATTAAAATCATCAACTAGTAATGTTTCAGACTCTTTACTCTTCTTCTGTTTCTTAGCAACCGGTGAAGATAGCTTCGATGATGTACCTGCATCAGGTATCTTTTTCCCTTTCAGCAACTGAGCAATTTCCTTCTCTCTCAACTGCTTAGTGCTAGATTTCTTTGCCATAGACTTGTGCTTCGGTTTTGGCAAATTCACTACCACAGTCTCACCTGTTTCCAGCTCATCCAGATTTATACTCAAACCTCCTTCATCAACATCTACAGTCTTCTTTTTCTGTGAAACTTCTTCAATTGTCTTGTTCAAAGATTCAGACTCACCAACCATAGTGGCCTTACGTTTGGTGGTCTTTACTCTTTCCTCTTCAGAATCCCATTGTTCATCAACCTCTGTTTCCTCTGAGTCAACTGAGTCTTCATCAACTAGACTAGTTCCCTTCTTCGCTGTTGTTTTCTTTCTGGTAACCTGTTGCTTAGAACTTCCCTGATCAGTCTTTGGTTTACCCTTCCCTTTGGCTCCAGCATTGACTACCTGTCTCTTCCTCTTAGTGTTTGCATCAGCATACACTAAAGGATCATCGTTGTCCGAGTCACTATTGTCATGTCTTGCTTTGTTCTTGCCAGGATCAGTGTAATCCTGACTAGCCAAAGCACCAAAAAGTCTCCTGTGAGGTGGCTTTTCATTGTCTGGCACACCTTTATATCCTTTCATCCTCACAAGTGTACGAATGTTCATGTGATCTTGACCTAGGATCATAGTTGGATCCTTCTTCAATTAAGGATACTTATTGTCAAAGATCATCATGAGAAACCTCGGATACAGCATAAATTGCTTCTTCTTCAAACCCTTCAACATCTCGAGCATGTGGTCTAAGATCATACCAGATACATTGAATGGTTTGTTAAGAGTTAACGCAACCATCAATGAACTCAAACTTGTCCTCATCACGTCGTATCCACCGCTCACACATCCGAATACATGGATAATAACATGTGCAAGATACTTGAACTGCACACTTAATTTCCCTTTATGCATAGACCCATCAGTAATCGGACCCTTGTACTTCATCCTCAAAAAGCATGCTTTCTGCTCAGTCCATGACAGCTCTCTAGGATCTTCACTTACTTCAAACTTTATCTGCAAAGCTTCTCTAATATCTGATTCAGTTAGAAACATCTCCATCCCCTGAATCTTGCTCTTGATGATAATTTGATTTTCCCAAAAATCATACTTAGCATTTCTGTAAAAATCTTCAACTATATCTTTGTAAATGATTGTTGGTGTAGCTAAGGCATGAATAACTCTGCTTCGCCTTAAAAACTCAACAATTCCAGCAAACTCAGTGTTCTTCTCGACATCTCCGACATAGGCACAGCAGTTGTGTGTCGGTTCGAACGGCCAACCACGTGGAACAGCTTCAGCTTCCTGGACAGGATCTGGTATAATATTCTCCACTGGTGCTTCAACATGTTCTGGTTGCTCAGCCATCTGCACATCAAAATCAGAAAGTACATCAAAATACGAAAACGACAAAATTTGAAAATTTTAAGTTTTTCAGGTTCCACATTCGCCCCATTTTACAAGGTCGAAGGTGAAATTTAAAGTACGAATGTACACAATATGGTACGAATGTGAAAAACTTATGCTTAAAAATTACATTCGCCCAAAATTATCTATATTCGCCCTAATCATTCTACATTCACCCGTTTATCGTGGACGAATGTGAACATGTTCATCCCAAAATTTAAAAATTTGCCAAAGTTGTAATTTGACCCAGATTTTGATTGATTTGTAACCTAAAATGGCCGATTAACACTCGTGAACCATCAATTGTATCAATAATTCAATTATCATCTGTTTTAAAGAGGAATTAGGGTTTATACGGTTCAAACAATCAATTTGTCATCTAAACATTGTTATTTTCCTAATTCCTGATATTATCTCCCCCTAAAACTGATGATAAATGAATCCTTAACAAAAACAATCATTAAAATCAGTCCAAACATTCCAGATTAGGAACCCTAGGGTTCGTAATCAATATCATCACAATCTGATCTGTTTCCAATGCCATTACCTGTAAATGATAGGGTAAAATGATCAGCAATCAACGAGGAACAATAAACACAATCAAAGAAAATCTCAGCAACAAGGTCTGGCTACTTAGAAAAATTTTGAAAACCTTATAATGAACTGGTCGAACCTGATAAGGCATATATATAGGAGGGCACATTCGCCCGTTTAAGATGGTCGAAGGTGAGTATATTCCACATTCGACCAATTAAATGGCCCGAATGTGGAACTTGACCACCCGAAGGTAAAATGGGTTTAAAAGAGCCACTTTCGCCCAAATCAAAAACGCACGAATGTGATGATTTTTCCACATTCGACCCAATTAAGGGGCGAATGTGAAATGGAAAAATCTGAAAATTTTGCCAAATCACGAATTCGAATCCCGTTCAACATTTTTCAATCCGTTAAGTCTCAAAAACTCATATTTTCACTTTTAGAATGATACAAAGCCCAGATGATTTCATCAAATCTCAGAAATTGACCATCAAACACCGTCGGTTATCAAAAATAAAGCAGAAATGTAAAAACTTTTGGTTTTTCTGAAATTTTATCAAAACACACCTAAAATGTTTTTGGTTTTTGTATCTTTTTGACAATAAAAGTAAAATGCATCAAAGTAAATCAAATCAGGAAACATTTTGTGATGTCCGGTAAGAGGATCATATCAGTTTTCTGAGAAATCTGATCACAACGTTGATCTTTTTGCTTAATATTATCATTAGAAACAGCATGTGACACGGCAATTGCTGATATTGTGGTCCACTTAAGCTCACATGCAGACTGTTACGCAATGCTTTAAAATGATACGAATTAGGTGTATTAGACTAACACATTGTGGTGCCCACACACACGACATACTCCCGTATCAAGTAATTGCAAAAAGCTTCGTCGTAACGCGTGATTATGCCAGAGTTATCCGTTATAGTTACAAAGTATATAGCACAGAGGTGTACAGGTCAGCAAACGAATGCAGCAGAGTAACATGTGCATATATACTAGGTTGAGGCTGATATCAACTACTGATTTGCATCAGTAAGTCAATACGATGTAATTATGATCTTTGATCGATAAAAACATAAAGTTCCTCAATTCGGTAACTTTCGGTTTTGGCATTTAAGCTCTTTTAGCAAATATTCTGATGAAACTAGGTCCGTAAATCAATACGACAAAAGTTTAATCAGAATATCCCGGATAACCATAACATAACGACCCGAAACTTCAGATTTTGGCAATCCTATCAAACGAAATTACGGTACTAAGACCATATGCCAATGAGGTGCTCAGCCACGAACGCGTAGTTCGTTATGTTTGTATCACTAATGCACGCAATTTTTAGTCTACGAAGCCTATCAGCACATCACACGTAGTCAACACACGCCTCATATTACTATACAATTCTTTAGCCTGTGTCAGATCCCCACTGATGTACTATCATTTCCTCTTTTTATCCTGAAAATCATTTTTTGGTTTTTCTAATTTTTAGGTCTTTTTGAATTTTTTCAATGTTTTTGGTTTTTCTGATAAAATGACTCCCCCTAAAATAAAGAACATATTTTTGGGTTTTTAATTTTTCTGAAAAACAATAAAAACTTGAAAGAAATTTTTTAAAACTAAAAAGCGATAAACCGAGGTGCTGATTAGTCCTGTTTTTCCTTTATGTTGTTGACTTTTAAAAGATATTCAAAGCGTGATCTGTCAAAAGCTTTTGTAAACAAATCTGCACGTTGATAGTCAGTATGGATTTTGACCATATCTATCAATTCTTTAGCGTAACAATCACGGATAAAATGGTATTTGATCCGGATATGTTTCGCTTTAGAATGATTTCCGGTATCTTTAGTTAATGCGATAGCGGCTTCGTTGTCACAGTGTATAGGGGTTTTAAGAAACTGCAAACTGTAATCAACCATCTACTGTTGGATCCAGAGCACTTGCGAACAGCAACTCGAGGCTGCAATGTACTCGGCTTCACAGGTAGACAGTGCCACGGAAGTCTGCTTCTTACACTGCCAGTGACTAACCTGCTCCCTAAAAACTGGCAACCAGCTGTAGTGGATTTGCTATCCTTGTCACAGCCGCCCCAATCTGCATCACTAAAAGCAATGAAATCAAAATCATCATCATTAGGGTACCAAAGTCCTTTCGAGGGACAACCCTTCAGATATCTAAGGATACGCTTGACCGCCGTCAGATGACTTTGTTTCGGCTTCGATTGATAGCGAGCACAGAGACACGTTGCAAACATAATATCTGGTCGAGATGCTGTCAAATACATCGTGATGCTGTCAAATACATTATCAAGAATATACAGGTTGTTGACGCGAGGTGCCTTCAACATTACCCACTCCTTTGGAATTTTGAAGCCTGGTTTGAGAATATAACAAGATTTATCATCAAAATGAACAGTAAATTGTTTATCACAGATTTGACTGACGCTCAACAGATTATAATCTATCTGCTTCACATATGAAATCCTCTCAAAGCTCACAATCCCATTACTCACGCTCCCTTCCATAGTGATATATCCGCCTTTATTCCCAGCGAATGCAACATATCCACCATTAATATTCTTTACATCGAATAATAATGCAAGATCCCCGGTCATGTGGCCTGAAGCTCCACTATCAACAATCCAAAGACTGCTAATAGGGCCAGCTGAAGCTCCCTGCACACGTCAAGTAAAACAGTTAGTTCTTTCGGGGGACCCAAGCCTGAGTCTTGGGTCTTGGAATATCATTGTTCAAAGAAACATTCTCATCAACACTTTGTTTTGGAACAATCTTTTTAGGATTATTCAAAACATTTTCCTTTTTCTCATTGGATTTTGAAGTTGAGGCTCCTGGAAAACCATTTGGTGTCCAAGATTGTTCAGTTCTTTTCAAGATACGAATCTGAGATTTTGGGTTCTCAGTTGGTTTCTGAACATTGTTTGCAAAGGAAACTTTCTTGGTTACCTTATCTGGCTTAACAGATTTAGGTCCAACACTTGACTTGAAAATAGGTTTTGGTGGAACCCTTTGCCTATCATTTGTTGTGTTCACCACTGGTTTTCTCCATGAATTTTCCATAGCAATCCGATTTCTACGATCATACTGAAATGGACGATTGTTCCTCGTTTGATAAAAAATGTTTTGATGATAAAACTGTTGTTGTTGAGGAACAACTCTTCTATGTGGTGGAATGTAATGATCAATCGGCTTTCTCATGGAATTCCTCACTTCAACTTCGTGCCTCTTATGCCTTACATACGGGCATTGAGCAAGTAAATGCCCTCTCTCCCCGCATTTAAAGCATGCACGGTATTCCTCAAAAACATTAGGAGCATTCGGTTGAGCAAATGATCGAACAGGTTATTGATCATTATACTGTTTGTTCCTCAAACTCTCAGGGAGTGGCCCTTTTGAGTAAGTAGGCTCATGAAAACCGTTTGCTTTGTTTTTGGGTTTAATGAACTCTGTGACATGAACCTTTGGTTCTTGAGGAACATCCAAAAACAATTTCTTTAAAATTGCCGGTGGAATCTCATTTGTTCTCTCATGTTTTGGGAACCAAATAGTGCTTTCTTGCCAATTTTATCAATCTTAGCATAGTTAGCATTCTTAATTGGAAATTCCTCGTCAGAGATGATCTTATCGGATCCTTCCATCCGATAAAACACCTTGACTGGTTTGTCACAAGGTTCATTTTTAACATCTTTCTTAATTTCTTTCTTAATCTCATTCTTTTCAGACTTTTTCTCACGATGTGCATTAGCCATCGGATGCACATGCTGAGATGATGACACTGGTTCATTAGTAATGATGTGATTTTCTTTTGGAATTTCACATGCATTAGCACTTTGGTAACTACCAGAGTCATCACTCTCAGAGTCTGAATCAACACTCTCAACTGTAACACCCTCATCATTCAAACCTAAAATTGGCCTCACATCGGAATGAGGATCACCAATACTTGAGGTATTAGACTCATTTTCCGACGATGAGTCTGATTTTACCGAGCTCTCCGGTGTCACTTGATGACAATTATGATTTTCAAAAAGCACCGCAGATGGCACAGACTTATAGTTAGTGGTTTGATCATCAATGATGTGGTCTACAACATAAGCAATGTGCTTATAACTTTCCAACTTCTTATTGACTTTTTCAGCAAAGCACTTAATGGCGGCCATTTCCAACTTGGTGTTTTCAATTTCATTAATATAGTTATTAATTGCAAGTTGTTTTAATGAAAGAGTATTTTTAAGATCGGAAATGTCCTTTTTATATCCATCAAGTACTTTATTGAAAGCCATCAATTCTTTGCGAGTAGATTGACAGTTGATGATAGCACTATCACGTTGAACGCGAAGTTCTTTGTTCTCCTCTGTCAATCTATCACAAGTTCCACAATACTTATCACTAGAATATCAGTGCTACACTCAGAACTTACAGGTTTAGGAGGATCTGTCATGGCCATCAAAGCAAAATGAGCTTCCTTTCCAGCGAAAAACTTGGAATAATCAATTCTGGTGAAGGCATCATCAGCAATGCACGACTTCCTCGTCTTCAGAAAATCTGCTTCTGCTAGCAACTGATCAATATCATCATCCAAGGATGTAACACTCGCTTCTGCATCTGATTCACTGTCTGAATCTGAATAAACTGTTTCACACTCCTCAAAACATCAGAAACTGTGTCAATCACCACTCCAGAACTTGCCTCCTCAGCTTTAACCTCAACAGGTTCAGTTTCCACTTCCACTTCTACCTCAGATTCATCAACTTCAACCTCAGTTTCTTCATTCTTATCAACTATCACCGACTCCTCAGTTTCAACCTGTCGGGCAACACAAGCCACATTTCCACCAGTGGTAATTTCCTCAACACCAATTTGCATTCCAGACCAGTCAAACCGTTCATCCTGTTGGATTACCAATGCTTGATTCTGATTTGTGTTCTGTTGGGTTTCATTTGGTGTAGTAATCGGTATGACTGTTCGGTTAGTGTTGTTTGGTGATTGGTTTTGAGTCTGGTTTGATGTGTTTGGTTGTCTGTTCTGATTGTTGTTAGAGTTGTTTTGTCGGTTTTGGTAGTTGTTTTGGTTTTGATAGTTGTTGTTACTTTGGTAAGAAACTTGGTTTTGGTTTTGTTGTTGACGGTTCTGGTAGCTTGCATTGAAAGGGTTTCTGTTACCTTGTTTTGGTGGCTGGGTGCGTTCCCATTTGAAATGACCTTTCCCTCCACAATTAAAACAAGTCACCTTCTCCTTGTTGAACCCGTAGGTTGTATTTGGAGAAGTTCCCAAATCAGTTCTACCCGTCTTTTCAATAAACTCCGTTGCCCTTCTCATTATACTCGCAAAAGCCCACTGGATGTCAATTAGTTCCATCTCTTCCTTGTCAATCTGTGCATAGTCTTCATTTGTCAAGTTATTGTTTCCAATTTGACTTGCAACCAACCCGTTATATGATGAAACCATTGCAGAGACTAGTGCAATATGTTGCTGAGCAACTTCAACAGTCACATTTCCCAGATTAGAAGTTTCCAAAACCACCGGTTGTTGACTGGGTTGAGTCATTGGATTCATGTATTGTGTTTGTTGAGGTGGTTGTTGTGATTGGCTTGCAGTATAGAATGCTGCTTGCTGCATTGGAGAGAACGGTGAAATGTAGGAATTATTGTATTGTTGTGGTGGTGGTGGTGTGTATGATGGTTGTGAGTAGGATGAGGTTTGTGCAATGTAGTTGATGGTTGGTTTTGGTGGTTCCATAACATTAGAAATACAAGCAACATGCGGTGCCACTACTCCTCCTGAACTCGAGTTTCCAACTGGTGCTGAAGTACCTCCAAAATATAAACTTGGATTCTGAGGAATCTGTAATCTTTTAGCTTTCCTCTTTTCCTCAAGCTCTTTGTTCTCCACCTTCTGCACAAACTCATTAATAGTCCAGAATTTGTAAGCATCCTTCTCTTTGAGAACTTCAACATGCTGATCCCAGTATGGTGGTAGAGCATCTGCAAACTTGTCCACCAAATCTGTCATAGGAATCTGTATACCATAACTAGACAACTCAGTTAGTAAATGACAATATCTAGGAGTTATTTCTTTTAGAGTTTCATTTCCAACATAAGTAAAATTCTCAAACTCTTTTCGCAACTCCTCCATCCTCAACCTTCTCGTATTCTCATTCCCATCATGCCTATTCTTGAGCACATCCCATAGTTGCTTAGACGTAGTGCATGTCCCAAACTGATGTAGTAAGTCGTTTGTGATCGCCTGAGTCAACTGGGAATAAGCTTTCTTCTCCACAGCAAACTTCTTTTTCTCCTCCTCTGACATGCTCTCCAATGGAACTGGTTCACCGGTGTTCTCCAAAACCGGTGCAGTGTAACCTCTAGCTATCATCCTCCATGCCTCTGCACCCTCCACTCCCATGCCTTCCAGATGGATCTTGAACTTTTTCTGCCACTGGTTATATTCTTGCATCTCCATGAGCTTAGGTGGCCGATTCCCGCTACATGAAGATAAGTCATTTATTAGTGTAGAAATAGCATTGGTAGTTTGAGTATTTACCACCGCGGCTGCTACTCCCCAATAGTCAGGTTGTGGTGTTGGAGGTGCAACACTCTGAGGCATCGAGCTAGTCATTGCTATGTAATTGATCGGTTGCGAAGACTGTGTGCTCGTCTTTTGGGCTGCCACTGTCCATTGGTCCATCACTTGCTGTTGTGGTTGTGTTGTTGCTGGTCTCGGGGTAGTCGGAAAATTCCACATGATGTTCACGAACTTCGAAAATCACAACACTTAGAAAATTTTCCAAACTTAGATCTACGTTCGCCCAGAATGATCCTACTTTCAACCAAATTGTTCACCTTCGTCCAAAAGAGTAACACCCGAATGTAGAATGTAAACCAGAATGTGAAATAACCAAACTAGTTTTCCACTTTCGTCCACTATAGGCTACGTTCGAACACTATTTTTCACCTTCGCCCGCCCGACGAATCGAAGGTGGAAATTTCTGCCCGAAAGTGAAAACTTCAAACACAAAATTCCAGGTTCGACCAAAATGTACCTACGTTCGACCAGAAAACACTCACTCTCGCCCACTCTAGGTCAGGTTCGCCCACATCAGTGTACATTCGCCCATTTTACTTTTGAAAAACGGTTACACTTTGAAAAAAGGTTATTTTGATCTCTGATTTTCAAAAGTTTATGGATTTGGATGATCTTTATCAGGTTTTGATTCGGAATTGATTTGGAACAACTTTAATTCTTGGAAAACTTGATTTTATCCACAAATTCAATTCTAAATCAATCAAAAACACTCAAAAACCATTTTCAATCAAAAACAGATGAATTTTGACCAAAATTAAGTCCAAATCAGCTCTGATATTATCAATTTTGTTGTTGTATGATCCGTATGACTCTGATACCACTTTGTAGTTGAAAGAATTTAGCTAAAACAGGAAAATATGATCATACAAGTCACAAATCTAGGTGCGGAAACCCTAGATATGAACAAAATGATAATACTCGGATCAAAACACGTAAAACATCATTTCAAAGACTTTTTCATAGATTAACTTTGATATAAACTTGATTACAATCACTCACACGTTAATCTAGACCTTTCTAACACTTTTACAAAATCCACACGAACCTGACCCTCAAACACACACTTTCTAAAACTCTATCTAACTTAGAAAACATCAAAATCTATTTATAGGTGCTGCACATTCGCCCCTTTTCATGGTGCGAATGTGGACTCTGTCCACATTCGCCCATCACCAAGGTATGAATGTGTCTTCTCTTCTGTCTGTATTCACCTTCGCCCACTTCTTCTCTACCTTCGCCCATCTTCTTCACATTCGGCTCTTCAGAAATCATACTAACACATGTTAACAATGCTAATCCAATCACTAGTCGCAATAAGTGCATCTACACCTTCCAGAACCCATTCGGTTGGATTTGGTTCCATGGTTGAATAAAGTAAACCAGTTAAGAACCACTCCTTGTGATTGGTCCACATGGCGTGTTGTGATTGGTTGTCAGGGTCGGCGACCTACCACTTGTACACGTGGCGCATTGTGGTGGACTGCAGAGGCTTCACTTTCTTCCTAGTGGCAGAGGGTGTCAGGCGGCTATCTTCTTCTGGAAGATAGGCTAAGGTGACGCCTGACACCTGGGAGGTTGTGCAGCAAGTGGGGCTCAAGGGGAGCTGCACCTTGGCACAGGAGGCTGCTTGTACTCCGTGGGTAGTCATCGCCAGGAATGACGATGCGCTGGCGCTTGGTAGTTTATACTTCACATATGTTGTTGGCTCCTTTGCTCCGCCGAGTATTGTTGCTCTGCGAAGGTGTGTCTTGGAGCCAATATTGTGGGGTAGGGTGCACCGGGGTGCTGAAATTGCTACCCTACCCCGTCAAAATCTTTATTAGAGACTACTTTAAACATGTAATAATATTTGGTTGGTCTCATCAGTGGCTACTTAAGGACAGGAAAAGATATGAAATTAAAATAACTAGGTTTGTTCGATGACGCACGTCACGCGTTTTGAATGCGATATCAAATTCGGATAAGGCAAAATGCATTGTTCATAACATTCTTGATCCCGTGTTTAATATGTGAGCACCTTTCACAATTATCGCAATGTGTCCACCCATTTCAGTTGGATTAGTAGCTGACTTCCTATGTATCATAGGTTCCAAACGAAGAGACATGTAAAAGTTATATAACGAAGGATATTTAACATGCAAAATCACAAAAATGACCTGTTGACCAAGTGTTTTATGAAAATAACCACTCGCGTCTCCTTGGAGAGACGAGTCACACATTCCGAGACGCTTTAGACGTCTCGACGTCTCCCGAGACGTCTTTAAATCAAGCCAATAACTCACCGCCACGTTATCACTCTCTCTCCTCAGTAATAATTACTTCTCCCTCTCTCCCCTCTCTCTATCCCAAGACATTACCAACCCCTGCACATCTCCAAAGAAAGAGAAATGCACTTTACAATCCTTTCTTGCTCATTTTCCACACCTGTAAACCACTCCAAAGAAAGAGAAATGCACTTTATAATCCCTTCTTGCTCATTTTCCACACCTGTAAACCAGACGAAATATTACGTATAGAGTTCACTCTGGTCACCCCTCATTTTCCTACCACCACCACGATGACGCTCCTTTCCTCGCCGTCCGTCATCCGATCACCGTGTCGGTGACAACGGCTCCGTAACAAACTCTCTCTTTGGAGAAACAGAGCAGGGTCGTTGGTGACAACAGCCACGTATTTCTCTCAGAAAACCCAGCCGCCACCACCACCGGAGATGTCACCAGAAAAAAACAAAGGGAGACGTCACCGGGAAACCCGTCGGAGACATCATTAGAGACGTCTGGTATGTGAGTTGTCACTGGAGACGTCTGGCAGGTGGGAGAGACACGTGTCGTCACCTAGCTTGTCCAAACCGGAAACGTCTCAGGAGATGCCTTGGGTGCTTTGAACTTGGTGACCTATCTCTCCAAAGAGACGGGAGGGGGCCATTTTGGTAAGTCACTTGGTCAACCGGCTATTTTCGTGATATTCCCTATTTAACATCCAGTGACTAGTTAGCTAACCTAGTCAAACCGGTCATTTAGTTCAGCCCCATGCTTATTGATAGAACAAAAACATGACTCTTTTACCAGTGATTGGACAACCAGCCTAATCGACCTGTTCATATAGTGCAATCCCACACAACGAATATCATCTACTATTGCATGATATATGACTAGCAACCAATGCTTCACTACTCTTTCTTTTGTTGTTTCCTGAAAAAGAAAACAAAAACTAATAATATTACTCGCCCTGAATCATTTAACTATAATAAAATTAGTCTCTTTTATACAAATGCATTTTGTGTGGTTAAGTTGATCTTTCTTGGTAGCGAGCTTGTGTCTATGGTATCTCTATTTTCATAATTTCATATACTTGTTTGCCCATACACAAATATACCACTGCTATGACCCTTTTAAAAATTGCCTAAAATAACTGTCTTGAGTAGGTGAATATCCTTATCTATGTTGTCAGCCATTTTTAACTTTGCTGGTGGGTACTTGTCTTTTTTTTAGTTTATAATTTTCACTTGTTTAAATTTATATTAGTTTGTTTATAATAGTTGTATTTAAGGTGTTTTTTTATTTGACTCCGTTGACTGCTTGGTTATATTAACCCTATTTGAAGTTAGAGGTCATCGGAAAGTAGCTTTTACATACCTTTCCTAGGTAATTCAAGGACCACTAAGTAGTTGATTAATCTGCACCCTCTTGTTTAAGATTTTGTAGGATATAGCATGAGTTGTCTATCCTTATAACTGCTTCAAACTGTGTCTAGTCACATGTTTGTTTCTTACAGCTAAGAAATCTCTTATGGGCAACCTCAAAATTACGTACCTTATGCAAAAGTACTCGATTATGCATTGGTATTCACTTCTCAAAAGGGGCATAGAAGTAATTAATGTTGCTATGCCCATCTTACACAACCCACTTAATAATGTTGACTAAATCAAACACTGCCTCCTTAAACCCTTATAAGAAAGACTTTATATTTTTGAAGTAGGACTGTAGGAAAATAACTTACCTTGAAAAATATTCATCCGACCCAGGTCAGAAGCGATGGTAATGGTGCAGATACTTTCATAGTTATGGCCATGTGTCCACCTGATTTCAATTGGATTAGCCTGACTTCATGTGCGTGATCTAAACGAAGAAAAACAGAAAATATATAGATAATTATACAATAACATATGACTAGGAATTCTTTTGAGCCTTCAACCTTTTGGCACATGAGTTCTATAATGTTATCGAAACCAACCCAGAGTCTGAATCGATGTCCCTCTCTCATCTCCTCTGCTCCTTGTTAGGCTTCATACATTTCATCCTCTTTAGGATGATGCCCATAAAGAAGTGGCATGAGTTTGGAGTTGTACATGGAAGAAACTGGATGAAAACATCTGTTCAAATTCTTTTGATTATATGGGGACACATGTGTTGAAATGACGATGAGGCTATGACGGAGGCAAGTAGGCAACACATGCACAGACAAAAACTGATAGAAAATAATGGGGTAAAAAAACACAAGGCCGGATTCGAACATGGATATCACTAAACACACATAGACATGCAAACCATAAACCACTACGACAAGACAAGAACATCAATCCCCACAACAAATATATAAAGACATAACAAAAAGGAGAAAAAAAATCAGTGTTGAAATCAATTGATTTATGAATAGTATATAATTAATTAATAGTACATAATGCATTTGAGTATAGGTCTGTATTCACCTTCGCCCACTTCTTCTCTACCTTCGCCCATCTTCTTCACATTCGGCTCTTCAGAAATCATACTAACACATGTTAACAATGCTAATCCAATCACTAGTCGCAATAAGTGCATCTACACCTTCCAGAACCCATTCGGTTGGATTTGGTTCCATGGTTGAATAAAGTAAACCAGTTAAGAACCACTCCTTGTGATTGGTCCACATGGCGTGTTGTGATTGGTTGTCAGGGTCGGCGACCTACCACTTGTACACGTGGCGCATTGTGGTGGACTGCAGAGGCTTCACTTTCTTCCTAGTGGCAGAGGGTGTCAGGCGGCTATCTTCTTCTGGAAGATAGGCTAAGGTGACGCCTGACACCTGGGAGGTTGTGCAGCAAGTGGGGCTCAAGGGGAGCTGCACCTTGGCACAGGAGGCTGCTTGTACTCCGTGGGTAGTCATCGCCAGGAATGACGATGCGCTGGCGCTTGGTAGTTTATACTTCACATATGTTGTTGGCTCCTTTGCTCCGCCGAGTATTGTTGCTCTGCGAAGGTGTGTCTTGGAGCCAATATTGTGGGGTAGGGTGCACCGGGGTGCTGAAATTGCTACCCTACCCCGTCAAAATCTTTATTAGAGACTACTTTAAACATGTAATAATATTTGGTTGGTCTCATCAGTGGCTACTTAAGGACAGGAAAAGATATGAAATTAAAATAACTAGGTTTGTTCGATGACGCACGTCACGCGTTTTGAATGCGATATCAAATTCGGATAAGGCAAAATGCATTGTTCATAACATTCTTGATCCCGTGTTTAATATGTGAGCACCTTTCACAATTATCGCAATGTGTCCACCCATTTCAGTTGGATTAGTAGCTGACTTCCTATGTATCATAGGTTCCAAACGAAGAGACATGTAAAAGTTATATAACGAAGGATATTTAACATGCAAAATCACAAAAATGACCTGTTGACCAAGTGTTTTATGAAAATAACCACTCGCGTCTCCTTGGAGAGACGAGTCACACATTCCGAGACGCTTTAGACGTCTCGACGTCTCCCGAGACGTCTTTAAATCAAGCCAATAACTCACCGCCACGTTATCACTCTCTCTCCTCAGTAATAATTACTTCTCCCTCTCTCCCCTCTCTCTATCCCAAGACATTACCAACCCCTGCACATCTCCAAAGAAAGAGAAATGCACTTTACAATCCTTTCTTGCTCATTTTCCACACCTGTAAACCACTCCAAAGAAAGAGAAATGCACTTTATAATCCCTTCTTGCTCATTTTCCACACCTGTAAACCAGACGAAATATTACGTATAGAGTTCACTCTGGTCACCCCTCATTTTCCTACCACCACCACGATGACGCTCCTTTCCTCGCCGTCCGTCATCCGATCACCGTGTCGGTGACAACGGCTCCGTAACAAACTCTCTCTTTGGAGAAACAGAGCAGGGTCGTTGGTGACAACAGCCACGTATTTCTCTCAGAAAACCCAGCCGCCACCACCACCGGAGATGTCACCAGAAAAAAACAAAGGGAGACGTCACCGGGAAACCCGTCGGAGACATCATTAGAGACGTCTGGTATGTGAGTTGTCACTGGAGACGTCTGGCAGGTGGGAGAGACACGTGTCGTCACCTAGCTTGTCCAAACCGGAAACGTCTCAGGAGATGCCTTGGGTGCTTTGAACTTGGTGACCTATCTCTCCAAAGAGACGGGAGGGGGCCATTTTGGTAAGTCACTTGGTCAACCGGCTATTTTCGTGATATTCCCTATTTAACATCCAGTGACTAGTTAGCTAACCTAGTCAAACCGGTCATTTAGTTCAGCCCCATGCTTATTGATAGAACAAAAACATGACTCTTTTACCAGTGATTGGACAACCAGCCTAATCGACCTGTTCATATAGTGCAATCCCACACAACGAATATCATCTACTATTGCATGATATATGACTAGCAACCAATGCTTCACTACTCTTTCTTTTGTTGTTTCCTGAAAAAGAAAACAAAAACTAATAATATTACTCGCCCTGAATCATTTAACTATAATAAAATTAGTCTCTTTTATACAAATGCATTTTGTGTGGTTAAGTTGATCTTTCTTGGTAGCGAGCTTGTGTCTATGGTATCTCTATTTTCATAATTTCATATACTTGTTTGCCCATACACAAATATACCACTGCTATGACCCTTTTAAAAATTGCCTAAAATAACTGTCTTGAGTAGGTGAATATCCTTATCTATGTTGTCAGCCATTTTTAACTTTGCTGGTGGGTACTTGTCTTTTTTTTAGTTTATAATTTTCACTTGTTTAAATTTATATTAGTTTGTTTATAATAGTTGTATTTAAGGTGTTTTTTTATTTGACTCCGTTGACTGCTTGGTTATATTAACCCTATTTGAAGTTAGAGGTCATCGGAAAGTAGCTTTTACATACCTTTCCTAGGTAATTCAAGGACCACTAAGTAGTTGATTAATCTGCACCCTCTTGTTTAAGATTTTGTAGGATATAGCATGAGTTGTCTATCCTTATAACTGCTTCAAACTGTGTCTAGTCACATGTTTGTTTCTTACAGCTAAGAAATCTCTTATGGGCAACCTCAAAATTACGTACCTTATGCAAAAGTACTCGATTATGCATTGGTATTCACTTCTCAAAAGGGGCATAGAAGTAATTAATGTTGCTATGCCCATCTTACACAACCCACTTAATAATGTTGACTAAATCAAACACTGCCTCCTTAAACCCTTATAAGAAAGACTTTATATTTTTGAAGTAGGACTGTAGGAAAATAACTTACCTTGAAAAATATTCATCCGACCCAGGTCAGAAGCGATGGTAATGGTGCAGATACTTTCATAGTTATGGCCATGTGTCCACCTGATTTCAATTGGATTAGCCTGACTTCATGTGCGTGATCTAAACGAAGAAAAACAGAAAATATATAGATAATTATACAATAACATATGACTAGGAATTCTTTTGAGCCTTCAACCTTTTGGCACATGAGTTCTATAATGTTATCGAAACCAACCCAGAGTCTGAATCGATGTCCCTCTCTCATCTCCTCTGCTCCTTGTTAGGCTTCATACATTTCATCCTCTTTAGGATGATGCCCATAAAGAAGTGGCATGAGTTTGGAGTTGTACATGGAAGAAACTGGATGAAAACATCTGTTCAAATTCTTTTGATTATATGGGGACACATGTGTTGAAATGACGATGAGGCTATGACGGAGGCAAGTAGGCAACACATGCACAGACAAAAACTGATAGAAAATAATGGGGTAAAAAAACACAAGGCCGGATTCGAACATGGATATCACTAAACACACATAGACATGCAAACCATAAACCACTACGACAAGACAAGAACATCAATCCCCACAACAAATATATAAAGACATAACAAAAAGGAGAAAAAAAATCAGTGTTGAAATCAATTGATTTATGAATAGTATATAATTAATTAATAGTACATAATGCATTTGAGTATAGGTATTGTATTAACTGATACCTGATAATGTATACAAGGTGACAACCAATTGACCATTAGTCAAAACCTCTATTTTACTTCTCTATGTGCATTAAACAGAAATATATGCATTAAAACTAGGGCTTTAAACAAACTAAACGTTCAGCTAACAGTTCATGAAATATTCGGCGGGAAGTTCATTTGTAATTGTTCTTTTAATAAATGAACAAACACAAACAAGAAATTTTGTTCGTTTAGTTAATCAAATGAACATGAACAAAGGTCGCGTTCGTTTATTTATGTTCGTGAATGTTCGATAACGTGTTCGTTTATGTTTTTTTTTGTGTTTGATAGTTCATTATGGTTTCTAACTTTTTATTTTAAATTAAAGTACTTCAAATTTCCCAGTGGTAGATTATGTAATATATTAGTGTATCACATATTAGTATTACTTTAACTAGTTTGATTAACTGTTATTTTTGGTGGATTAAACGAGGATTTCAAGTTTCATATTATAAAGTATTTTTGTGAGACGTTATGTGATCAAAATTATATCAAGTATATTTGGGTAATTGGCCAGGTTTATATATTTTGGATGGGTAATGTTAGTGATGAAATTTTCATAATTTAATATGTGTTAGTTTGTGTTATTGTTCGTTAATGCCTATATGTGTTCGTTTACGTTCATTGGTGTTCGCTTTTGCCCGACACCTAAGTTTAACAAAAAAAGAAAAATGAATATGAACACATTGCTTAACAAGTTAACACGAACAAAAACCTTGTTCTGTAACTCTTAATGAACAGTTCGTGAACACGTTATTTCCTTAACAAACAAACATAAACAAAAACTCTCGTTCGGTAAGTGTTCATGAACATTTTGTGAACACATTATTTACTTAACAAACAAACACGAACAAGGCCATGTTCATGTTTGTTTGGTTCGTTTACAGCCCTAATTGAAACTGAACGTTGATGTTTGTTATTTGTAATTATAATAAAGTTTGCCAGTTACTGAAATTGTCAGAAACTTGACAGTATTAGCAAAGTTAAAAATTGTTTGAAATAAGTTTACGTATCTCATATTCTAAGTTGATTTTTGGGATTGGTTCGAGGTCGATTTTAATGTGATAGAAACCCCATTGAGCTATTTGTAACTAGCTACGATGATAAACGGGGAACCCTGATATCCAGGTAGAAACCGCGAATTCAATCAATAATGTTTATGAAATAATCAGACGCTCATTTGTTATATAATTGAAGGAAAAGTATACAGTACAAAGTATAAAAGCGTACAAACTGTGAGAACCAACTAAAACTCGCCACGTGGCAGACGGGTTTTTTTTTATCCTGCAATTAAGTACTCCAGTCAAAGGGTAATACGGTCTTTCTATATATCCCTGCAATCACGTTGCAATCATTTTTCAAAATATAACTGCATGATCACGTAAAAATTCAAATTCATAATAAACCTAATTCGACGTTTAATCAGTCGGCGATTTTCAATAATAGTATCAAAGTTCTTAAGTTTGCATTAACAACTGAAGATTCATACATCATGTTTGGTAAATAATAGTCGAATATTAATATATAATGTTTGCGTGATTAATCTATACTTGATCGTCGTCCATTGGATGTTTATTTATATGAATTGTGGTGAATTATACTTGTTTTTTGCAGATCTAAATGAAATTCCAGACATTAACGTCAATGTTGATGGAGATTTTGAAAGTAATGTGTTAATTTTACTTATTCTATAGCTCGATTTGTTTTGATATATGATTCAGTTGTTGTTTTTGCTTTCAGATATTGTGCCCGATGATCCTAATAATGAAGGTCAAGTGAATTCGATTGAGGATTTCAATTTTATTGAAGAACACCGAAGAGTTCAAGGTTTTATCATTAAATTTACTATTCAGTCATTTGTGTTTGTATATTACAACGTTTTTGTAGATCTAGTATGTATTTTGTTTATTTCTGATTGAATGTGTTTTGATTATAAGTTTTCTGGTTGTTAATTGTAAGTTTCCTGCATGTTATGTCATGATGTTTTACACTTTATTATTTGCGTTTAATTATAAGTAATTGCGTATAAATGTCTAATTTAAGATTGTCATGCATGTTTATTTGTAAGTTTTATGCATGTTATATAATTTATTAACAGTTTGAATATTTGCATTTTTATTATTAGTAATTGCGTTTAAAAGTTTGTTTTTAAGATTTTAAGGTGCTGATATTATTTTTTTTATACAATGATGTACTAGATTATGTTTTTTGATATATGTGTAATGGAATTCTAATTGTATTTTAGCTATTAATCATTACTTTATTTTCGTGTATTTTTTTGATCAAGTTGCGTTTAAATGTAAATTTGTAGAATTGTGTGAAAAAGATGTTGTAGAAGAAGTAAAACATATTTTTAACCCAGAGGTTGAAGGAATTCCCAAGCCAGAAGTTGGAATGGAGTTCGACAGTCTAGAACAAGCCTACCAGTTTTATAAGGAGTATGCAAGGAAGTCAGGTTTCTGTGCCAGGAAGAGCACTCAAACTGTTGTTCGGAATATTATCACTACTAAGTATTTTACATGTTACAAAAAGGGATTTAAGAAAGATTGTAGTGAAGATTTAGTTATTCATGGCGACAGTTCTAAAAAAAAGATCAAAAGGCTGAGGAAAAGACCGTCTACTCGTACTGGATGCTTAGCACATATTTGCGTTTCTTCTGAGGATGGAAAGAAGTACAAGGTTTATAAGTTCGTTGAAGGCCACAATCACCCTTTTGTGTCACAGTCTGATATGCATTTGTTAGCAGCTAATAGGCACTTAACATATGTTCAAGAAGAAATTATTTGTGATTTATCTGCATTGAACCTTGGTCCGGTGAAAGCGTTCAACATTATGCGGACAAAATATGGTGGATTTGAACACGTGGGGGCAACTGCTGTTGATTGTAAAAACTTTAAAAGTGGTTTAAACAGTTTCATTGGTGAATATGATGCTGATATGACTGTTTCTAAGCTGAATGACAAGAAAAAGTATCTTCCGGACTATTCATTTGAGTATTCCACTGATTCTAATAATGCTCTTACTGCGTTATTCTAGGCAGATGCTCTATGCAAGAATAACTATATGGAGTTTGGAGATGTCATTTCATTTGATGCGACATATAACACCAACAAGTAGGTCCAATATATATATTTTGCATCTTATGTATATTTTCTCTTCTTTTATCTAATGTTGATTTTATGTTTTTTTAGATAGAAGATGATATTTGTCCCATTTACTGGTATCGACAACCATTGTCGCAATGTAACCTTGATGCTGGCTTGTTGTCTTCTGAAACTACAGAATCATACAAGTGGCTGCTGGAGATGCTTGTTAAATCATTTGGAAAACATCCAAAAGTAGTTGTTACTGATAAGGACGCTGCGATGAAGAATGCTATACAGTGTGTATTTCATTCTAGCAGACATAGACTGTGCATGTGGCATATAATGAAAAAAGTTTCTGATAAGGTAACCTTTTATATTTATATTATACTTGCGTCCTTTTTAATATTACGTTTGCGTTTAAAGTTTATCATCAATATAACAGTTGTGTTCAAACTACTATAAAGTTGCGTATTAGTTTTTTTATCATTTGTTTGTGTTCCCAATTTGTTTATTTTTGCTGAAACCTTTATTTTATAGGTTGGAAATGCGTTATGTAATGATGATGAGTTCAAACGTCGCATATGTAGTATAGTTTGGACAGATTCAATTGGCCCGGAGAACTTTGATTTTGAATGGGGTGTTATAATGATTATTTACCATCTAGATGACAATAATTGGCTTACTGAGTTGTTTGAGTTGAGATCAATGTGGATTCCAGCTTTCTGCCGTGACGAGCCTATGTCTGGTCTGATGTGAACAACTTCAAGATCAGAGAGTGAGAACCACTTTTTCTGTCAAGCTGCTAATTCTCAACTAACACTAGTTGAGTTTTTAAATCAGTTTGAAACATCAATGGAGGCGTAAAGGTTTTCGCACAGGAAAAATGATCATGACTTTAGGCACACTAAGCCTGATCTTTGGACCGACAATCCACTTGAGGCGCAAGCAGCGAAGATTTTCACACGCACCATTTTATGACATTCAAGATGAAATATCTGCTGCGTTTGATTTGATAAATGTTCAAACACAAAAACATACTGAATGGTTTTTGAAGAATTTTGTAGAGGATTCCAAGGCATATGGAGAAGGTTTGCTGCAGGTAAAGTTTGTTTTTTTTTGATGATTTTTTGAAGAATTCTATATGTAAATTTTATTGTTTGCTTCTTAACATATTACTATTTGCGTCTTAATTAAAAATACAGGTTTTGATCAAGAAGGAAGGGAAGAATCCTGAAGGTGTAATTGGCATATGTACATGCAAAAAATTTGAACAATATGGGTTGTTATGCAGACACATTTTCTTTCTGTTCAAGTTGTATAGAGTCAAAATTTTCCCCAATCGATATGTATTGAAACGGTGGACGCAGGAGGTTGTTCCCAATGAGATCAGCCACGCGTTTGATGCTGCTGATTTTGGGGATGATAAACTCAAGCGGGCTAAACAATTTGCTAGAGAAATTATTTTTGTTGGTGAGTATCTTGCCAACAATCTAATACATGATATGAATGAGCTTTAAAAGGTTAGGTATCAGATGAAGAAGACGACGGATAAGGTTGAGGAGGTAAGGGCAAGTAAATCGGAGCAGACCAAATATGATAGATATGCGAGTTTGCTTGGCTACAACAAACCATTGGAGGCAACTGTCAGATTACCCAATGGTATAAAGAACAAAGGCCGAGGTAAACAAAAGAGGATGATGTCACAGAAAGAGAAGGCTATAAGTCGCAATGGGAAAAAACATCGCGCATGCAAGATTTGTCGTGAAATAGGGCATGACAGACGTAAGCATGCGAAGGAGCAAACTGGTCAGAATCTCGAGCTTGTTGATGAACCTGATGAAGATGTTAAAGTTAATGATTCAGATGTGTTTGAAGAGGATTAGGTGATGGATGATGTGGGGTGTAGATGCGTTCTGTGCGACTAATGCTTCGGATTGAAATAATAAACATGTGTTAGTATAATCGTAAGGGCGAAGGTGGATTAGAGTGGGGCGAATGTGGAGTTGGATGGTCGAAGGTAGAAGAAGTTTTGAAGAATGTCTATGTTCGAGCTGATATGAAGGTCGAATGTGAAAAAGTCCACATTCGTACCTACGCTAAGGGCGAACGTGCAGATGTATAAAAGCTTGAAGTTTGTTTTAATTGTTAACTTGGGTCATTGTGTATTGTCTAGGTCTGAGTAGAGCTCTCTAGAGTGTGTGTTAGTGAAGTATTGATCAGATTAACTTGTAAACGTTATTATCATCATATTTTGACAAGTTATCTATGAAAATGAGATTTGAAAAGCCTATTTCATGCGTTTGATTCATTGATTATCATTTTGTTCTGTTCTAGAGTTTCCGCACCTGGAATAGTGACTTGTATGATCAGATTTCCTGTTTTTAGATAAAACGATTCATTTATAAAGTGGTATCAGAGCCAATAGAGATCATACTACAACAAATTGATAATTTCTGAACTGATTTAGACCCAAATTTGATCAAATTTTCTCTGTTTTCATAGAACAATGGTTTTTGATGCAATTTGAAGGATTTGGATTAGATTTCATGGATAAAATCAATAATTCGAAGTATTAAAGTTGTTCCAAATCATTTCCGAATCAAAACTTGATTAAGATCATCAAAATTCATTAACTTTTGAGAACTTCAGATCAAAATAACCGTTTTTTCAAAGAATAACCGTTTTTTAAACAAGAATGGGTCGAACCTAGAGAGCTCAGGGTCGAAAGTGGGATTTTAGGTCGAACCAAGGAGATTTAGTGGTCGAAGGTAGCCATACTTGGTCGAACCTAGATCTATGTTGTGTTGGTTTTCTACTTTCGGGTCAAAAGGTTCACTTTCGGTTGACCGTGAGGACGAAAGTGAAAATCAGAGGGACGAAAGTGAGATTTTCTGGTCGAAAGAGAGTTTGTTAATTAGATTTCTACATTCGGATCAGTTTTTGAGGGCGAAAGTGAAGGAAATTGCACATTCGTACTCACGATTTCTTTGACAAGGGCGAACGTAGAAATTGTTTTGTGAAATTTTTCAAGTGTGTCGTATTTCCAACTTCAAGAACAATATGTGGGGATTTCCGACTACATCGACACCGAGTACAACACAACAACAGCAAGTTACCATGGACCCGTGGACAGTAGCTGCTCAGAAATCGAATACTCAGTCTACGCAACCAATCAACTACTTAGCAATGACGAGTTCGATTCCTCAGAATGTTGCATCATCTTTACAACAACCAGTAACTGATTACTGGGGTGTAGCAGCCCCAGCGGTACACACTCAAACTACTAATGCCATTTCTACTCTAATCAATGATTTATCTTCAGGTAGTGGGAACAGACGACCCAAGCTGATGGAGATGCAGGAGTATAACCAATGGCAGAAGAAATTCAAAATTCATTTGGAAGGTATGGGACTTGAAGGAATTGAGGCATGGCAGATGATTGCAAAAGGATATGTGGCACCAGTGTTAGAGAATACCGGTGAACAGATTCCACTTGAGAGTTTGTCTGATGACGAAAAGAAGAAGTTCAAGGTGGAAAAGAAGGCGTATTCACAACTGACCCAAGCGATTACAAATGATCTGTTACATCAGTTTGGATCGTGTACAACTTCCAAACAAATATGGGATATGTTGAAGAATCGTCATGATGGTAATAATAGAACGAGAAGGCTAAGAATGGTGGAATTGAGGAAAGAATTCGAGAATTTCAGTTATGTTGGGAATGAAACACTGAAAGAGTTGACTCCCAGATACTATCACTTGTTAACTGAATTGTCAAGTTATGACATTCATATTCCCATGTCAGATTTGGTGGATAAATTTGCTGATTCTTTACCATCATACTGGGATCAACACATTGAGGTACTTAAGGATAAAGATGCTTACAAGTACTGGACCATCAACGAGTTTATCCAAAAGTTGGAAAACAAAGAGCTTGAGGAGAAGAGGAAAGCAAAAAGGTCTCAAATTCCTCAAAATCCAGAGTTGTATCATGCTAGTACAACATCTGCTGCGGGTAACTCAAGTCTTGGTGGAACAATTGCTCCTCATATAGCATGTGTTTCAAGTGTTATGGAACCACCCACACAACCGATCAACTATCTAGCTCAAACCTCATCGTATTCACCACCATCATATACACCACCACCATAAACATACCCAAATTCTTTTGTATCACCATTTTCTCCAATGCAATAAGCAGCATGTGTCACACCCTCAAATTTCCACTGCGGAGTTTTACCGCGAGGCGCATGACAAACCAGGATCCATAGCCATAAGTATCATGAACGACTCTAAATGCCCAAACCATTTAGTTCGTTTTAAAGAAAAAGTTTCAAAGTTTAACCAAACAATTTAAAGTAATGCGGAAGCGTAAACAAAGTAAAACAATTGCAAAAGTCTGCGCAAAACAACGCGCCCAAAACCAAAGTTTAAAAGTTACGAAATAATAAATGTTCATAACCCAAGACACAGATGATGCATGCCCTAAAACGTGCTCCGTACCTAAGGACCTGCAAAGCATGCTAAAATGTGTCAACATAAAGTCGGTGAGTTCACAAAGTAAGTAAGCGATGTAAATAAAAATGCAGGTTCTCAAAACCCGAAGAATCAAGTGTACAACGTTGGCCTCCCAGACCCTGTAAACAATAGCTAATTCAAATGTCAGGGGTAGCTAGCCCACTCATGATAACTAAAACCGGCGAATACCGAACTACTAATGAACAAGTTCCCATAACCGGGATAAGGATGCCTTGCATCATTGTCCATCGACAATGATATTATGTTTGAAGCTAATAGTTCACACCCGTGCTCCCAGCACGATGTGAGGTTTGTTAGACCTAATAGCGCTATCAACTAATTAACCCGCTTGCCCAACCGGCAATTGATTCGGTATTTTGAAGGACTTAAAAGATATGTTTGGTTTAGTTCATCAAGGACATAAATATGAATTAGTAAAAGTAGATTCACCCCGTGAACCATGCACCCCAAAACCCGGGATGTGTAAAAGAAAGTAGTCTCAAGACAGACTAGAAAACGTTACCAATGTAGTCTCAACCCGAGACGCATGCTTTGAGAAAAAGTAGTGAAACTCACCTTAGGTTGCAAGCAAAAATATCCAAACTTCAACGTAATAGAGACTCGCTACCGACTCCCTATTATATGTGTCACTATGTGAGTACACGTGCATAACCAATATACCACATAGTACGTTTATTCGATTCTTTTAAAAGTTCAAAACCGTGTAGTGATACCTAGTGACTCTACATGCACAAGTATGTCCTACGTATCCCGTTGGTGATCATGGTGACTATTATGAGTTTAACACATCAAACACATCTCATGCAAGTTTCTACACAAATACATGTCAATTGCATACCATAAACAACTTCAAATAGTCACATAAAGACTTCGTACACAATCTGCGTTTTTAGGACAGATTGTGCACTGTGAAAAACGCATCATTTAACCCACTTAACGAATGAATTAAAATCCCAAATTTTTACTGAGTATTCATGGGGATTCAGTTGTAAACCCCTATTTTTATTTTGTCTTAAAACCAAACACAAAAATTATAAAAATTCGTAGAACACAGCTATGTCCAGAAAATTTTCAAAACAGGTCAGTTTAGTAGAAAAATTCCCAAAAATTGTGTATTCATCCAAACGGGATGAATCCACTTGGAAAAGCCGAGTTTTTCCAATGTTGACCTACTGTAAAAATTTCATAACTTAATTCTTTGTAAATCTCCAGTTATGACCATTTAAAGTTGACCCAATTTTCAATTCCGAAAATCTGATATGACCCCTAATCAATTAAAATTCCAAAAACTATTCAAACGACGTCCACAACAGACGATTTTGCCCATTAAGAAAAGCTAAGACAATTTATAATACAACCATGCAAAGGAATCATCGAAACAAACACTTTAATATCACGATATAGACCCTACAAGTCGGTCTAAACAATCTGTCCAGATTTTTAAACATGTCAAAACCCTAACTATAATGAGTTTTACTTGCATATTATCGACCAAGAACGTCCTATCAACCTCCTAAACATGTAACATGTCAAATTCATATAATGTAGCAGCCCAAACATGCAAGGTTTTATCACAAATATTATTATTTATAAACCCTACATGTTCATAAACCAAAACTATGCATTAACATGTAGTACACCACATAATAATCACAAAGCTTAATGTTTAGCATGTTAATCTTTTATAAAACTTATGTTTTGATCATTATAGACCCACATCAGATTTGGACAAACAAGTTTTGTGGTGTTTTAAAACATAATTAAATAGATTAAAACATAAAGGATTAGATATTATACCCAAAGCACTTCACAATCACGAACCGAACACCTTCCAAGCTTCCCGAATGGTGTTCTTGAGCCTTAGCAGGTGTTGAGGGTATATATTTTCGTAATAGGGTGTTTAGAGGCAGATTAGGGTTGTGTGATTATGAAAAGTGAGGTTAAAAATTGATTTATAATAGCTTAAGTCGGTTTCCTCACGAATTGGGCTTGAAGATGTGTTGTGGGCAGCGCCTGGCCTGTTCCCACTTGGGCCCAACGTGAAGAACCACCGTTCACACGCCTTTGCTATTACTTCCTGACAACAAGTTCCCCTTCTATGTATTTTTGTCGCCACATGCATTAATAACTTAGCTATCCACCAATTATTATTGTTATTATATTTTTTTTGTCGTTCTTGAAGGCCATCACCTCACCTGAGGTTAATAATATTTGTGTAATTGTTTTTGGTTGACTTGGCCATGTGCCAACGTCAACTTCACCATTCTTTTTTTTTTTCATATTTATATATATATATAGTAAGTAATATGTATTATAATAAATCTATAAAATATTTAACCCAAATATTTTATAACTAGTTTATAACTTCAGGCCTGATCATAGTTAGTTACGGACCTGGTCTCGTATACTCGCGTACAAAAATTAGTTTCGTTTAATAACATGTAACGCCATCTAAATTCACAAATAAATTCACATAAGCACATAATTGTAAATAATATCAAACGAGTTATTCTACAATTATTAGTTTTATCGTTTCACCAACGTTCAGGGTTCAAGACTTGTGTATGCAGTTGTTCACCTATAACCGTGTATCATGTGACTCACTTAACTAACCCTAGTTAAGTAAAATGTTGTGAATGTAAATAAAGTTAACTAGAGTTTAGTTAAAGTAGGAACCTGAAAATGCGGGTGTCACAGCATGTTATTCTGCAAATCAACCACAACAACAACCTCAACAACAACAATACACCTCTCAGATGAATCAGGCTAATCAGAGACCAGTAGTGTTGGAGACATCTAACATGAATAATGTCACTGTGGAAGTTGCTCAACAACACATTGCTTTGGTTTCAGCAATGGTTGCCTCGTATAACGGTTTAGTAGCAAGTCAAATTGGTAACAACAATTTAACCAATGAGGACTATGCTCAAATCGATAAAGAAGAAACGGAGCTTATTGATATACAGTGGGCTTTCGCAAGCATTATGAGGTGAGCAACAGAGTTCATCGAGTCAGACTGCGTTTCAAATCTGACTGGTTCAACGCTTGTTCACAGACTTGATTTTCCGTTCAGTGATGCCCAAACAAACACCCTGTCTGCCACGTCTATGACCGAATAAGACTTTTGCATCTACCCAACCAAACAGGGTCAAAGAAGGCAAATGCAAGCTTCTTCGGTGATATGAATCAAGGTAAACAAATACAGAAAATGGTAGAAGAAAAGAACATTAATCACACATGATAATTGAGAAATCGAGTAGGAACTTTGTTTAAATAGAGGGGATTTGAAACTCCTTTGACATTGAATTGGTAACTTCAATTCAAGGCTTTTCATTTGCAAACCAAAAACAGTTTACAAATCATCAGAGAATTGAATGTGAGGAAGATTGATGAATGAGTTGCATTAGCGATTTCTACAATTACTATCAAAGTTTGTATAGTAGGGGTATAAAGGGAAGAAAATTGGTAAAAATTAGAGATTTACATTGTGCCTCTTCATATGCCATCTTAAAAGTGTGACAAAATTACAATCCTATCCATCGAGTTTCTTTAATCTACTATAATATATAATATATAAATATAACCTATTGTGGGACCCTTGGCACATTCTCAGGCCATCTTATTATGTTTTTCCCATCCATTTTTAAAGACACTTCCTTAACACGCTTTCTTTCTTTTTTTTTCCTAATTATCCTCACAAACCCTAGAAAAAAAAAATCATCTCTCTAAATCGACTTTTGTCTTCCATTTCTAAATCGACCTTTATCTTCCACTTTGAAGATACTAATAAGTTGTTCATCTCCTTAAATGCCATTCTTCATCTTATATTTATCATTTTCAAAGATACCTTAATCATTGATACAAGTGTAAACTGTTATGCGCTTAACCAAGTAATACAAAAATAAGATCATTTTTCGAAGATAAAGGTTACAGCTCAGTATCATAATCATGGTTCGGTATGTGTGTTTCTTTTAATGTTTACTTTGTTTGTATTTAACTATAAATGATTGTGTTCTTTATAGCCATGTCCGTCTTTGCTCTTTCATCCGCTGATTTCAGACGATTTCTATTGGTACGTATTTTTTATTTCGATAGCATAATTGATTGCTATTGCTCTAATGTAGAAAAGATGATATTTTTGTTTTCTTATTGAACTTGAATGATTTTGATGTAAGTTTATTAATTTAATGTCATATTTAAATTAAAAGGACGAGTGACATAATAATAACCATTTAATATGTACATACCCACACTTGAAAGGGTTGAACCACTTATACAATGATGATTTAGCAAGTAATACTTAATTTTAGTTATGAGAAGTGTTTTTAGATTTATGAACTATACCACTTTTATTTCTATACTTATGACTTGTGCAAATTAAACTATTTAAACCGCGTACTACACGTCAATTGCATACCATAAACAACTTCAAATAGTCACATAAAGACTTCGTACACAATCTGCGTTTTTAGGACAGATTGTGCACTGTGAAAAACGCATCATTTAACCCACTTAACGAATGAATTAAAATCCCAAATTTTTACTGAGTATTCATGGGGATTCAGTTGTAAACCCCTATTTTTAGAACACATCTCAGGTCAGTTTAGTAGAACTAAACAGGTCAGTTTAGTAGAACACATCTCATGCAAGTTTCTACACAAATACATGTCAATTGCATACCATAAACAACTTCAAATAGTCACATAAAGACTTCGTACACAATCTGCGTTTTTAGGACAGATTGTGCACTGTGAAAAACGCATCATTTAACCCACTTAACGAATGAATTAAAATCCCAAATTTTTACTGAGTATTCATGGGGATTCAGTTGTAAACCCCTATTTTTATTTTGTCTTAAAACCAAACACAAAAATTATAAAAATTCGTAGAACACAGCTATGTCCAGAAAATTTTCAAAACAGGTCAGTTTAGTAGAAAAATTCCCAAAAATTGTGTATTCATCCAAACGGGATGAATCCACTTGGAAAAGCCGAGTTTTTCCAATGTTGACCTACTGTAAAAATTTCATAACTTAATTCTTTGTAAATCTCCAGTTATGACCATTTAAAGTTGACCCAATTTTCAATTCCGAAAATCTGATATGACCCCTAATCAATTAAAATTCCAAAAACTATTCAAACGACGTCCACAACAGACGATTTTGCCCATTAAGAAAAGCTAAGACAATTTATAATACAACCATGCAAAGGAATCATCGAAACAAACACTTTAATATCACGATATAGACCCTACAAGTCGGTCTAAACAATCTGTCCAGATTTTTAAACATGTCAAAACCCTAACTATAATGAGTTTTACTTGCATATTATCGACCAAGAACGTCCTATCAACCTCCTAAACATGTAACATGTCAAATTCATATAATGTAGCAGCCCAAACATGCAAGGTTTTATCACAAATATTATTATTTATAAACCCTACATGTTCATAAACCAAAACTATGCATTAACATGTAGTACACCACATAATAATCACAAAGCTTAATGTTTAGCATGTTAATCTTTTATAAAACTTATGTTTTGATCATTATAGACCCACATCAGATTTGGACAAACAAGTTTTGTGGTGTTTTAAAACATAATTAAATAGATTAAAACATAAAGGATTAGATATTATACCCAAAGCACTTCACAATCACGAACCGAACACCTTCCAAGCTTCCCGAATGGTGTTCTTGAGCCTTAGCAGGTGTTGAGGGTATATATTTTCGTAATAGGGTGTTTAGAGGCAGATTAGGGTTGTGTGATTATGAAAAGTGAGGTTAAAAATTGATTTATAATAGCTTAAGTCGGTTTCCTCACGAATTGGGCTTGAAGATGTGTTGTGGGCAGCGCCTGGCCTGTTCCCACTTGGGCCCAACGTGAAGAACCACCGTTCACACGCCTTTGCTATTACTTCCTGACAACAAGTTCCCCTTCTATGTATTTTTGTCGCCACATGCATTAATAACTTAGCTATCCACCAATTATTATTGTTATTATATTTTTTTTGTCGTTCTTGAAGGCCATCACCTCACCTGAGGTTAATAATATTTGTGTAATTGTTTTTGGTTGACTTGGCCATGTGCCAACGTCAACTTCACCATTCTTTTTTTTTTTCATATTTATATATATATATAGTAAGTAATATGTATTATAATAAATCTATAAAATATTTAACCCAAATATTTTATAACTAGTTTATAACTTCAGGCCTGATCATAGTTAGTTACGGACCTGGTCTCGTATACTCGCGTACAAAAATTAGTTTCGTTTAATAACATGTAACGCCATCTAAATTCACAAATAAATTCACATAAGCACATAATTGTAAATAATATCAAACGAGTTATTCTACAATTATTAGTTTTATCGTTTCACCAACGTTCAGGGTTCAAGACTTGTGTATGCAGTTGTTCACCTATAACCGTGTATCATGTGACTCACTTAACTAACCCTAGTTAAGTAAAATGTTGTGAATGTAAATAAAGTTAACTAGAGTTTAGTTAAAGTAGGAACCTGAAAATGCGGGTGTCACAGCATGTTATTCTGCAAATCAACCACAACAACAACCTCAACAACAACAATACACCTCTCAGATGAATCAGGCTAATCAGAGACCAGTAGTGTTGGAGACATCTAACATGAATAATGTCACTGTGGAAGTTGCTCAACAACACATTGCTTTGGTTTCAGCAATGGTTGCCTCGTATAACGGTTTAGTAGCAAGTCAAATTGGTAACAACAATTTAACCAATGAGGACTATGCTCAAATCGATAAAGAAGAAACGGAGCTTATTGATATACAGTGGGCTTTCGCAAGCATTATGAGGTGAGCAACAGAGTTCATCGAGTCAGACTGCGTTTCAAATCTGACTGGTTCAACGCTTGTTCACAGACTTGATTTTCCGTTCAGTGATGCCCAAACAAACACCCTGTCTGCCACGTCTATGACCGAATAAGACTTTTGCATCTACCCAACCAAACAGGGTCAAAGAAGGCAAATGCAAGCTTCTTCGGTGATATGAATCAAGGTAAACAAATACAGAAAATGGTAGAAGAAAAGAACATTAATCACACATGATAATTGAGAAATCGAGTAGGAACTTTGTTTAAATAGAGGGGATTTGAAACTCCTTTGACATTGAATTGGTAACTTCAATTCAAGGCTTTTCATTTGCAAACCAAAAACAGTTTACAAATCATCAGAGAATTGAATGTGAGGAAGATTGATGAATGAGTTGCATTAGCGATTTCTACAATTACTATCAAAGTTTGTATAGTAGGGGTATAAAGGGAAGAAAATTGGTAAAAATTAGAGATTTACATTGTGCCTCTTCATATGCCATCTTAAAAGTGTGACAAAATTACAATCCTATCCATCGAGTTTCTTTAATCTACTATAATATATAATATATAAATATAACCTATTGTGGGACCCTTGGCACATTCTCAGGCCATCTTATTATGTTTTTCCCATCCATTTTTAAAGACACTTCCTTAACACGCTTTCTTTCTTTTTTTTTCCTAATTATCCTCACAAACCCTAGAAAAAAAAAATCATCTCTCTAAATCGACTTTTGTCTTCCATTTCTAAATCGACCTTTATCTTCCACTTTGAAGATACTAATAAGTTGTTCATCTCCTTAAATGCCATTCTTCATCTTATATTTATCATTTTCAAAGATACCTTAATCATTGATACAAGTGTAAACTGTTATGCGCTTAACCAAGTAATACAAAAATAAGATCATTTTTCGAAGATAAAGGTTACAGCTCAGTATCATAATCATGGTTCGGTATGTGTGTTTCTTTTAATGTTTACTTTGTTTGTATTTAACTATAAATGATTGTGTTCTTTATAGCCATGTCCGTCTTTGCTCTTTCATCCGCTGATTTCAGACGATTTCTATTGGTACGTATTTTTTATTTCGATAGCATAATTGATTGCTATTGCTCTAATGTAGAAAAGATGATATTTTTGTTTTCTTATTGAACTTGAATGATTTTGATGTAAGTTTATTAATTTAATGTCATATTTAAATTAAAAGGACGAGTGACATAATAATAACCATTTAATATGTACATACCCACACTTGAAAGGGTTGAACCACTTATACAATGATGATTTAGCAAGTAATACTTAATTTTAGTTATGAGAAGTGTTTTTAGATTTATGAACTATACCACTTTTATTTCTATACTTATGACTTGTGCAAATTAAACTATTTAAACCGCGTACTACACGGGTTTTAACCTAGTATAGTATATATATATATATATATATATATATATCCAAGGGTACAAAGGTAATATTACATAAATCATTTAATTTTTTTTCGTTGGTTTTTAATTGTGGAGAGTTTTTAGGGATTTAGTCAAATCTTTATCACCTTTAAAAATTATCAATAAGTATTATTATCGCAAGGTTATGAGACGAGTTTCAAAACTAAATACTTACACAGACGTGTGCTTGACGTTGTGTTTTATCATCATGGACAATTATGTGGCTGATGAGTTATCATGTATGTTTATGTAAAACACATAAATAAAACCTATTTTCAGTGAAGTTATTCATATAAAATTGGAATTTTTTCATGGACTTCTTACACTTCTTACAAAGAACTACGAAGAACTATTTTCAGTGATGTGTTTTACTGTACAAAAGTGACATTGATTCTTCATTAGGTTTTATCAATTAACTTTAAACATAAAACAAACAACCAAGAACAATAAGACTTTTCCCATAAAATACGAACTTTTATACATAAAACACACAACCAAGTGTTCTATACACTAACGATTACATATAAAATACACAATCATGATACATATAAAACACAATAACATGAACATTCATTAAACACCCAAAACACATAAAAAACAGTTTCGTTTAAACCCTTACTAAACCGTCGTTCTCCAACTTCGACGTCCCACACAAGTTGTAACGCTTTAATTAAGTTTCAAAACATATACAAAAACATGATATCGTTTACAAGTGTCTCAAAAAGTTTACCATTTTGTATCATAAAATCTCCAACACCTTAGAGACAACCCCGAACACCTTGAGCCAAATTTGATCTTAAACCTGAACGGTAGTTGCACAAAAATCGAGAGCTAGAAGGGGTTGTTTGACATGGCGCGTGTAACATTCATTCTTTTTGCATTTTCAATCATAGTCCTTGAACTCTTGTAATTTTCATTTAGGTCCCTTCTAATTCCAAGCTTATGATCAATGGAAAACTTTTAGTCAAGTACTTATATTCGTAAACAATCTCACGTAAACTATCTAACATAAACATGTTTCATTTACACTTGAAAAATCGAGTTCTAACACTAAACCGAAGCATAAACGAACTCGTACGAGTTAGGAATCAAGCTCAATCCAAAAACATGTCAAAATGGGCTTAAACCAAAAGTTTTAACCCAAAAGCACATCCAAACCCAAGTCTGTTGGGCCAAGCCCAACCAAAAAAACATTTTTTGGGCCTAAACACCTGGTCGCGTTGCGTGACTAGATACTGGATTCCCTTCACGTAGCGCGACGGGACCTTTCTGGCAGCAACTTGAACCAACTCATAATTACATCCATTTTTCTCACATAAACACCTCCCAACCACCCTAATTACTGCATTAAACACCCAACCAACCCACCTCACCTATAAATACAACCCCTCTCCACCCTTTAACCTCTTGTTCATCCTTAATATCTCTAAAAACACTCTCTAATCTTCAAAGTTTTGAGCAAACTTTCTGAAAACACATCAGTAAGTTCCTAAGCTCAAACCTCCATTTCTTTTATGTTTTCCTTCTCTTTTCTATCCAAAACTCCCTGGAGAAGCCTCTAGGATCTTCCCCGTATTTATCCACAGAAGTGTGATAAGGGTAGAGCACCTAAAGGAGGTCCTAATGGTGTTTGTCTTCTGATTTGTTTTTATGTCCTAAGATGTTTGTTGCAAAGAAACCAACCAAGTCTACTAACAATTTATTGTTAGAGGGATTTGTGCTATGGTATTGGTTGACCAAGGAGAGCCAAGGCTCATCCAAAGGAGTCAACAAACTTTACCTAAACTTGTTGGTTATACTATGTATTATTATAAACTTACTTTCAATCTACTAACTTATTATCCTATTAATAATCTTTTGGAAGGTTTGTGGTTACACCCTACCTTACCAACTCTCTTGACCCTTCTTGTGCCATGGATAAATCCACACTATAAAGGGGAAATACCGTGTCCAAAACCCACATTTATCCCATAAGCGAAGTGGTTATGACATGAATATATCAAACGGATTCACATTCCTAACCTTATACCATCCGAATCATCTATGATGATTTTGTGCTTGGTCTAACTTATTCTCATGACCATTCAGATTGCCTTAATGGCAATTTGTATTTTGGTTTGCCTAAAAGGCTTGCATGATTCTCTTGAACTTGTAACCTAAACCCGAACTTAAGACCCTCTATTCTTAATTCTAGTTAATCGGAGCTAAAGCTTAATCTTCCAAGACTTACTTTTTGGAACTCTATCAAAACGCACCCAAAGGTGAGTTCATAATTGTCCCCCTTTTATTCTTTATCCTTTGGGGCTCATATGTATCACTATCAAAACTTAAACGATTTCATACTCTTAAAACTATTATGCTCAATCCAAATGCGTATATACTATGCCATGTGTAATTGAAGAAATTTAGCTAAAAACAGGATAATATGATTATAAAAGTCACAATTCCAGGTGCGGAAACCCTAGAACTGAACAAAATGATAATACGCAAATCACAACACACGGATTACCTTTTCAAACATCATTTTATGGATTAACTTGTTCAAAATGTTTACATAAAGAAAATACAAGTTGATCTACACACTATGACACAATCTTAATCTAGAGAGCCACCTGACCTTAACACACACACAATAACCAACTTATCTAACTTACAAGTCAAGCAAAAACTATTTATAGGGTCTGCACGTTTGCCCCTTTTCTGAGTACGAATGTGGACTTTGTCCACATTCGCCCCCTTCCAAGGTACGAACATACACATATACATTTAGTATCCCACATTCGCCCATCAGCATTCTTCCTTCGTCCACTTCAAGTCACCTTCGCCCTCTATAATTCACCTTCGCCCTTCTACAAATCTTCTAACACATGTTAAAATCATAATCCAAAGCATTAGTCGCATAAATTTCATCTACACCATGCTCGAATTCTAAGTCTTACATACAAATGTTCGATTAGCCGACAACCCACCTTACATGTATAGCGCTATAGGTTGACACACCGCCCCATTTATGGGTCATGTTAAGTATTAGTCTTTTGTGTTATCGAGTGTTGTTGCCGTTTGTATTGTTCTACGTGCATATGCCTAAAACATGATTATTCGAGTAGACTTTTCTTATACTATGTACTTAGACTCAAAACTAGTATGCTCACCAATGCTTTATGTGTTGACGGATATTTTATACATGTTGCAGGAAATGTTTAATGCAGGATTTTCAAGAAAAACTACTTAGGATTGGACTAGAAACTCACGCTAGTTTAAGTTCTACGTTTTGATGTTGTATTTCTCTTTCATGAAACAATTTTGTATTTTGTTATCTTTTAGACAATGATTATGCTATGAATGAAATTTTATCTTTAAATCATATTGTCACAACTAGTGTCATGAAGTCTTTGAACAATCTATCACAAGTCGCGCCTCGATGTACTCTGCCACCGGTTGGGGTGTGACAGCGCGTGGGTGAAAGGGCAACACATGGCTGGCTCACGAACCGAGTGGACTGCACGTGAGTAGGTGTGTCGTAATGTGGCATGCTGGTATGGTAGCGCGATGGCGCGTGATGGTGACGCGTCACAAATAACTCACTTAAACATTTACTCGACCACCTGGTGTGCACTTACAAACAATTAACCAAGAAAAACAAAATAAATAAATAAATAAATAAATAAATAAACAAGCAAATTCAAATCACAATATGTATAACTCTAAATTTAATCAACACCCAAAAAAGTAAGAACATTGAGATGGCATGCAAACGAACCATATACTAAAGAGCAGAAAATAATAACATAACAATGCCAATCACATCTATATGAAAAAACTAACATGTTAATCACAAAGTTAATCACATAAAAAGAAAATCCCAAACGAACAATCGATTAGTAGCAGGTCTAAGAGAATAAACTTTAAATAATGATGACGTATGTGGGTCATGAACCGATCACCAACAATAACAATAATAAAGAGCAATAAACATTAAGCAGACTAGCCCATCGACTATTCGGTGGTGGCCTTGGTGGAGAAAGCGGTGGGTGGTTCTTGTGGTTGTCGATGGATGTTTCTGTTATAGTTGCAGAAAACACCGAGTATAGCCGAGTTGGCCGAATATTCCTAGTACTCCCCGCATAGGCCGATTCGACCCCATAGTACTCGCCCGACTAGGCCGAGTACTCGCAACTCCCTAGTCGGTCGAGTTGGTAGTGCCTAGCGAGTTCTGTAACCATGGTTTCTGTTATAAATTGAATGAAGAAGATGAACTGGATGATGAAGGAAGTACTACTAGGGTTTTGAGAGGCTAGATAAGGAAACGATGTATATATTAATTTAGGGATAAGGGTTTTGATGGGGGAAATATGGCTGAAATATAAGGGTTTAGGGATAGAAGGAATGAATATATATCATATTCTTAATAATTTTTAAATTTATTAAAAAAACTAATTTAAAATCTCTTATGGTGCCACATGCCACATTCATGGAGCGCGGGGGGTTGCATATATGATTGCCATGTCATCAACACCTCTTTCCTTTATATATGTATATATATATATATATATATATATATATATTAATAGATATTGGAGAAGGTTTAATAGAAAATTCATAGTTAGAGAGAGAACTTGAGAACACGTAATTAAATTAAAAAAATCGTAACTCAACTTAGTGGGTTTGGCATGCTCAGGCTTGTACACTTTGAAGCCAGTCGCCATGCTTTGGATGTTGAGCCGACCTTTGAACGGTCGAACGTCTACTATGTGATGACCATGGAGTAGTCATGGTTCAATTTTGCTCACCGTCCTTAGGTGCAGCCGATGGGGACGAATCCTCCTAAGTCACTTCATTTTCCACACCTGTAACCCAATCCAAAGAAAGAGAAATGCACTTTATAATCCCTTCTTGCTCATTTTCCACACCTGTAAACCAGACGAAATATTACGTATAGAGTTCACTCTGGTCACCCCTCATTTTCCTACCACCACCACGATGACGCTCCTTTCCTCGCCGTCCGTCATCCGATCACCGTGTCGGTGACAACGGCTCCGTAACAAACTCTCTCTTTGGAGAAACAGAGCAGGGTCGTTGCTGACAACAGCCACGTATTTCTCTCAGAAAACCCAGCCGCCACCACCACCGGAGATGTCACCAGAAAAAAAACAAAGGGAGACGTCACCGGGAAACCCATCGGAGACATCATTAGAGACGTCTGGTATGTGAGTTGTCACTGGAGACGTCTGGCAGGTGGGAGAGACACGTGTCGTCACCTAGCTTGTCCAAACCGGAAACGTCTCAGGAGACGCCTTGGGTGCTTCGAACTTGGTGACCCGTCTCTCCAAAGAGACAGGATGGGGCCATTTTGGTAAGTCACTTGGTCAACGGGCTATTTTCGTGATATTCCCTATTTAACATCCAGTGACTAGTTAGCTAACCTAGTCAAACCGGTCATTTAGTTCAGCCCCATGCATATTGATAGAACAAAAACATGACTCTTTTACCAGTGATTGGACAACCAGCCTAATCGACCTGTTCATATAGTGCAATCCCACACAACGAATATCATCTACTATTGCATGATATATGACTAGCAACCAATGCTTCACTACTCTTTCTTTTGTTGTTTCCTGAAAAAGAAAACAAAAACTAATAATATTACTCGCCCTGAATCATTTAACTATAATAAAATTAGTCTCTTTTATACAAATGCATTTTGTGTGGTTAAGTTGATCTTTCTTGGTAGCGAGCTTGTGTCTATGGTATCTCTATTTTCATAATTTCATATACTTGTTTGCCCATACACAAATATACCACTGCTATGACCCTTTTAAAAATTGCCTAAAATAACTGTCTTGAGTAGGTGAATATCCTTATCTATGTTGTCAGCCATTTTTAACTTTGCTGGTGGGTACTTGTCTTTTTTTTTTAGTTTATAATTTTCACTTGTTTAAATTTATATTAGTTTGTTTATAATAGTTGTATTTAAGGTGTTTTTTTATTTGACTCCGTTGACTGCTTGGTTATATTAACCCTATTTGAAGTTAGAGGTCATCGGAAAGTAGCTTTTACATACCTTTCCTAGGTAATTCAAGGACCACTAAGTAGTTGATTAATCTGCACCCTCTTGTTTAAGATTTTGTAGGATATAGCATGAGTTGTCTATCCTTATAACTGCTTCAAACCGTGTCTAGTCACATGTTTGTTTCTTACAGCTAAGAAATCTCTTATGGGCAACCTCAAAATTACGTACCTTATGCAAAAGTACTCGATTATGCATTGGTATTCACTTCTCAAAAGGGGCATAGAAGTAATTAATGTTGCTATGCCCATCCAATTAAAAGGGGCATAGAAGAGTTCAAGGTTTTATCATTAAATTTACTATTCAGTCATTTGTGTTTGTATATTACAACGTTTTTGTAGATCTAGTATGTATTTTGTTTATTTCTGATTGAATGTGTTTTGATTATAAGTTTTCTGGTTGTTAATTGTAAGTTTCCTGCATGTTATGTCATGATGTTTTACACTTTATTATTTGCGTTTAATTATAAGTAATTGCGTATAAATGTCTAATTTAAGATTGTCATGCATGTTTATTTGTAAGTTTTATGCATGTTATATAATTTATTAACAGTTTGAATATTTGCGTTTTTATTATTAGTAATTGCGTTTAAAAGTTTGTTTTTAAGATTTTAAGGTGCTGATATTATTTTTTTTATACAATGATGTACTAGATTATGTTTTTTGATATATGTGTAATGGAATTCTAATTGTATTTTAGCTATTAATCATTACTTTATTTTCATGTATTTTTTGATCAAGTTGCGTTTAAATGTAAATTTGTTGAATTGTGTGAAAAAGATGTTGTAGAAGAAGTAAAACATATTTTTAACCCAGAGGTTGAAGGAATTCACAAGCCAGAAGTTGGAATGGAGTTCGACAGTCTAGAACAAGCCTACCAGTTTTATAAGGAGTATGCAAGGAAGTCAGGTTTCTGTGCCAGGAAGAGCACTCAAACTGTTGTTCGGAATATTATCACTACTAAGTATTTTACATGTTACAAAAAGGGATTTAAGAAAGGATGTAGTGAAGATTTAGTTATTCATGGCGACAGTTCTAAAAAAAGATCAAAAGGCCGAGGAAAAGACCGTCTACTCGTACTGGATGCTTAGCACATATTTGCGTTTCTTCTGGGGATGGAAAGAAGTACAAGGTTTATAAGTTCGTTGAAGGCCACAATCACCCTTTTGTGTCACAGTCTGATATGCATTTGTTAGCAGCTAATAGGCACTTAACATATGTTCAAGAAGAAATTATTTGTGATTTATCTGCATTGAACCTTGGTCCGGTGAAAGCATTCAACATTATGCGGACAAAATATGGTGGATTTGAACACGTGGGGGCAACTGCTGTTGATTGTAAAAACTTTAAAAGTGGTTTAAACGGTTTCATTGGTGAATATGATGCTGATATGACTGTTTCTAAGCTGAATGACAAGAAAAAGTATCTTCCGGACTATTCATTTGAGTATTCCACTGATTCTAATAATGCTCTTACTGCGTTATTCTAGGCTGATGCTCTATGCAAGAATAACTATATGTAGTTTGGAGATGTCATTTCATTTGATGCGACATATAACACCAACAAGTAGGTTCAATATATATATTTTGCATCTTATGTATATTTTCTCTTCTTTTATCTAATGTTGATTTTATGTTTTTTTAGATAGAAGATGATATTTGTCCCATTTACTGGTATCGACAACCATTGTCGCAATGTTCTTGATGCTGGCTTGTTGTCTTCTGAAACTACAGAATCATACAAGTGGCTGCTGGAGATGCTTGTTAAATCATTTGGAAAACATCCAAAAGTAGTTGTTACTGATCAGGACGCTACGATGAAGAATGCTATACAGTGTGTATTTCATTCTAGCAGACATAGACTGTGCATGTGGCATATAATGAAAAAAGTTTCTGATAAGGTAACCTTTTATATTTATATTATACTTGCGTCCTTTTTAGTATTACGTTTGCGTTTAAAGTTTATCATCAATATAACAGTTGTGTTCAAACTACTATAAAGTTGCGTATTAGTTTTTTTTATCATTTGTTTGTGTTCCCAATTTGTTTATTTTTGCTGAAACCTTTATTTTATATGTTGGAAATGCGTTATGTAATGATGATGAGTTCAAACGTCGCATATGTAGTATAGTTTGGACAGATTCAATTGGCCCGGAGAAGTTTGATTTTGAATGGGGTGTTATAATGATTATTTACCATCTAGATGACAATAACTGGCTTACTGATTTGTTTGAATTGAGATCAATGTGGATTCCAGCTTTCTGCCGTGACGAGCCTATGTCTGGTCTGATGTGAACAACTTCAAGATCAGAGAGTGAGAACCACTTTTTCTGTCAAGCTGCTAATTCTCAACTAACACTAGTTGAGTTTTTAAATCAGTTTGAAACATCAATGGAGGCGTAAAGGTTTTCGCACAGGAAAAATGATCATGACTCTAGACACACTAAGCCTGATCTTTGGACCGACAATCCACTTGAGGCGCAAGCAGCGAAGATTTTCACACGCACCATTTTATGACATTCAAGATGAAATATCTGCTGCGTTTGATTTGATAAATGTTCAAACACAAAAACATACTGAATGGTTTTTGAAGAATTTTGTAGAGGATTCCAAGGCATATGGAGAAGGTTTGCTGCAGGTAAAGTTTGTTTTTTTGATGATTTTTTGAAGAATTCTATATGTAAATTTTATTGTTTGCGTCTTAACATATTACTATTTGCGTCTTAATTAAAAATACAGGTTTTGATCAAGAAGGAAGGGAAGAATCCTGAAGGTGTAATTGGCATATGTACATGCAAAAGATTTGAACAATATGGGTTGTTATGCAGACACATTTTCTTTGTGTTCAAGTTGTATAGAGTCAAAATTTTCCCCAATCGATATGTATTGAAACGGTGGACGCAGGAGGTTGTTCCTAATGAGATCAACCACGCGTTTGATGCTGCTGATTTTGGGGATGATAAAATCAAGCGGGCTAAACAATTTGCTAGAGAAATTGTTTTTGTTGGTGAGTATCTTGCCAACAATCTAATACATGATATGGATGAGCTTTAAAAGGTTAGGTATCAGATGAAGCAGACGACGGATAAGGTTGAGGAGGTAAGGGCAAGTAAATCGGAGCAGACCAAATATGATAGATATGCGAGTTTGCTTGGCTACAACAAACCATTGGAGGCAACTGTCAGATTACCCAATGGTATAAAGAACAAAGGCCGAGGTAAACAAAAGAGGATCATGTCACAGAAAGAGAAGGCTATAAGTCGCAATGGGAAAAAACATCGCGCATTCAAGATTTGTGGTGAAATAGGGCATGGCAGACGTAAGCATGCGAAGGAGCAAACTGGTTAGAATCTCGAGCTTGTTGATGAACCTGATTAAGATGTTAAAGTTAATGATTCAGATGTGTTTGAAGAGGATTAGGTGATGGATGATGTGGAGTGTAGATGCGTTCTGTGCGACTAATGCTTCGGATTGAAATAATAAACATGTGTTAGTATAATCGTAAGGGCGAAGGTGGATTAGAGTGGGGCGAATGTGGAGTTGGATGGTCGAAGGTAGAAGAAGTTTTGAAGAATGTCTATGTTCGAGCTGATATGAAGGTCGAATGTGAAAAAGTCCACATTCGTACCTACGCTAGGGGCGAACGTGCAGATGTATAAAAGCTTGAAGTTTGTTTTAATTGTTAACTTGGGTCATTGTGTATTGTCTAGGTCTGAGTAGAGCTCTCTAGAGTGTGTGTTAGTGAAGTATTGATCAGATTAACTTGTAAACGTTATTATCATCATATTTTGACAAGTTATCTATGAAAATGAGATTTGAAAAGCTTAATTCTTGCGTTTGATTCATTGATTATCATTTTGTTCGCACCTGGAATAGTGACTTGTATGATCAGATTTCCTGTTTTTAGATAAAACGATTCATTTACAAAGTGGTATCAGAGCCAATAGAGATCATACAACAACAAATTGATAATTTCTGAACTGATTTGGATCCAAATTTGATCAAATTTTCTCTGTTTTCATAGAACAATGGTTTTTGATGCAATTTGAAGGATTTGGATTAGATTTCATGGATAAAATCAATAATTCGATGTATTAAAGTTGTTCCAAATCATTTCCGAATCAAAACTTGATTAAGATCATCAAAATTCATTAACTTTTGAGAATTTCATATCAAAATAACCATTTTTTCAAAGAATAATCGTTTTTTAAACATGAATGGGTCGAACCTAGAGAGCTCAGGGTCGAAAGTGGGATTTTAGGTCGAACCAAGGAGATTTAGTGGTCGAAGGTAGCCATATTTGGTCGAACCTAGATCTATGTTGTGTTGGTTTTCTACTTTCGGGTCAAAAGGTTCACTTTCGGTTGACCGTGAGGACGAAAGTGAAAATCAGAGGGACGAAAGTGAGATTTTCTGGTCGAAAGACAGTTTGTTAATTAGATTTCTACATTCGGATCAGTTTTTGAGGGCGAAAGTGAAGGAAATTGCACATTCGTACTCAAGATTTCTTTGACAAGGGCGAACGTAGAAATTGTTTGGTGAAATTTTCAAGTGTGTCGTATTTCCAACTTCAAGAACAATATGTGGGGATTTCCGACTACATCGACACCGAGTACAACACAACAACATCAAGTTACCATGGACCCGTGGACAGTAGCTGCTCAGAAATCGAATACTCAGTCTACGCAACCAATCAACTACTTAGCAATGACGAGTTCGATTCCTCAGAATGTTGCATCATCTTCACAACAACCAGTAACTGATTACTGGGGTGTAGCAGCCCCAGCGGTACACACTCAAACTACTAATGCCATTTCTACTCTAATCAATGATTTATCTTCAGGTAGTGGGAACAGACCACCCAAGCTGATGGAGATGCAGGAGTATAACCAATGGCAGAAGAAATTCAAGATTCATCTGGAACGTATGGGACTTGAAGGAACTAAGGCATGGCAGATGATTGCAAAAGGATATGTGGCACCAGTGTTAGAGAATACCGGTGAACAGATTCCACTTGAGAGTTTGTCTGATGACGAAAGGAAGAAGTTCGCGGTGGAAAAGAAGGCGTATTCACAACTGACCCAGGCGATTACAAATGATCTGTTACATCAGTTTGGATCGTGTATAACTTCCAAACAAATATGGGATATGTTGAAGAATCGTCATGATGGTAATGATAAAACGAGAAGGCTAAGAATGGTGGAATTGAGGAAAGAATTCGAGAATTTGAGTTATGTTGGGAATGAAACACTGAAAGAGTTGACTCCCAGATACTGTCACTTGTTAACTGAATTGTCAAGTTATGACATTCATATTCCAATGTCAGATTTGGTGGATAAATTTGCTGATTCTTTACCATCATACTGGGATCAACACATTGAGGTACTTAAGGAGAAAGATGCTTACAAGTACTGGACCATCAACGAGTTTATCCAAAAGTTGGAAAACAAAGAGCTTGAGGAGAAGAGGAAAGCAAAAAGGTCTCAAATTCCTCAAAATCCAGAGTTGTATCATGCTAGTACAACATCTACTACGGGTAACTCAAGTCTTGGTGGAACAATTGCTCCTCATATACCATGTGTTTCAAGTGTTATGGAACCACCCAAACAACCGATCAACTATCTAGCTCAAACCTCATCGTATTCACCACCATCATATACACCACCACCACAAACATACCCAAATTCTTTTGTATCACCTTTTTCTCTAATGCAACAAGCAACATGTTATTCTGCAAATCAACCACAACAACAACCTCAACAACAACAATACACCTCTCAGATGAACCAGGCTAATCAGAGACCAGTAGTGTTGGAGACATCTAACATGAATAATGTCACTGTGGAAGTTGCTCAACAACACATTGCTTTGGTTTCAGCAATGGTTGCCTCGTATAACGGTTTAGTAGCAAGTCAAATTGGTAACAACAATTTAACAAATGAGGACTATGCTCAAATCGATAAAGAATAAACGGAGCTTATTGATATACAGTGGGCTTTCGCAAGCATTATGAGGCGAGCAACAGAGTTCATCGAGAAGACAGGGAGAACTGACTTGGCCACCACACCAAATACAACATATGGCTTTAACAAAGAGAAAGTCACTTGTTTCAATTGTGGTGGTAAAGGTCACTTCAAGAGAGAGTGTACACAGCCTGCAAAACAAGGTAACAGAAACCCATTCAAATCAAACTACCAGAATCGTCAATCTCAAAACCAAGTTGTGTATCAAAATAAAAAAAAACAACTATCAAAACCAAAACAATTACCAAAACCGACAAAACACCTCTCAGAACAACTCTAATAGACAACCAAATACACCCAACCAGACTCAAACACCAAACAACCCAAACAGAACTGTCATTCCTATCACAACACCAAATGATCAAGCACAGAATAATAATCAAAATAAAGCTTTGGTGATTCAAAACGATGAGGGATTTGACTGGACTGATATTCAAATTGGTGTTGAAGAGATAAGACCTGGTGGGAATGTAGCTTGTGTTGCTCAGCAGGTTGATACTGAGGAGTCGGTGATAGTTGAGAAAGTTGAGGAAACTGAGAGTGAGATTGAAGAGTCAATTGAGGAGATGAATGTTGAGATGACTGATTCAGTTGAAAATCATAATGAAAAGAAGGGTTCGGGAATTATTATTGACTCAGTCACAGATATTCCTGAAGAAAGTGAGTTAGTGTATTCAGATTCGGAGAGTGAATCAAACTCAGAAGCCAGTGTGAATTCTTTAGATGATGACATTGATCAATTGCTGGCTGAAGCATATTTTCTGAAGACAAGGAAGTCGTGTATAGTGGATGATGCCTTTACCAGAATCGATTATTCTAAGTTCTTTGCTGGGAAGGAATCTCATTTCGCTCTCATGGCTATGACAGATCCTCCGAAAAAGGTAAGTTCTGAATCTACAACTGACATTCATAGTGATAAGTATTGTGGTACTTGTGACAGATTGACAGATGAGAATAAGCAACTCAGGGTACAACTTGAGAGTGCTATAATTAACTGTCAATCTTCTAGCAAGGAGGTTAGAGAGTTTAACAAAGTACTTGATGGTTACAAAAAGGACATTTCTGAATTAAAGAAAACTCTTTCTTAAAACAATTGGCAATAAATAGTTACATAAATGAAGTTGAAGAAACCAAGTTAGAAATTGCCACCATCAAATGCTTTGCTGAGAAAATCAACAAGAAGCTTGAAAGTTACAAGCATATTGCTTATGTTGTTGATCACATAATTGAACCTTCATCACAACCCAACAATGTCAACTACAAAGCTGTGCTATCTCTAGTGTTATTTGAAAATCATAATTGTCATTCAGTGACACCGGAGAGCTCAGTAAAGTCTGACTCTGCATCAGAAATTGAATCTGATACTTCTAGTGTTGGAGATCCAAATTCTGATGTAAGACCAATTTTGGGTGTGAATGATGAGGGTGTAACTGCTAAGACTGATAGTTCTTATTCTGAGGATGACCAACCTAAGAAGGAGTGTGATATTCCTGTTGCAAATCACATAATCACAAATGAACGGGTGTCATCATCAGAAATTATGCCTATGGCTAATGCTCTTCGAGCAAATCAATCAGTCAAGCAAGTTGAGAAAAATGAACAGTGTGACAAACCTATCAAGATTTTCTATCGGATGAAAGGATCTGATAAGATAATCTCTGACGAGGAATATCCAATAAAATTTGCCAATTACTCTAAGATTGAGAAAATTTGGCAGGAGAGTACCATTTGGTTCCCAAAGCATGAGCGAACAAATGATGTACCTCCGGAGATCTTAAAGAAAATTTATTTGGATACTCCTAAAGAACCAAAAGTGTAACATCCCGAAAATCTCGCGTTACTGGTCTGGGTAAATTGACCAACCAAATTTTATCGCATGGATTCATTAATGGTTTTTTGGCACCTAGGACTTTATTTAAGTGGGTCAATAGACCAATTTAGTGCCTACACTGTAACACCTTGAACCATTGTGCCACTTTAAGGAATGGTTTCAATTAAAGTGTTAGTCGTGATTTGGTGGAGATCCTATTTGTAAGTAATTTAACGTTATTCGTGAAACTATAGAAACTAGTCGCCTTAACGAAGAACTTAAGGGGGCTAATGTGTAAATTCAAATTAAAAATCTTCCTTTTAAATCCTCCTTTCTCGCCAATTGAACGGATGGTTCATCATCATACTTTTTCTTGAAACCCTACCGCCGTAAACAAAGTTCTCGATCTTAGCTTATTCCATCGATCCAAGTTCTAACCACATTTGAAGCTATTTTATAATCTTATATATATAGCCAGTCGGTCATGGCGATGTATTTGAGGATTAGATTCCGTGTTAACCCTGTTGTTCGTGACTTTAGTCGTTTCGGGTGAACTCGCTTCATTGTACCTTAGAAACTCAATGCTATTTTGTAAATCGCATGAGTACGGAATCCGGTTGTCATGAATGGTGTGTTTTTGCGACCCAGAACCCGACATGGGAAAGAGAGGCGACATGGTGGTTGTGTTCTTGCATGTTTCGTAACTAGAATCAGGTAAACCACAAGCATGTTCTTCTGCATCATTACGTACTTGGGTTTTTCAAGGGACGATAGGGTTGGCTCGGTGGAGAGAGAGGGAGAGAGGTAGTGGAACTTGACGCATCGCGCGGACTCCCTTATAGCAAACCAAGACCTGGTTAATGATGGATGGATTTCATCCATGTGTGCATGAACTTTACAGTGAGTTCCATATGAGGTGTTACGGAGGTGTTTGCCGATGTGTTTGGTTTCTTGTATATGGGTGATGATCATGGTACTAATCCATATAGAAATGGGAAGGGAAGCTACTGGTTGAATGCATGATGAGAGGTCGTTGGTTTGGTGGAGTTATGGGGTTTAAATATGTTCTTAATATATAATCTTGCATGGAATTGAAAGTTGTTTTGGTGGGTGGTTGTTGGCTTTCACGAATGGATGACCAGGAACTTGAACTCATATTAGAGTTAGTGTTGACTATCTAGCCTTTTGATTACGTGAACGCTTCATTAAGGTGAGTTCTTGCGCCCACTCTTTTAGTTATTATTTTTCTAAATATTTTTGGGCTAACGTGCATGCTAAACCAGTATGATTATTTTTATGAAGTCACAAAATATTTTGTTGACGTTATAAATATTTTTGTGTACGAACGAAATCTATATTTACTCATACATATTATTTTAGCACATGAAACGTAAGTGGGCGGGATGCGCCTAATGTGTTATTATATGGTTTGAGTTATATGTGTTATTAGAAGTAGGATAGGCCTACTCTGGTTTATGGCATAGTTTTTGCTTACGATATAAATCCATATTTACTCATATATAATATTTTGGCATGAAACATGAATAGGCGGAATGCGCCTAGTGTGCCGAATGTGTTATTATATGGTTTGAGTTATAGGTGTTATTATATATATATATATATATATATATATGAATAGACTGTTGTCTTGGTTAAAGTGTGGCTTAAGTTTTTATTAAATAAGCGGAACGCTTAATGTCTTGGCCACGTATTTGAAACCTTTCTTGTTAGATCATGACTTTGTCTTGATTGTTACTTGTTTAGGTTATTTGTGTTATTTTATATACAAATAAACTATGTTTGATGGCTACTTGATATGTCAAACTGAGCTATGACGGAAGTGGGATATGCCTGCTCTGATATCTGGTCTTGGTTTTGAGTCAGGGTTGTTTTATATTTTATTTCTTTTGTGTTATTAGAGGTGGGATATGCCTGCTCTAATATTATAACCTGAGCTATGACAGGAAGTGGGATGTGCCTGCTCTGATCTGTAGTTTTGGTTTGAGTCTAGCGAGTGGAATGCGCTTAGATAGACTTGATTGTACTTTGTGTTTATAGGCGGTATGCGCTTATAATATTTGTTAATTGAAGTTTTGAGATAAATTGGCGGATTTCGCCTATCCTAGACTTTGATTATTGCTAGAGGGAAAACAATTTAGCGGATTGCGCTTATTGTTAACTCTGAGGTTGAGGTATTTTGTTAAATCTTATTTTGACAAATTACTTATTTATATAAATTTATAAAACTTGAACTCACTCAGCGTAGCTGACTTTTGCATACACGTTAGATTGATTTCAGGTTAAAAGAGAGATGGATGGATGACTGCTTGGCGATGCAAGATGCTACCTGGAAATTGAAGGCATTTCTAGTGGAAGATGATTGTTGTTTACACATGATAAATTTTAAATTCGAGATGCAATTGAATAACTATTTTTCATGTGTCTCGTAAATTTTATTGTAAATTATTTTCCGCTGCGTACACTTTGATTCAAACATACTATTTTAAAAAAAAAAATTACTCATGTTTTTCAATGTTTAAGAATATTAATCCAACTGTTTGACACCGGTTTTGCGGGTCTTACAAGTTGGTATCAGAGCAATAGTTTAAGAGATCTGAACATCTTCAATGCTTCGACTTAAACTAAGAACGGGACCGAAACTAGAAATGCCACTACGGGTAGCAGCACGCCAGGAGGTAATCCTTTACTTTTGAAGTATGCCTATATATTTTCATTTAAATGCTTAATGGCATGTGGTGATATGTAAGAGTTTAATGCCTTCACATTTGGAGGTTGTATTTGAAGTTTAGGGTATAAATGCACAATATGTTAGGTGGGGATGTTGCCTCAATGCATCATATTGTCTTTATTCTTTGATGTATGTGTGTTATTCTTTGAATTTCTATGTTCAATGCGTGGAAGGTAGAACCCTAGTGTGACGTGTTGGGAAACATTTAGAACATTGTAGTGGCATAGACAACCAATCGCACTTGATCAACGTTGTTGGTGGTCTATTGTTACTTTTCTGTTCTAAGTTGTAGCCTAAAATGATCATATGAATGTTTTGTCTTGTGTGTAAGTGGATTGGAATAGTAGTGGAATGCTATTCATCTGTACCTGCAGTTAATATATTAGTAGCAGATTTTCTTTAAAACATCACGTTTGGTGGTTCCTTATCCAAGAGGATTCGAGGACGAATCCTTCTCTTAGGGAGGTAGACTTGTAACATCCCGAAAATCTCGCGTTTTCGGTCTGGGTAAATTGACCAACCAAATTTTATCGCATGGATTCATTAATGGTTTTTTGGCACCTAGGACTTTATTTAAGTGGGTCAATAGACCAATTTAGTGCCTACACTGTAACACCTTGAACCATTGTGCCACTTTAAGGAATGGTTTCAATTAAAGTGTTAGTCGTGATTTGGTGGAGATCCTATTTGTAAGTAATTTAACGTTATTCGTGAAACTATAGAAACTAGTCGCCTTAACGAAGAACTTAAGGGGGCTAATGTGTAAATTCAAATTAAAAATCTTCCTTTTAAATCCTCCTTTCTCGCCAATTGAACGGATGGTTCATCATCATACTTTTTCTTGAAACCCTACCGCCGTAAACAAAGTTCTCGATCTTAGCTTATTCCATCGATCCAAGTTCTAACCACATTTGAAGCTATTTTATAATCTTATATATATAGCCAGTCGGTCATGGCGATGTATTTGAGGATTAGATTCCGTGTTAACCCTGTTGTTCGTGACTTTAGTCGTTTCGGGTGAACTCGCTTCATTGTACCTTAGAAACTCAATGCTATTTTGTAAATCGCATGAGTACGGAATCCGGTTGTCATGAATGGTGTGTTTTTGCGACCCAGAACCCGACATGGGAAAGAGAGGCGACATGGTGGTTGTGTTCTTGCATGTTTCGTAACTAGAATCAGGTAAACCACAAGCATGTTCTTCTGCATCATTACGTACTTGGGTTTTTCAAGGGACGATAGGGTTGGCTCGGTGGAGAGAGAGGGAGAGAGGTAGTGGAACTTGACGCATCGCGCGGACTCCCTTATAGCAAACCAAGACCTGGTTAATGATGGATGGATTTCATCCATGTGTGCATGCACTTTACAGTGAGTTCCATATGAGGTGTTACGGAGGTGTTTGCCGATGTGTTTGGTTTCTTGTATATGGGTGATGATCATGGTACTAATCCATATAGAAATGGGAAGGGAAGCTACTGGTTGAATGCATGATGAGAGGTCGTTGGTTTGGTGGAGTTATGGGGTTTAAATATGTTCTTAATATATAATCTTGCATGGAATTGAAAGTTGTTTTGGTGGGTGGTTGTTGGCTTTCACGAATGGATGACCAGGAACTTGAACTCATATTAGAGTTAGTGTTGACTATCTAGCCTTTTGATTACGTGAACGCTTCATTAAGGTGAGTTCTTGCGCCCACTCTTTTAGTTATTATTTTTCTAAATATTTTTGGGCTAACGTGCATGCTAAACCAGTATGATTATTTTTATGAAGTCACAAAATATTTTGTTGACGTTATAAATATTTTTGTGTACGAACGAAATCTATATTTACTCATACATATTATTTTAGCACATGAAACGTAAGTGGGCGGGATGCGCCTAATGTGTTATTATATGGTTTGAGTTATATGTGTTATTAGAAGTAGGATAGGCCTACTCTGGTTTATGGCATAGTTTTTGCTTACGATATAAATCCATATTTACTCATATATAATATTTTGGCATGAAACATGAATAGGCGGAATGCGCCTAGTGTGCCGAATGTGTTATTATATGGTTTGAGTTATAGGTGTTATTATATATATATATATATATATATATATATATATATATATATATATATGAATAGACTGTTGTCTTGGTTAAAGTGTGGCTTAAGTTTTTATTAAATAAGCGGAACGCTTAATGTCTTGGCCACGTATTTGAAACCTTTCTTGTTAGATCATGACTTTGTCTTGATTGTTACTTGTTTAGGTTATTTGTGTTATTTTATATACAAATAAACTATGTTTGATGGCTACTTGATATGTCAAACTGAGCTATGACGGAAGTGGGATATGCCTGCTCTGATATCTGGTCTTGGTTTTGAGTCAGGGTTGTTTTATATTTTATTTCTTTTGTGTTATTAGAGGTGGGATATGCCTGCTCTAATATTATAACCTGAGCTATGACAGGAAGTGGGATGTGCCTGCTCTGATCTGTAGTTTTGGTTTGAGTCTAGCGAGTGGAATGCGCTTAGATAGACTTGATTGTACTTTGTGTTTATAGGCGGTATGCGCTTATAATATTTGTTAATTGAAGTTTTGAGATAAATTGGCGGATTTCGCCTATCCTAGACTTTGATTATTGCTAGAGGGAAAACAATTTAGCGGATTGCGCTTATTGTTAACTCTGAGGTTGAGGTATTTTGTTAAATCTTATTTTGACAAATTACTTATTTATATAAATTTATAAAACTTGAACTCACTCAGCGTAGCTGACTTTTGCATACACGTTAGATTGATTTCAGGTTAAAAGAGAGATGGATGGATGACTGCTTGGCGATGCAAGATGCTACCTGGAAATTGAAGGCATTTCTAGTGGAAGATGATTGTTGTTTACACATGATAAATTTTAAATTCGAGATGCAATTGAATAACTATTTTTCATGTGTCTCGTAAATTTTATTGTAAATTATTTTCCGCTGCGTACACTTTGATTCAAACATACTATTTTAAAAAAAAAAAATTACTCATGTTTTTCAATGTTTAAGAATATTAATCCAACTGTTTGACACCGGTTTTGCGGGTCTTACAAGTTGGTATCAGAGCAATAGTTTAAGAGATCTGAACATCTTCAATGCTTCGACTTAAACTAAGAACGGGACCGAAACTAGAAATGCCACTACGGGTAGCAGCACGCCAGGAGGTAATCCTTTACTTTTGAAGTATGCCTATATATTTTCATTTAAATGCTTAATGGCATGTGGTGATATGTAAGAGTTTAATGCCTTCACATTTGGAGGTTGTATTTGAAGTTTAGGGTATAAATGCACAATATGTTAGGTGGGGATGTTGCCTCAATGCATCATATTGTCTTTATTCTTTGATGTACGTGTGTTATTCTTTGAATTTCTATGTTCAATGCGTGGAAGGTAGAACCCTAGTGTGACGTGTTGGGAAACATTTAGAACATTGTAGTGGCATAGACAACCAATCGCACTTGATCAACGTTGTTGGTGGTCTATTGTTACTTTTCTGTTCTAAGTTGTAGCCTAAAATGATCATATGAATGTTTTGTCTTGTGTGTAAGTGGATTGGAATAGTAGTGGAATGCTATTCATCTGTACCTGCAGTTAATATATTAGTAGCAGATTTTCTTTAAAACATCACGTTTGGTGGTTCCTTATCCAAGAGGATTCGAGGACGAATCCTTCTCTTAGGGAGGTAGACTTGTAACATCCCGAAAATCTCGCGTTACTGGTCTGGGTAAATTGACCAACCAAATTTTATCGCATGGATTCATTAATGGTTTTTTGGCACCTAGGACTTTATTTAAGTGGGTCAATAGACCAATTTAGTGCCTACACTGTAACACCTTGAACCATTGTGCCACTTTAAGGAATGGTTTCAATTAAAGTGTTAGTCGTGATTTGGTGGAGATCCTATTTGTAAGTAATTTAACGTTATTCGTGAAACTATAGAAACTAGTCGCCTTAACGAAGAACTTAAGGGGGCTAATGTGTAAATTCAAATTAAAAATCTTCCTTTTAAATCCTCCTTTCTCGCCAATTGAATGGATGGTTCATCATCATACTTTTTCTTGAAACCCTACCGCCGTAAACAAAGTTCTCGATCTTAGCTTATTCCATCGATCCAAGTTCTAACCACATTTGAAGCTATTTTATAATCTTATATATATAGCCAGTCGGTCATGGCGATGTATTTGAGGATTAGATTCCGTGTTAACCCTGTTGTTCGTGACTTTAGTCGTTTCGGGTGAACTCGCTTCATTGTACCTTAGAAACTCAATGCTATTTTGTAAATCGCATGAGTACGGAATCCGGTTGTCATGAATGGTGTGTTTTTGCGACCCAGAACCCGACATGGGAAAGAGAGGCGACATGGTGGTTGTGTTCTTGCATGTTTCGTAACTAGAATCAGGTAAACCACAAGCATGTTCTTCTGCATCATTACGTACTTGGGTTTTTCAAGGGACGATAGGGTTGGCTCGGTGGAGAGAGAGGGAGAGAGGTAGTGGAACTTGACGCATCGCGCGGACTCCCTTATAGCAAACCAAGACCTGGTTAATGATGGATGGATTTCATCCATGTGTGCATGAACTTTACAGTGAGTTCCATATGAGGTGTTACGGAGGTGTTTGCCGGTGTGTTTGGTTACTTGTATATGGGTGATGATCATGGTACTAATCCATATAGAAATGGGAAGGGAAGCTACTGGTTGAATGCATGATGAGAGGTCGTTGGTTTGGTGGAGTTATGGGGTTTAAATATGTTCTTAATATATAATCTTGCATGGAATTGAAAGTTGTTTTGGTGGGTGGTTGTTGGCTTTCACGAATGGATGACCAGGAACTTGAACTCATATTAGAGTTAGTGTTGACTATCTAGCCTTTTGATTACGTGAACGCTTCATTAAGGTGAGTTCTTGCGCCCACTCTTTTAGTTATTATTTTTCTAAATATTTTTGGGCTAACGTGCATGCTAAACCAGTATGATTATTTTTATGAAGTCACAAAATATTTTGTTGACGTTATAAATATTTTTGTGTACGAACGAAATCTATATTTACTCATACATATTATTTTAGCACATGAAACGTAAGTGGGCGGGATGCGCCTAATGTGTTATTATATGGTTTGAGTTATATGTGTTATTAGAAGTAGGATAGGCCTACTCTGGTTTATGGCATAGTTTTTGCTTACGATATAAATCCATATTTACTCATATATAATATTTTGGCATGAAACATGAATAGGCGGAATGCGCCTAGTGTGCCGAATGTGTTATTATATGGTTTGAGTTATAGGTGTTATTATATATATATATATATATATATATATATATATATATATATATATATATATATATATGAATAGACTGTTGTCTTGGTTAAAGTGTGGCTTAAGTTTTTATTAAATAAGCGGAACGCTTAATGTCTTGGCCACGTATTTGAAACCTTTCTTGTTAGATCATGACTTTGTCTTGATTGTTACTTGTTTAGGTTATTTGTGTTATTTTATATACAAATAAACTATGTTTGATGGCTACTTGATATGTCAAACTGAGCTATGACGGAAGTGGGATATGCCTGCTCTGATATCTGGTCTTGGTTTTGAGTCAGGGTTGTTTTATATTTTATTTCTTTTGTGTTATTAGAGGTGGGATATGCCTGCTCTAATATTATAACCTGAGCTATGACAGGAAGTGGGATGTGCCTGCTCTGATCTGTAGTTTTGGTTTGAGTCTAGCGAGTGGAATGCGCTTAGATAGACTTGATTGTACTTTGTGTTTATAGGCGGTATGCGCTTATAATATTTGTTAATTGAAGTTTTGAGATAAATTGGCGGATTTCGCCTATCCTAGACTTTGATTATTGCTAGAGGGAAAACAATTTAGCGGATTGCGCTTATTGTTAACTCTGAGGTTGAGGTATTTTGTTAAATCTTATTTTGACAAATTACTTATTTATATAAATTTATAAAACTTGAACTCACTCAGCGTAGCTGACTTTTGCATACACGTTAGATTGATTTCAGGTTAAAAGAGAGATGGATGGATGACTGCTTGGCGATGCAAGATGCTACCTGGAAATTGAAGGCATTTCTAGTGGAAGATGATTGTTGTTTACACATGATAAATTTTAAATTCGAGATGCAATTGAATAACTATTTTTCATGTGTCTCGTAAATTTTATTGTAAATTATTTTCCGCTGCGTGTAGATGCCGTTTTGCGTCTAATGATTAGATATTAACATGTGTTAAGGGGCGAAGGAGAACCAGAAGGGGCGAAGGTGATACAGAATGGGCGAAGGTAGATGGTATGTGGACGAATCTGGAATCAGGGATGCACAGAAGATACATTCGACCATATGTTATGGGCGAATGTAGAACAAGCTACATTCGACCAGTCAGTTTGGACGAATGTACAGCTACTATATATAGAAATTGGGTTTTTGTAATGTAAAACGAGTCATTTAGAGTGTGTGTTTTGTGTGTGAGTTCCTGAGAGGATTGAGAGTGATAGTTTGAGTTCTAGATTAACTATAATCAGTCTGTAAACGTTTATTTGAACAAGTTAATCTATGAAAAGCTTTTAAAATGACCTTGATTGTGTTTTGATTGAGTTTATATCAGTTTGTTCTAAGCTAGGGTTTCCGCACCTGGTTTAGCAACTTGTATGATCATATAATCCTGTTTAGTTGTCGAATTCATCCTCTACAAAGTGGTATCAGAGCGTAGAGGATCATACAACAACAAATTGATAAACTCAGAGCTGATTTGGATATAATTTTCATCAATTCACATCTGTTTTCATATAAAAATGGTTTTTGTGTGTTTTTGAAAGAATTAGAGGTGATTTTGTGGTTAAAATTCAAAATTCCAAGTATTAAAGTTGTTCCAAATCATCTCCGAAGCAAAACCTGATCAAGATCATTCAAATCCACAAACTTTTGAAAATCAGTGATCAAAATAACCGTTTTTCAAAGTGTAACCGTTTTTCAAAAGTTCAGATATGGGCGAACCTGGAGTTTGTGGGCGAACGTGTGTGTTTTAGGACGAATGTGAGTGTTTTTCTGGGCGAACCAAGGTGTTTGAGGGCGAACCTAGAAATTTCTGTTTGAATATTGTACATTCGGGTTACAAATTTTACCTTCGGGAGATCGGGGGTACGAAGGTAAAACTCAAACGGACGAACCTAGGATTTTTGGACGAAGGTAGAAGAGTGTTTGTGTATTTTTACATTCTAGTGAAATCTTACCTTCGGGAGTGATTCTTTTGGGCGAACCTGAAACAAAAGGGACGAACCTGAACTTCTGTTGGGCGAACCTAGGATAAGTTTTTGAAGAATTTTTCTAAGTGTTGAATTCTCGAAGTTCGTGATAATGTGGCGTTATCAGACTACTCCTACACCAGCAACTACACAACCACAACAGCAGGTGATGGACCCATGGACCGTAGCAGCACAGAAGACGAGCACACAGTCTTCGCAGCCGGTTAACTACATGACTCAGAGTGCACCTACAGTACCACAGTCTGACTACTGGGGAGTAGCAGCAGCGGTGGTAAACACTCAAACTACTAATGCTATTTCCACACTGATTAATGATTTGTCTTCAGGTAGCGGGACTCGGCCACCGAAGCTTATGGAGATTCAAGAATACAATCAGTGGCAGAAAAAGTTCAAGATACACTTGGAAGGCATGGGAGTGGAAGGTGCTGAAGCATGGAACATGATTGCTAAAGGATACACACCACCAGTTCTGGAGAACACAGGTGAACCAGTGCCATTGGAGAGCATGGCGGAGGATGAGAAAAAGAAGTTTGCTGTGGAAAAGAAGGCGTTCTCCCAACTGACGCAAGCTATTACAAATGATCTTCTGCATCAGTTTGGGACGTGCACAACTTCTAAGGCTTTGTGGGATATGCTTAAAAGGAAGCATGATGGAAATGAAAAGAATCGAAATTTGAGGATGGAAGAACTTGTTAAGGAGTTTGAGAATTTTTCTTATGTTGGAAATGAAACTTTGAAAGAATTAACTCCTAGATATAATCATTTGATATCTGAATTGTCTAGCTATGGTGTACAGATCCCTATGGCAAAACAGGTGGACAAGTTTGCTGAAGCATTACCACCAAACTGGGATCAGCATGTGGATGTTCTGAAGGAGAAGGATGCTTTTCAATACTGGTCTCTTCAAGAGTTCGTTGAGAAGCTGGAAAACAAAGAATTGGAAGAGAAGAGGAAGGCTAGGAGAGCACAGATTCCTCAGAATCCAAATTTGTATTTTGGAGGATCTTCAATTCCAGTGAGTACAAGCTCAGGAGGACTCGTTACACCACATGTTGCTTGTATATCCAATGCTGTAGAATCACCCATCATTAACTACCATCAACAAACTTCATCTTTATCACAACCACAACCACAAATTCCATATCAATATTCATATATTCCACCATTTTCCCCAAAGCAACAAGCAGCTTTTTACACTGCTGGTCAATCTCAACCACAACCATTGAACCAACCTAACCAACCAACTGTGGTTTTAGAGACATCCAATCTTGGAAATGTGACAGTTGAAGTTGCTCAGCAACACATTGCATTAGTCTCTGCAATGGTTTCTTCCTATAATGGATTAGTTGCTAGTCAAATTGGTAATAACAACTTGACCAATGAAGACTACGCACAAATTGACAAGGAGGAGATGGAACTCATTGATATCCAATGGGCCTTTGCGAGCATAATGCGAAGAGCAACAGAGTTTATTGAGAAAACAGGTAGAACAGACTTGGGAACTTCTCCTAATACAACTTATGGGTTCAATAAGGAGAAAGTGACTTGTTTTAATTGTGGGGGTAAAGGTCATTTTAAACGTGAATGCACACAGCCACCGAAACAAGGCAATAGGAATCCATTTAATGCTACCTATCAGAACCGTCAACAACAAAACCAAAACCAAGTTTCTTCCCAAAACAACAACAACAACTACCAAAATCGTCAAACCAACTTTAATAACAACCAAAATAGACAACCAACCACACCAAACCAGACACAAAACCAAACACCAAACAATACTAACCGAACAGTCATACCAATCACTACACCAGCTGAACAACAGAATACCAATCAAGCATTGGTTACCCAACAAGATGAGAGGTTTGACTGGTCGAGCATTCAGATAGGTGTTGAGGAAATCACCACTGGGGGAAATGTGGCGTGTGTTGCTTATCAGGTTGATCTTGAAGATTCAGTGACGATGGAGGAGAAGGTTGAAACTGAGGTTGATAGTGATGAATCTGAGGTTGAGATGGATGGTGATTTTGAACCTGTTAAGGTTAATCCTGAGGTTAATGTTGAGGTTGAAAATATAGAGACTAATTCAGGAGTTGTGATTGATACTGTTTCTGACATTCCTGAGGAGTGTGAATCGGTTTATTCTGATTCAGACAGTGACTCGGATACGGAAGATAGTGTTAATTCTCTTGATGAAGATATTGATCAGTTACTTGCAGAAGCAGATTTTCTGATGACTAGGAAGTCGTGCATTGCAGATGATGCTTTCACAAAGATTGATTATTCCAGATTCTTTGCAGGAAAGGAAGCTCATTTCGCATTGATGGCCATGACTGACCCGCCAAAACCTGTAAGTTCTGCATGTAGTACTGACAATACTAGTGAAAAATATTGTGGTGCTTGTGATAGATTGACTGAGGAGGTTAAACAACTCCGTGTTCAACGTGATAGTGCTATCATGAACAGTCAATCTACTCGCAAAGAGTTGAATGCTTTTAACAAAGTATTAGATGGCTACAAAAAGGACATTTCTGACTTGAAAAACACTTTGTCTTTAAAACAATTGGCAATTAACAACTACATCAATGAAATTGAAAACACCAAGTTGGAAATGGCCGCCATCAAATGCTTTGCTGAAAAAGTAAACAAAAAGTTGGAAAGTTACAAGAATGTTGCTTATGTGGTAGACCACATCATTGATGACAAAACAACCAATTATCGGGCTGTACCATCTCCGGTTCTCTTTGAAAACCATAATTGTCACCAAGTGACACCGGAGAGTTCGGTAAAATCTGATTCAGCATCGGAAAATGAATCTAACACTTCAAGTGTTGGTGATCCAAATTCCGATGTTAGACCGATTTTGGGAATCAATGATGAGGGTGTTACTGCTGAAAGTGTTGACTCAGATTCAGAGAGTGATGATACTGGTTGTAACCAAACTGTTAATGCATGTGAAATTCCAAAAGAAAATCACATCATTACAAATGAACCAGTTTCATCATCTCAAATTATTCCAATAAGAAATGTTCATCATGTGAATAAGTCTGAGAAGAATGTTGTGAAGAAAGATCTTAATGTGATTAAGAAAAATCTTGAGAAGAATGATGAAAACGAACAATGTGACAAACCTGTCAAGGTGTTCTATCGGATGGAAGGATCCGATAAGATCATCTCTGACGAGGAGTTTCCAATTAAAAATGCCAACTATGCTAAAATTGAAAAGATTTGGCAAGAAAGTACTATTTGGTTCCCAAAACATGAGAGAACAAATGAAATTCCACCAGCTTTGTTAAAGAAGTTGTATTTGGATGTTCCTCAAGAACCAAAGGTCCATGTCACAGAGTTTGTTAAACCCAAAAACAGAGCTAATGGTTTTAATGAGCCGACTTACTCAAAAGGGCCACTCCCTGAGAGTTTAAGGAAGCAACAGTACAATGATCAATATCCTATTAGATCATTTGCTCAACCAAATGCTCCAAATGTTTTTGAAGAGTACCGTGCGTGCTTTAAGTGTGGGGAACGTGGGCATTTACTTGCTCAGTGCCCATATGTAAGGCACAAAAGGCACGAAGTGGAAGTGAGGAATTCTATGCGAAAGCCGATTGATCATTATGTGCCACCTCATAGGAGAGTTGTTCCTCAACAACAACAACCGTTTTATTATCAAAACCATTTTCAAATGAGGAACACTCGTCCAATGCACTATGATAGAAGGAATCGGATTGCAATGGAACACTCGTGGAGGAAGCCTGTGGTGAACTCAACAGTTGAGAGGCAAAAGGTTCCACCAAAACCGATTGTCAAATCAAATGTTGGACCTAAGTCTGTTAACTCAGATAAGGTTACCAAGAAAGTTACTTTTGCTAAAAATGTTCAGAAACCGACTGAGAACCCAAAGTCTCAGATTCGTATCCTGAAAAGGACTGAACAATCTTGGACACCCAATGGTACTCCAGGAGCCTCATCTTCAAAGGTTAATGAGCAAAAGGAAACGATTTTGAGCAATCAGAAAAAGATTGATCAAAAAGTTGTTAAAAATGTTTGTGAAAATGTTATTGTGAAACCTGATGTTGAAAGACCCAAGACTCAGGCTTGGGTCCCCCGAAAGAACTAACTGATTTACATTTTGTGTGCAGGGAGCTTCAGCTGGCCCTATTAGCAGTCTTTGGATTGTTGATAGTGGAGCTTCAGGCCACATGACAGGGGATCTTGCGTTGTTGTTCGACGTGAAGAACATCAATGGAGGGTATGTAGCGTTTGCGGGAAACAAAGGCGGATATATCACGATGGAAGGAAGTGTGAGCAATGGGATAGTGAGTTTCGAGCGGATTTCGTATGTGAAGCAGATAGATTACAATCTGTTGAGTGTCAGTCAAATTTGTGACAAGAAATTTACTGTGCATTTTGATGACAAATCCTGCTATATTCTGAAACCGGGCTTTACAATTCCTAAAGAGTGGATAATGTTGAAGGCACCTCGCGTCAACAATCTATACATTCTTGATATGTCCAAGGCGATGACATCACAGGGGCAAATAACATGCTTTTTGTCCAAGGCGACTGAGAAAGAATCGATAATGTGGCACCGAAGAATGGGGCACATTCATCTGAAGAAAATGAATCAACTTGTGAGGAATGGACTTGTCGAGGGAGTAAATGTGAAACATTTCCATTTGAATGACAAGTGTGTGAGTTGTAAAAAGGGGAAGCAGCACAAACAGTCCCACAAAGTGAAAAAGGTTAACTCTGTTGAGATGCCGCTAGAGCGATTGCACATGGATCTTTTCGGACCGGTCAAGCGTCATAGTCATCTTGGAGAGCTTTATTGTTTAGTCGTCACTGACGATTACTCAAGATTTTCATGGGTGATGTGTTTGCAGAATAAAAGCGACACTTTTATGAATCTAAAAGTTCTGTTCACTCGACTGGAGAATCTCTACAATGTGAAGATAAAGAGAATTCGGAGTGACAATGGGACGGAGTTCAAAAATGCCAAGATGGATGAACTTTGTGAAAACAAAGGGATACATCATGAATATTCGGCTCCGTACACACCTCAACAGAACGGTGTTGCTGAACGAAAGAATAGGACTCTAATTGAAGCGGCTAGAACAATGCTCGCTGATTCAAATCTTCCAGTAATGTTCTGGAATGAGGCGATTTATGCAGCAAATTACACACTAAATCGGGTTCTAACAGTGAAGAAGTTTGGTAAAACATCTTATGAGCTGTTACACCGAAGGAAGCCGAACTTAGAGTATCTAGAACCTTTTGGGGCGCCTTGCACCATGTTGAATCCAAGCGAAAAGTTTAGTCCTAAAGCCGAAGAGGGTTACTTTGTTGGATATGCAACCCCGCTCAAACGGGTATACAACAAGCGAACTCGTCGTGTAGAAGACTGGGCTAACGTGGAAGTTCAACGATATACTCAAAATATTCAAGGCACGGGTCCTGATTGGATGTTTGATTACAAAGAGTTCTTTGAATCATTCAATCTAGATAGCTTGGTTGAAGAAGCTGTTATTAGATTACTTTACGAGTGTGAAAATGCAACAACTTCACCGTTGGTGCGTCCGATCACTGTGAACCCCCTACCAGCTCCTAATGATACCAATGCTCCTATACAAGAAGAAGAAATTTTTCAAGAGGCTTCAACTTCATTAGACACTTCAGAATCTGAAGATGAACAATTTGAAGAAGCTATTCTTGATCAAGCTGAAGAACAGGAGGCACCGCCAGTGAACCCAACTCCAACTTCTGATGTGGCTTCATCATCAAATACGGGTCATGATCTGGATGCTGTAGAGAACTTGACTGTTCAGACGGGAGTGCAAGTACCTGATTATCCGGAATCTCGGATTCATCGTATTCACCCGCTGGAGCAAGTAATCGGTGATCCTGGAAGCAGTGTTATGACCAGAGGGCAGCTTAAGAGCGTTAATTCGCCAGAGAGTTTTGGTGCTTTAGCTTTATATGCCAAAATTCAACAATCTGGTAGTCAAAATGATTGGTCGTTTGCGTGTTATGTGTCGCAGGTAGAGCCAAGGACATACAAGGACGCTTTGAAGGATGATGCCTGGGTGGAAGCTATGCAGGAGGAGTTATTACAATTCCAGAAATTGGGAGTTTGGACGCTCACGGATTTGCCGCCAGATAGAAAGAAGATTGGCACCAAATGGGTGTTTAAGTTTAAGAAGGATGATCGTGGGGTAATTGTTCGGAACAAAGCCAGATTGGTCGTGCATGGTTTCCATCAAATCGAAGGAATTGATTATAATGAAATCTATGCACCGGTAGCACGAATCGAAGCTATTCGGATGTTCCTTGCGTTTGCTTCTTATAAGAAATTCAAAGTTTACCAGATGGACGTGAAAAGCGCATTTCTGTACGGTAAAGTCAAGGAAGAGGTGTATGTCGGGCAGCCACCAGGCTTTGAGGACCCAATTCACCGGGATAAGGTCTATGTGTTGAACAAAGCTCTTTATGGCTTGCACCAGGCTCCGAGGCAGTGGTACGAGGAGCTAAGTACATACCTCATCAACAAAGGATTTAAGCGCGGCCTCGTCGATTGCACCCTCTTTACGAAAAAGACGGGAGATGACTTGCTTCTAGTACAGATATACGTTGATGATATAATATTTGGTTCAACTAACGAGCTTTTATGCAGGGAGTTCGAAACTGTCATGCAGGAAAAGTTCGAAATGAGCGCAATGGGGGAGATGCAGTTTTTCCTAGGCTTGCAGGTGGACCAAAGACCCGACGGGATCTTCATTCACCAGACGAAATATGTCTCCGACATCTTGAGCCGGTTCCAGATGGAGGACTCTAAGCCGATGGATACCCCGATTCAACCCAATCACGGGATTGGAGTGGACGCTAAGGGGGAGCTGACGGATCCTTTTACATACAGAGCAATCATCGGATCTCTGATGTATTTGACGGCGTCTCGACCAGATATTATGTACGCAACGTGTCTCTGTGCCCGTTATCAATCGAAGCCGAAACAAAGTCATCTGACGGCGGTCAAGCGTATCCTTCGATATCTGAAGGGTTGTCCCTCAAAAGGACTTTGGTACCCTAATGATGATAATTTTGATTTCATATCTTTTAGTGATGCAGATTGGGGCGGCTGTGACAAAGATAGCAAATCTACTACAGCTGGTTGCCAGTTTTTCGGGAGCAGGTTAATCACCTGGCAATGCAAGAAACAGACTTCCGTAGCACAATCTACCTGTGAAGCCGAGTACATTGCAGCCTCGAGTTGCTGTTCTCAAGTACTCTGGATTCAACAACAAATGGTGGATTACGGTTTGCAGTTTCTAAAAACTCCTATTTACTGTGACAACGAAGCCGCAATAGCATTAACTAAAAATTCGGAAAATCATTCTAAAGCGAAACACATCCGGATCAAATATCATTTTATCCGAGATTGTTACGCTAAGGAATTGATCGATATGATCAAAATACATACTGACTACCAACGTGCAGATCTGTTTACTAAAGCCTTTGACCGTTCACGCTTTGAATATCTTTTAAAAGTAAACAATATAAAGGAAAAACAGGACTAATCGGCACCACGGTTTATCGCTTTTTAGTTTTTAGTTTTTATATTTTGCTAATTGGGAATTTCTCTTTGCTAATTGGGAATTTCTCTTTACTATCATAATCCTCAAAGAAGTTGATGCTTTCGAGGGGATTGTTTAATCCTCAAAGAAGTTGATGCTTTCGAGTGGATTGTTTCTTTCAAATTTTGTTTTTGTTTTGTTTACGGAAAAATGAAAATCCAAAAATATGTTCTTTATTTTAGGGGGAGCCATTTTTTTCAGAAAAACCAAAAACAATATAAAATTCAAAAAGATCTAAAAATTAGAAAATCAAAAATGATTTCCTGGTAAAACAGAGGAAATGATAGTACATCAGTGGGAATCTGACACAGGCTAAAGAATTGTATGGTTTATGAGGCGTGTGTTGATTACGTGTGATATGCTGATAGGCTTCGTAGACTAAATATTGCGTGCATTAGTGATACAAACATAACGAACTACGTGTTCGTGGCTGAACACCTCATGGGCATATGGTCTTAGTACCGTAATTTCGTTTGATAGGATTGCCAAAATCTGAGGTTTCGGGTCGTTATGTTATGGTTATCCGGGATATTCTGATAAACTTTTGTCGTATTGATTTACGGACCTAGTTTTATCAGAATATTTGCTAAAAGAGCTTAATTGCCAAAACCGGAAGTTACCGAATTGAGGAACTTTATGTTTTAATTGATCATAGATCATTATTACATCGTATTGGTCATCTGATACAAATCAGTGATTAATATCAGCCTCAACCTAGTGTATACGCACATGTTACTCTGCTGCATTCAATTGCTGACCTGTACACCTCTGTGCTATATACTTTGTAACTTTTACGGATAACTCTGGCATAATCACGCGTTACGACGAAGCTTTGTGCAATTACTTGATACGGGAGTATGTCGTGTGTGTGGGCACCACATCGTGCTAGTCTAATACACCTAACTCGTATCATTTTAAAGCATTGCGTAATTGTCTGCATGTGAGCTTACGTGGACCACAATATCAGCAATTGCCGTATCACATACTGTTTCTAATGATAATATTAAACAAAAAGATCAACGCTGTGATCAGATTTCTCAGAAAACTGATATGATCCTCTGACCGGATTTCACAAAATGTTTACTGCTTTCATTTTACTTTGATGCATTTTATTTTGTTGCAATTTACTTTTATTGTCAAAAAGATACAAAATCCAAAAAGATTTTAGGTATGTTTTGATAAAAATTTCAGAAAAATCCAAAATTTTTGCATTTCTGCTTTATTTTTGATAACCGGGGATGCTTGATGGTCAATTTCTGAGATTTGACAACACCATCTGGGCTTTGTATCATTCTAAATGTGAAAATTTGTGTTTTGGAAACTTAACGGATTGCAAAATGTTGAACGGGATTCGAATTTGTAATTTGGCAAAATTTTTCAAAATTCCATTTTACATTCGCCCTTAATTTGGGACGAATGTGGAATTTTTGTTTACCTTCGGGTAGCTTCCAACGGGCGACTGTGATTTTTAACTAAATTCCACTTTCGGGTGAGATGGTTTCACCTTCGTGTCTTTTACTAGGGGCGAAGGAGGAATATCTTTTTACATTCGACCGACTGAACGGGCGAAGGTGCAACCTTATAAGTATGCCAACCCAGATTCGACCACCATTCTAATTGTTTCAAACTTTTTCCTCATAACAGAACCTTGTTGTTTTTGAATTCTCTGCTTGTGCCTTTTAATCTTTGCTTCTCACTGATCATTTTTATATAATTTTTACAGGTAATGGACAGGAAATGAACCCGTAATCATTCGTTTTGTATACGGCCTTAGGGTTTTAGAATTTTTGATATTCCAGTGATTGTTTATGATTAATGTTGATTGTAAATCATTCCACATCAGTTTTAGGGGGAGAATGAATTAGGAATTAGGTTATAAACAAGTTTTAATCACTGATTGATCAATAAAACAATATAAACCCTAATTTCGTTTTAAAACTGATATAGAATGAATGTTTAGGGAAATTGATGATAGACGAAGCATAATCGGCCATATTAGAAGAAGTTTTAATCAAAATCAGGGCTTGAAAACATGTTTGAAAAATTTTCTAATTTTTGGTCAAGAACAGTTTCCACATTCGGGTCTTCGTGTGGACGAAGGTGGAACTGTGTGGACGAAGGAAATCTGAAACGGGCGAATGTATCTTTTTCATCAGATTTACTTTACATTCGACCAAAACTTTATACCTTCGGCCAAAAGAATCTACATTCGACCAGTTAAATTTGGGCGAATGTGGAATCTTAATAACCTAAAATTTTGAATTTTTGACGATTTCATGTTTTGACGTTTTATTTTGAGTTTACATTTCAGATGGCTGAAGAACAAACAACTGCTGATATTCCTGTGGAGACTACAGTTGCTGATCCTATTCCAGAGACTGTGCAAGAAGAAGGATCATCAAGCGGTTCTAAATGGCCGTTTGAGAAGACTCATAATTGCTGTGCGTATCTTGGAGATGTGGAGAAGAATGTGGAGTTCACAGAGATCATAAAGTTTCTGAAGAGATGTAGAGTAGTTTATGCATTGGCAACACCAACTATTATCTACAAGGATATAGTTGAGGACTTTTACAATAATGCTAAGTATGATTACTTTGATAATCAGACTATCATCCGAAGCAAGATTCAGGGAATGGAGATGTTTATCACTGAAGCTGATATCAGAGAAGCTCTCCAGATCCAGTTTGAAACAAGTGAGGATCCAAGGGAACTGTCCTGGACTGAGCAGAAGGCATGTTTCCTGAGGATGAAATACAAAGGACCGATTACTGATGGTTCGATGTATAAAGGGAAACTGAGCGTACAGTTCAAGTATTTTGCTCACGTCATCATACTAGTATTTGGATGTGTTAGTGGGGGTTATGACGTGATGAGAAAGAGTTTAAGCTCGTTAATGGTTGCATTGACTCTCAATAAACCATTTAACGTTGCTGGGATGATATTAGACCACATGTTGGAGATGTTGAAGGGTTTGAAGAAGAAATACTTTATGCTTTATCCTAGATTTCTGATGATGATCTTCGATCACAAATATCCAAACTTGAAGAAGGATCCAACACAGATACTTAATATGGATCACATGAATGTTAGAACCTTAGCAAGAATGAAAGCTTACAAAGGTGTGCCTGAAAATGAAAGACCACCTTACAGAAGGTTATTTGGAGCTTTGGCTAGAGAGGATTACATGGATCCTGGAAAGAATCTAGCAAGGCATCCTGACAGTGATAGTGATAATGATGATCCACTTGTTTATGCTGATGCAAGCACGAAGAGGAAAAGGCAAGTTGTCAATCCCGGAGCCAAAGGGAAGGGCAAGGGAAAGACAGATCAGGGAAGTTCAAAACAACAAGTGGTAAGGAAGAAGACTACTGCAAAGAAGGGTACGAGTTTGGTAGATGAGGAGTCTGTTGATTCAGAGGAGACAGAGACTGAAGAACAGTGGGATTCGGATGCTGAAAATGTCCGGACTACCAAACAAAAGGCCACTTTGGTTGGTGAGTCTGAATCTTTGAACAGATCAATAGAAGAAGCTAAGAAGGGTAAGCAATCTGTTGATGCTGTAGATGAAGTTTTGACTGTTAATTTGGATGAGTTGAATGAGGGTGAAACCGTTGTAGTGAATTTGCCCAAGCCCAAACACAAGAGTATGGCTAAGAAAACTAGCACCAAGCAACTCAGAGAGAAGGAGTTGAACTTATTGTTGAAAGGAAAGAGACTACCAGATGCTGGAACATCATCTAAACAATCTTCACCAGCTGTTAAGAAGCAAAAGACAAAGGAGGCTACAACATTACCAGTGGATCAATTCAACATTGCCCTGGATAATGTTCTGAACATGTTTACACAACCTCAGAAGGGAAAAGAAGCTGAGATTGAGCCATCTAAGTCTAAGTCCAAGTCTAAAAAGATCACTGTGGATGATGAAGTGATGAAGCAAATGAATAAAAGAATGGACGATATGATGAAGATGCTTGTGGCTCAACAATCTGAGATTGCCAAGTTTAAGCAAAATGAAGAGAAAATGCTTCAGATCGTTGTTGCTTCTAAATCTAATCAAGATGAGATAGATGAGAAGGTAAAGAAGCTTGAAGCAAAGAATCAGAAGCTTGAAGGTAAAGTTCTGAGAAATAAGAACAGATACAAGGCAATTAAAGAAGATACCAAAGAGCTGAAGGCTGAAAACAAACGCCTTAGTGATCTGATTGATGATTTGTACAACATAGCACCCAAGCTGAAGGAGGGTGAGGAAGATGCAGAGAAAGAGGTTGAACAAGTAGATTTTGAACCATCTGAATCTGATAAAGAGGAGGATGAGGATGATGAGAATGAAGAATCGGAGAAAAGTGATGATGAAGATGATAATGATGATGATGATGATGATGCTGAAGGGTCAGGAAGTCAAAAGGAGGACGATAGTAGCAGTGATGATAATGATGGAGGAGATGATACTCCTAAGTTTACATTTGAGAAAAGACCACCTTCTAAAAAGAAGAAAGACACAGGTGAGTCGAGTTCTAAGAAAAAGGGAGAGAATGTTGATGATGAGACTGTGTTCTGGAATGAGAAGGTGAGGTCCTTATCTGATGATGCAAAACAAGTATACAAGGACATGTTAGAGAAGAGAGAGTGGACCATTGAGTTCACAGGTCGTTTTGCAGAAATATTCCAAACAGATGATATGCGTTATGAATTGGAATATAACGATCCTGATCTTGAAGAAGGGGAAGTACCTGCTTCTGTGGCAAAGGAGATACTGGATGGACTTGCACAGAAAGTAGGGAAAACGTTTGAAGAATTCATTGTTGATGAGTCGATTCCACCTATTCCTGAAAAGGATGTTGGAACTCACTCTGATGACAAAGAAACCCCTGAGTTTGAGGAAGTTGAGATAGAGGATATTACACATGAGGAATATCCACAGTACTTCAGACAAAATGATGAAGATGTGGTGTTTCCTGATTTTACTGAAAGGCATAATACGTCTGCTAAAAGAAAGGCAAGGAAAAGAAGTGTTGAGTTTGTTGAGAAAGTACTTGGAGCTGATTTGCCAGAATCTTCAAATAAGTCTGATGAGTTGAAGGAGTATTTGAAGAAACTAAGATTGATGGATGAAAACCGACCAAAGCCTGAAGCTCAAGGAAACTTCTATAGGTTTCATAATGCAAAGTTCAGAGGAAGAGCTCTTGGGTGGACATACTTGAGCAGGCTGAAGTGTTTAGCTGCTAAGTGGGAATCAGGAATCTTGTATTTCTACAGATTCATTGATTTGCTTACTCTACCGTACTGGGCGGTTAGAGATTTATGCAGATTCCAAATGTCTGGTGCTTCAGTGAATAACTCACATGTCGGTTGGTGTGCAGACAAATTGGTTTGGGAGAGTAGAACTAAGTGGAACAGATTTAAACCACAATATCCCCGGAGGAAAGTTCACAGGGATACTGATCCTCGAACCAAGTTGAAAAGGGTTACCTTGATTTATAAGGCACCTGAAGTTATGAGGAAGATACCTTTGATGCCTATGCCTCAACACTTCAGTGCTGACTTCATATTTTGGTATTATGATTGGAGGAAGGCAGAAGCGGTGATTGTGTTGAGAGATGGAAAGGATAAATACAAGCATGTGCATGTATTTGATCCTATGTGGTTGATAAATTGCACCTTCGAAGACATCATCATGTTATTTTATAATCCGATTCATCATGAGCCAAACGATGCAGATCAAGCAAGGAAATACACACAAGTTGTGGGTGTTTGTTTTGCTTATGACATCAATGCTGGAAGTAATTTGGAAGGAAAGCTTGGCAAGAAGGTGAAGATGGCTAATGTGTCGAAGCCGGTAAAGAGAAAGTTAGAGCCGGAAATGACGAAAGAACAGAAGAGTATACTTAGAATCAAGCTGCTGAACAAAGCCATGGACGAAGATAGAAAACGATCTAATCAATAGTCGAGGGGGAGTTTGTAGATGCCGTTTTGCGTCTAATGATTAGATATTAACATGTGTTAAGGGGCGAAGGAGAACCAGAAGGGGCGAAGGTGATACAGAATGGGCGAAGGTAGATGGTATGTGGACGAATCTGGAATCAGGGATGCACAGAAGATACATTCGACCATATGTTATGGGCGAATGTAGAACAAGCTACATTCGACCAGTCAGTTTGGACGAATGTACAGCTACTATATATAGAAATTGGGTTTTTGTAATGTAAAACGAGTCATTTAGAGTGTGTGTTTTGTGTGTGAGTTCCTGAGAGGATTGAGAGTGATAGTTTGAGTTCTAGATTAACTATAATCAGTCTGTAAACGTTTATTTGAACAAGTTAATCTATGAAAAGCTTTTAAAATGACCTTGATTGTGTTTTGATTGAGTTTATATCAGTTTGTTCTAAGCTAGGGTTTCCGCACCTGGTTTAGCAACTTGTATGATCATATAATCCTGTTTAGTTGTCGAATTCATCCTCTACACTGCGTACACTTTGATTCAAACATACTATTTTAAAAAAAAAATTACTCATGTTTTTCAATGTTTAAGAATATTAATCCAACTGTTTGACACCGGTTTTGCGGGTCTTACAAGTTGGTATCAGAGCAATAGTTTAAGAGATCTGAACATCTTCAATGCTTCGACTTAAACTAAGAACGGGACCGAAACTAGAAATGCCACTACGGGTAGCAGCACGCCAGGAGGTAATCCTTTACTTTTGAAGTATGCCTATATATTTTCATTTAAATGCTTAATGGCATGTGGTGATATGTAAGAGTTTAATGCCTTCACATTTGGAGGTTGTATTTGAAGTTTAGGGTATAAATGCACAATATGTTAGGTGGGGATGTTGCCTCAATGCATCATATTGTCTTTATTCTTTGATGTACGTGTGTTATTCTTTGAATTTCTATGTTCAATGCGTGGAAGGTAGAACCCTAGTGTGACGTGTTGGGAAACATTTAGAACATTGTAGTGGCATAGACAACCAATCGCACTTGATCAACGTTGTTGGTGGTCTATTGTTACTTTTCTGTTCTAAGTTGTAGCCTAAAATGATCATATGAATGTTTTGTCTTGTGTGTAAGTGGATTGGAATAGTAGTGGAATGCTATTCATCTGTACCTGCAGTTAATATATTAGTAGCAGATTTTCTTTAAAACATCACGTTTGGTGGTTCCTTATCCAAGAGGATTCGAGGACGAATCCTTCTCTTAGGGAGGTAGACTTGTAACATCCCGAAAATCTCGCGTTACTGGTCTGGGTAAATTGACCAACCAAATTTTATCGCATGGATTCATTAATGGTTTTTTTGCACCTAGGACTTTATTTAAGTGGGTCAATAGACCAATTTAGTGCCTACACTGTAACACCTTGAACCATTGTGCCACTTTAAGGAATGGTTTCAATTAAAGTGTTAGTCGTGATTTGGTGGAGATCCTATTTGTAAGTAATTTAACGTTATTCGTGAAACTATAGAAACTAGTCGCCTTAACGAAGAACTTAAGGGGGCTAATGTGTAAATTCAAATTAAAAATCTTCCTTTTAAATCCTCCTTTCTCGCCAATTGAACGGATGGTTCATCATCATACTTTTTCTTGAAACCCTACCGCCGTAAACAAAGTTCTCGATCTTAGCTTATTCCATCGATCCAAGTTCTAACCACATTTGAAGCTATTTTATAATCTTATATATATAGCCAGTCGGTCATGGCGATGTATTTGAGGATTAGATTCCGTGTTAACCCTGTTGTTCGTGACTTTAGTCGTTTCGGGTGAACTCGCTTCATTGTACCTTAGAAACTCAATGCTATTTTGTAAATCGCATGAGTACGGAATCCGGTTGTCATGAATGGTGTGTTTTTGCGACCCAGAACCCGACATGGGAAAGAGAGGCGACATGGTGGTTGTGTTCTTGCATGTTTCGTAACTAGAATCAGGTAAACCACAAGCATGTTCTTCTGCATCATTACGTACTTGGGTTTTTCAAGGGACGATAGGGTTGGCTCGGTGGAGAGAGAGGGAGAGAGGTAGTGGAACTTGACGCATCGCGCGGACTCCCTTATAGCAAACCAAGACCTGGTTAATGATGGATGGATTTCATCCATGTGTGCATGAACTTTACAGTGAGTTCCATATGAGGTGTTACGGAGGTGTTTGCCGATGTGTTTGGTTTCTTGTATATGGGTGATGATCATGGTACTAATCCATATAGAAATGGGAAGGGAAGCTACTGGTTGAATGCATGATGAGAGGTCGTTGGTTTGGTGGAGTTATGGGGTTTAAATATGTTCTTAATATATAATCTTGCATGGAATTGAAAGTTGTTTTGGTGGGTGGTTGTTGGCTTTCACGAATGGATGACCAGGAACTTGAACTCATATTAGAGTTAGTGTTGACTATCTAGCCTTTTGATTACGTGAACGCTTCATTAAGGTGAGTTCTTGCGCCCACTCTTTTAGTTATTATTTTTCTAAATATTTTTGGGCTAACGTGCATGCTAAACCAGTATGATTATTTTTATGAAGTCACAAAATATTTTGTTGACGTTATAAATATTTTTGTGTACGAACGAAATCTATATTTACTCATACATATTATTTTAGCTCATGAAACGTAAGTGGGCGGGATGCGCCTAATGTGTTATTATATGGTTTGAGTTATATGTGTTATTAGAAGTAGGATAGGCCTACTCTGGTTTATGGCATAGTTTTTGCTTACGATATAAATCCATATTTACTCATATATAATATTTTGGCATGAAACATGAATAGGCGGAATGCGCCTAGTGTGCCGAATGTGTTATTATATGGTTTGAGTTATAGGTGTTATTATATATATATATATATATATATATATATATATATATATATATATGAATAGACTGTTGTCTTGGTTAAAGTGTGGCTTAAGTTTTTATTAAATAAGCGGAACGCTTAATGTCTTGGCCACGTATTTGAAACCTTTCTTGTTAGATCATGACTTTGTCTTGATTGTTACTTGTTTAGGTTATTTGTGTTATTTTATATACAAATAAACTATGTTTGATGGCTACTTGATATGTCAAACTGAGCTATGACGGAAGTGGGATATGCCTGCTCTGATATCTGGTCTTGGTTTTGAGTCAGGGTTGTTTTATATTTTATTTCTTTTGTGTTATTAGAGGTGGGATATGCCTGCTCTAATATTATAACCTGAGCTATGACAGGAAGTGGGATGTGCCTGCTCTGATCTGTAGTTTTGGTTTGAGTCTAGCGAGTGGAATGCGCTTAGATAGACTTGATTGTACTTTGTGTTTATAGGCGGTATGCGCTTATAATATTTGTTAATTGAAGTTTTGAGATAAATTGGCGGATTTCGCCTATCCTAGACTTTGATTATTTCTAGAGGGAAAACAATTTAGCGGATTGCGCTTATTGTTAACTCTGAGGTTGAGGTATTTTGTTAAATCTTATTTTGACAAATTACTTATTTATATAAATTTATAAAACTTGAACTCACTCAGCGTAGCTGACTTTTGCATACACGTTAGATTGATTTCAGGTTAAAAGAGAGATGGATGGATGACTGCTTGGCGATGCAAGATGCTACCTGGAAATTGAAGGCATTTCTAGTGGAAGATGACTGTTGTTTACACATGATAAATTTTAAATTCGAGATGCAATTGAATAACTATTTTTCATGTGTCTCGTAAATTTTATTGTAAATTATTTTCCGCTGCGTACACTTTGATTCAAACATACTATTTTAAAAAAAAAAAAAAAATTACTCATGTTTTTCAATGTTTAAGAATATTAATCCAACTGTTTGACACCGGTTTTGCGGGTCTTACAAAAAGTTCATGTCACAGAGTTTATTAAGCCTAAGGAAAAGGCAAACAGTTTTCTTGAGCCAACTTACTCAAAGGACCCAGCTCCTGAGAGTTTAAGGCGCAAATGTGTGAATGACTAATACCCAATTAACACATTTGCTAAGCTGTTTGCTCAAAATGTGTTTGAAGAGTACCGTGCATGATTCAAGTGCGGGGAGAGAGGGCATTTACTTGCTCACTGCCCATATGTGAGGCACAAAAGGCACGAGGTTGAAATGAGGCAATCCATGAGAAAGCCGGTTGATCATCAATATCATCAAAGACGTTTTGTCCCAAATCATCAACAATTTTACAATCAAAATAATTTTTATCAAAAGAGGGACAATCGTCAATTTAACTATGATCGAATCAAATGAAAAGGATGAGAAAGTTTTGAACGATCGGAAAAAGATTAATTCAAAACCAAATGTTGATGTCAATGAATCTTTGAAAGCCGATATTCAAAGACCCAAGACCACACAGGCTTGGGTCCCCCGAAAGAACTAATTGGTTTACTTGATGTGTGCAGGGAGCTTCAGCTGGCCCTGTTAGCAGTCTCTGGATTGTTGACAATATAGCTTCAGGCCACATGACAGGTGATTTGACATTATTGTTCGACATGAAGAATATAAATGGAGGATATGTTGCATTTGCGGGAAACAAAGGAGGTTACATCACAATGGAGGGAAGTGTGAGTAACGGGATAGTGAGTTTCGAGAGAATTTCTTATGTGAAGCAGATCGACTACAATTTGTTAAGTGTCAGTCAGATATATGACAAGCAATTTTCTGTGTATTTCGACGACAAATCTTGCTATATCGTCAAACCATCCTCTAAGATTTTAAAAGAGTGGGTAATGTTGAAGGCACCGAGAGTCAACAATCTTTATATTCTTGATATGTCAAAGGCGATGACGACTCAGGGTCAAGTGACATGTTTTCTATCGAAGGCTACAGAGAAAGAATCAATCATGTGCCATAGAAGGATGGGTCATATTCACCTTAGGAAAATGAACCATTTGGTGAAAAATGGGCTTGTCGAAGGTGTCAATGTCAAACATTTCCATTTGAATGACAAGTGTGTGAGTTGTAAGAAAGGCAAGCAACACAAACAACCCCATAAACTGAAGAAAGTAAACTCTGTTGAGATGCCACTTGAGCGGTTGCACATGGACCTATTCGGACCTGTCAAACGTAGAAGTCATCTCGGAGAGCTTTATTGTTTAGTGGTTACTGATGATTTTTCACGATTCTCATGGGTGATGTGTTTGCACCATAAAAGTGACACGTTTAACAATCTGAAAGTTCTGTTCACTCGACTGGAGAATGTTTATGGTCTTAAGATCAAGAGAATTCGGAGTGATAATGGGATGGAGTTCAAAAATGCGCAGATGGATGCTCTTTGTGAAGACAAAGGAATTCATCATGAATATTCTGCTCCGTACACCCCTCAACAGAATGGTGTCGCTGAACGGAAAAACAGGACTCTCATAGAAACGGCAAGGCAATGCTTGCAGACTCAAATCTTCCAGTAATGTTCTGGAACGAAGCGATCTATGCAGCAAATTATACATTGAATCGGGTATTAACAGTGAAGAAGTTTGGCAAAACTTCTTATGAGCTGTTGAACCGAAGAAAGCCGAACTTGGAGTATCTAGAACCTTTTGGGGCTCCATGTACGATGTTGAATCCAGGAGAAAAGTTTAGTCCGAAAGCTGAAGAGGGATATTTTGTTGGATATGCAACCCCGCTCAAACGGGTATTCAACAAAAGAACTCGACAGGTAGAGGATTGGGCAAATGTTGAGGTTCAACGGTATACTCAAAACTTACAAGGAAATGGTCCTGATTGGATGTTTGATTACAAAGAACTCTTTGAATCATTCAATCTAAATAGCTTGGTTGAAGAGGCTGTTATTAGATTACTTTACGAGTGTGAAAACGCAACGACTTCACCATTGGTGCGTCCGATCACCATAACTCCTCCAACAGCTTCTAATGATACCAATGCTCCTGTACCAGAAGAAGAAATTTTTCAAGAAGCTTCAACTACACTGGATACTTCAGAATCGGAAGATGATGGAGATTTTGATGAAGCTATTCTTGATCATGCAACAGAGGTACCGCCAGTGAACCCAAATCCAGATGTTGCTTCATCGTCAAACACGGGTAATGATCTAGATGCAATGGAGAACTTGACTACTCAGACAGGAGTGACTGTACCTGAACATCCGGAATCTCGGATTCATCGTATTCACCCGCTAGAGCAAGTTATCGGTGACCCTGGTCGTAGTCTTATGACGAGAGGACAACTATGTGGTGTTAACACACCAGAAAGTTTTGGTGCTTTAGCCTTATATGCAAAAATACAGAAATCTGGTTGTCAGAATGATTGGTCGTTTGCATGTTATGTTTCGCAGGTAGAGCCTCGGACATACAAAGAAGCTCTTTTGGATGATGCTTGGGTCGAGGCGATGCAAGAGGAGTTGTTACAATTTCAGAAATTGGGCGTCTGGACACTAACAGATTTACCTCCGAGAAGGAAGAAGACTGGTACCAAATGGGTATTCAAGTGTAAGAAAGATGACAGAGGCGTGATCGTGAGAAACAAAGCCAGATTGGTAGTGCAAGGATTTCATCAAGTTGAAGGAATTGACTACAACGAGATATATGCACCTGTGGCACGCATAGAAGCTATACGAATGTTTCTAGCGTTTGCCTCGTATAAGAAATTCAAGGTGTATCAAATGGATGTCAAAAGTGCATTTCTCTACGGTGTGGTCAAGGAAGAGGTTTACGTCGGTCAACCTCCGGGCTTTTAAGATCCTATCCACCGGGATAAGGTTTACGTTCTCAACAAAGCGCTATACGGGTTGCACCAGGCTCCACGCCAATGGTACGAGGACCTAAGCACGTACCTCATGTCCAAAGGATTCAAGCGCGGATTAGTCGACTACACACTGTTTACGAAGAAAACAGGGGATGATTTGCTTCTCGTCCAGATTTATGTAGACGATATTACTTTGGCTCAACTAACGAACTTCTTTGCAGAGAATTTGAACGTGTAATGCAGGAAAAGTTCGAGATGAGTGCGATGGGTGAAATGCAGTTTTTCCTCGGCTTGCAGGTGGATCAAAGACCAACGGGGATCTTTATTCATCAAACCAAATACGTATCTGAAGTCTTGAGCCGGTTCCAGATGGAAGATTCCATGTCGATGGACACCCCGATACAACCTAATCACGGGATTGGTGTTGACGCTAAGGGGGAGCTGACAGACCCATTTACATACAGAGCAATCGTCGGATCTCTGATGTATCTCACTGCATCAAGGCCAGACATAATGTTCGCTACATGCCTCTGCGCACGTTTTCAATCGAAGCCGAAACAAAGTCATCTGACAGCGGTCAAGCGTATCCTTAGATATCTGAAGGGTTGTCCGTCGAGAGGACTATGGTACCCTAATGATGATAATTTTGACTTTATCGCTTTTAGTGATGCAGATTGGGGCGGCTGTGACAAAGACAGCAAATCCACAACGGCTGGATGTCAGTTTTTAGGGAGCAGGCTCGTGACCTGGCAGTGTAAGAAACAGACTCAGTCGCATTATCTACTTGCGAAGCAGAGTATGTAGCAGCCTCGAGTTGTTGCTCACAGGTTCTCTGGATTCAGCAACAGATGGTGGATTATGGTTTGCAATTTCTTAAAACCCCTATTCACTGTGATAATGAAGCCGCAATTGCATTAACTAAAGACACGGTCAATCACTCGAAAGCTAAGCATATTCGGATTAAGTATCACTTTATCCGTGATTGCTATGCACAAGAGTTGATAGATATGGTCAAAATCCACACTGATTATCAAAGAGCGGATCTTTTCACAAAAGCTTTTGATAAATCCAGATTCGATTATCTCTTAAAAATAAATGGTATAAAAGAGAAACAAGACTGATCATCACCTCGGTTTATCATTTTTAGTTTTCAATTTTCTTTGTTTTTCAGAAAAATTCAAAAACCCAAAAATATGTTTTACATTTTAGGGGGAGTCTTTATTCAGAAAAACCAAAAACATTGAAAAATTCAAAAAGCCATAAAAATAGAAAAATCCAAAATGATTTTCAGGATAAAAAGAGGAAATGATAGTACATCAGTGGGGATCTGACACAGGCTAAAGATATGTAATGCAATATGAGGCGTGTGTTGATGTCGTGTGATGTGCTGATAGGCTTCGTAGACTAATTAATGCGTGCATTAGTGATACAAACATAACGAACTACTCGTTCGTGGCTGAACACCTCATGGGCATATGGTCTTAGTACCCTAATTTCGTTTGATAGAGTTGCCAAAATCTGAGGTTTCGGGTCGTTATGTTATTGTTATCCGGGATATTATGATTGAACTTTTGTCGTATTAATTTACGGACCTAGTTTCAATCAGAATGTTTGCTAAAAGAGCTTTAATGCCAAAACCAAAAGTTACCGAATTGAGGTGCTTTATGTTTATTATTGATCAAAGATCATTAATTGCATCGTGTCAACTTACTGATGAAAATCAGTGATTGACATCAGCCTCAACCTGGTATATATGCACATGTTACTTTGCTGCATTCATTTGCTGACCTGTACACCTCTGTGCTATATATCTTGTAACTCAACGGATAACATTGGCATAATCACGCGTTACGGGGAAGCTTTGTGCAATTACTTGATACGGGAGTATGTCGTGTGTGTGGGAACCACAACGTGTTAGTATAATACACTTAATATTGTATCATTTTAACGCACTGCTTAATGGTCTGCATGTAAGTTTATGTGGACAACAATATCAGCAGTTGCCGGATCACACATTGTTTCTAATGATAATATAAAAATCAGATCAACGCTGTGATCAGATTTCTCAATAACTGATATGATCCTCTTACCGGAAATCACAAAACATTTACTGTTTTTGTTTACATTTGTGCATTTTATTTTGGTTTTACAAAAATATACAAAAACTCAAAAAGACTTTAGGTGTGTTTTAATATAAATTTCAGAAAAACCAAAAGTTTTACATTTCTGTGTTATTTTTATATAACCGATGGTGTGTGATGGTCATTTTCTGAGATTTGATGAATCAATCTGAGCTTTGTATCATTTGAAACTAAAATAATGCATGTTTGAGGCTTAATATGTTGAAAAATGTTTGAACGGGATTCGATTTCGTGATGTGGTAAAATTTCAAAATTTTCCATTTCACATTCGCCCCTTAATTGGGTCGAAGGTGGAAAATGTGTTCACATTCGAACCTTTAAAATGGACGAAGGTGGGAATTTTCAGGTTATCATTTTACTTTCGACTAATATTTCCACATTCGGGTCTTTCATTAGGGACGAATGTGGAAGTTACCTCACATTCGCCCATTGTATAAGGCCGAACGTGGGACTCTTTATATAGCCCATTCCAGTTTCGACTCTTCACTCGAACATATTTTAAAAAATTTTCAAAATAGCAAAACCTTGTTGCCTTGATTCCTTTTATATGTGATTCTTGTTCTAGACGTTTTTCTGATAATTTTCATTATTATTACACAGGTAATGACCTTATAATGAAGCCGGAATTGGGGTTTTTGTTCACGAACCCTAGTTTGGTCAATCTGATGATTTCTGGACTGTTTTTGATGATATTGTTGATAGGCGTTTAGTGTTTATTAGTTTTAGGGGGAGAAGAATACATAATCAAGGGTTATAACATCGTTTTTAGGTGTTAATTCGACCTAGTTGTTTAGGGCGAATGTAGAATTTAATTGGTCGAAGGTGTTTTATAACGGACGAAAGTGAAACAGGTTGGACGAATGTGGATTTTCTTTCACCTTCGAACTGATATTTTCACATTCCTACTTGTTTTTACACTTTCGAACCTAAATTTTTCTACATTCGTACCTACGATGGGGCGAATGTGGAAGTGATAAAACTCAAAATTTTCAAAGTTTGTCGTTTTTGATTGTTTTTGACGTATGTTTCTTGATTTTGTGTTACAGTTTAATCAAATGGCAGAACAACCAGCAGAGAATGTAGAAGTTCCTATACAAGAAGTTCCTGTGCAAGAAGAACAAGTTCCAGAAGCTCCAGTTGAAAACGTACCCCAAGTGTGGTCATTCGAACCTGCTTATAACTATTGTGCATTTGTAGGAGATGTTCAGAAGAATACAGAATTCACTGGAATCATCGACTTTTTGAAGAGAAGCAGGATTATTCATGCTATTGCTACACCTGCTATCATATACAAAGATATTGTGGAAGAATTCTGGAGAAATGCACCATATGATTACTGGCAAGACAAGACTGCTATAGTGAGTAATATTCAGGGGAACTTTGCATTAATCACTGAAGATGACATCAGAGAAGCACTAAAGATTAAGGATGATGATTGCACTGATCCTAGATGCTTATCTTGGACTGAGCAAAGAGTATGCTTTTTGAGGATGAAGTATAACGGTCCGATTACTGATGGAGCGTTACATAAAGGAAAGCTGAGTGTCCAATTCAAATAATTAGCTCATGTCATAATCCACGTGTTTGGGACAGTAAGTGCAGGCTATGATGTAATGAGAAAGAGTCTGAGCTCGTTGATGGTTGCTTTAACGTTGAACAAACCATTCAACATAGCAGGGATGATCCTAGATCATATGTTAGAGATGTTGAAGATACCAAAATCAAAGAAATTCTTGTTATATCCAAGATTTCTGATGATGATTTTTGATCACTAGTATATAAAGCTGTAGAAGGATCCGACAATGATTTTGGGACAGGATCACATGAATATCAGAACATTGATTAGGATGAAGGGATACAAGGGTGTGCCTGAAAATGAGAAGCCGCCATATAAGAATCTTTTTGGTCATCTGATCAATCCGGGTTACACTGACCCAGGAGAGGATAAAGCCAGACATGCTGACAATGAATCTGATAATGATGATCCACTGGTACATGCTGATGTTACTACAAAAAGAAAGCGTCAAGTGAAGAATGCCGGAGCCAAAGGGAAGGGCAAGGCAAAGATTGTTGAAACTGAATCTGCTGAAAAACAGAAGTTAAGAAAGAAAAGTACTGCAAAGAAGGGTACTAATCTGGTTGATGAAGATTCTGTTGATTCTGAAGAAACAGAAGAAGATGAACAGTGGGATTCTGATGCTGAACTGTTGAGGAAGAACTCCAAACGCAAGGTCACTGCTGTTGGAGAATCTGAATCATTAAACAAAGATGTGGAAGAACAGTTACAGAAAGAGCCTGTTGATTTGGAAGGTGAATTAGGGCTTGATACTTAAGATTTTGATGGATCTACAGTAGTTGTGAATTTGAAAAAGCCTAAACATAAGTCAATGGCTAAGAAAGAGAGCATGAAGAAGTTGAGAGAGAAAGAAATAAAGAAGTTACTGAAAGGGAAGAAAATCCCAGAAGCTGGCACATCCTCACAGGTTTCCTCACCAGCTGCTAAGAAGCAAAATAAGTCTTCCAAAGAACCTGAAGTAGTTCCTAATCCTGAATCTACTTTAGAGAATGTTTTAAATATGTTCAGGAAGCCAGAACAAGAGAAAAATCCTATTGCTGAATCTTCCAAGAAGTCAAAAGTCACAGTTTCAGATGATATGATGAAGAAAGTGAATAAACAGTTGGAAGATATGATGAAGATGTTGACTGCACAGCAAGCTCAAATAGAGAAATTCAAGAAAAATGAAGAAAAGATGTTGCAGATAGTTGTAGCTTCTAAGACAAATCAAGATGAACTTGAGAAGAAGCTGAAACAACTAGAAGAGGATAAGAATGAGCTTGATGAGAAGTGCAACGGGAATAGGAGAATGATCAAAAGTGTAAGGAGAGAAAATAAGGAGTTGAAGAAAGAGAACAAAAGAATGAGTGAACTACTTGATAAACTATATGGTGAAGCTCCTAAGTTGAAAGAAGGAGAGGAAGACAAAGAAAAAGAAGAAGAGAAAGTTGATTATGAAGAATCTTCTGATGATGAAGAAGATGATGAGGAATCAGATGATGGATCTGATGATGATGATGATGATGATGATGATGATGCTGAGGGGGAGCCAAGTGGCAAAAAGAATGATGATGAAGAGAGTAGTGATGATGATGATGACGATGATACAGATAAGTTTACATTTGAGGAGAGACAGACTAAGAAGGGAAGTTCTGGTCAGTCAAGTTCAAAGAAAGCAGGAGAGAATTTAGATGCTGATGATAACATTTTCTGGACAGAAAAGATCAGAGCGTGATCAGATGATGCAAAGAATGTCTACAGAGATATGTTGAACAAGAGAGAGTGGACGATTGAGTTTACTGGGAAGTTTGCTGATATATTCCAATCAGAAGATATGAGATATGAATTGGAATATAATGATCCTGATTTAGAGGATGGTGAAGTGTCTGCTGTTGTTTCAAAAGAAATACTTGAAGGTATTGCGCAGCGAGTTGGTAAGACACTGGAAAAAATCATGGCAGATCAAATGATTCTAGACATTCCTGAAAAGGATGTTGGAAATCATTCTGATGATAAGCAAACTCCAAAAACTAAGGAGATTGAAATAGAGGATATTTCACATGAAGAATATCCTGAATATTTTAGAAATACAGGAGATGATACTTTCCCAGACTTTACTGAAACACACATGAGGGAAGCTAAGAAGAAAGCTGAGCAGAAAAGTAAAGAATTTGTGAAGAATGTGTTTGGTGATGAGAATCAGAAACCATCGTCTGAACAAAGTGATGAACTGAAGACATCATCATGTTATACTACAATCCAATCTACTGTGACCCCAATGATGCATCACAAGCAAAGAAATATCAACAGGTTGTTGCAGTGTGCTTTGCTTATGATATCAATTCCGGTAGCAACCTTGAGAAGAAGCTTGGTGAGAAAGTGAAGGTTAATGAAGTGCCAAAGCGTTCAACAAAGAGGAAACTAGAACCGGAAATGACAAAAGATCAAAAGAAACAATTGAGGATCAAGTTGATGAACAAGCAGATGGATGCTGAACGAAGGCAATCCGAGCAATAGTCGAGGGGGAGTTTGTAGATGCGTTTTGTGCGACTAATGCTTCGGATTGAAATAATAAACATGTGTTAGTATAATCATAAGGGCGAAGGTGGATTAGAGTGGGGAGAATGTGGAGTTGGATGGTCGAAGGTAGAAGAAGTTTTGAAGAATGTCTATGTTCGAGCTGATATGAAGGTCGAATGTGAAAAAGTCCACATTTGTACCTACGCTAGGGGCGAACGTGCAGATGTATAAAAGCTTGAAGTTTGTTTTAATTGTTAACTTGGGTCATTGTGTATTGTCTAGGTCTAAGTAGAGCTCTCTAGAGTGTGCGTTAGTGAAGTATTGATCAGATTAACTTGTAAACGTTATTATCATCATATTTTGACAAGTTATCTATGAAAATGAGATTTGAAAAGCTTAATTCGTGCGTTTGATTCATTGATTATCATTTTGTTCTGTTCTAGGGTTTCCGCACCTGGAATAGTGACTTGTATGATCAGATTTCCTGTTTTTAGATAAAACAATTCATTTACATGGAGGGTGAATAATGTTTGTCAGGTGATTTTTAAAACATGTATGAATTGTGTTATTGATGTGTAAACATTACTTTACATTAGGATTATAACATCAGAATTTATATTTGCGTTTTAACATTAGAATATAAAATGTTATTGCGTTTTAGTATTAATCAAATATTTTTGATATTATATATTACAACTGTGTTATCTATATTTTTTCAGTTTCATTACCCATTTGACTCTGAATTTCTTGTAAGTTGTACTCTTCCCCGTCATGCACGACAGCTGTTTCTTTATTCAACTCATTATCTACCGTTATGTCTTCAACTTCAATGCGTTTCCCCTTGCCTTTTCTATTTCTTCATCTATTATATTTAAATATTCTTCAATATATCCATCATCATCACTGAATTCTTCTTCGAAAGTTTGCTCTTTTGCGAATTCACAGACGTCTTTAGCTTCATCATCATCCATCAGAAGCTATGAAGGCATAGACATTATAGCTCTAATAACATCATCTGCGCCTTCATAGCTACATGTGTTGTGAAGGCATAGACATCATTGCTCTAATAACATCATCTGCGCCTTCATAGCTACATGTGTTGGTATTTTTTTCTTTTATTATCATCACCACTGCCCTTTATTTTAAGATGACTCAATGGAACATTGTTACGCAGGTATGATTGCATCTCCTCTATTGAGTTGTGTGTGATGTAAGCGATTGCTGGTATTTTGATCCCGAGTCCTCTACGATGTCTTTTATTGTAATCGTGCAGGTAAAATATCTAGTAGTATAAAAAATAAAATTAACATGTTTAAAAAACCTTGCGTCTAAATCAAAAAACACTTGCGTTAGGTTTAAAATAGTATGAAATATGTACTCACATTCAATAAGGCAATTGGTCCATTATAATTGTCTTTATCACCAAGCCATCCAACTTTAGTTCTCCTCAAACATTCAAGCATATACCTACACCAGTTCATCATTGGAATTTCACATTCATAATCAATACTCATTAAAAATTTTTGGTTCAACTGTTGTTATTTTTGTGATTTCACCGAACATTGTATTCCAGGCAACCAGAAAGTTCAATTTGAATAGTCTTCCACCATCTACATCAATCCTATTAGTGTCATAACCCTTCCAACACTTATTCGTGTATTATCAAATTGGTTTTTAAATTCATCTATAGTAGTATCAACACCCTTCCTTGGCATATTTTTTTCCATAACAGGTATCTTTCCATTAGGAATTCCGAAAACCTCATGTACTGTTGCTGATGTTATTTTGATACTATGATCGCCCAAATTTAATATGCTTGTTTCATCATCATAGTCTATCAACAACCAGTATCCCAATGCCGTAGCAGTTGACTCGTATACCATTGATAGTATGCTGCCAAATCCCATCCCTCTAACATCATTCTTTTGTGCTTCTGTTAAGTAATTTACAGTCGCCATAAAATGATGAGGGGCACATCTCATTTTAAGTCTCTTGTGACTGTACGACACAAACTCTTTTGATGTAATCTTCAACTTCTGTTTTGGTGTTTCAAAATTATTGTCTGAGTCAAGTGTATTGTTTTCAATTCGTATAGAACGACTAATTTTTTGTAAACTATCCAAAGGGGTTTGGAAGTCATCATCTGGATCTACAACATAACAATTATACTATAATTACTTAAACGCAAGCACATAAATTGTTACACGCAACAACAAATTATTTAAACGCAAAAAACATTACATCTATACGCAAGCACTGAACAACTTCATGCAACTGAAAATCATAATCGTGTATGAAACATTAATTTATCCATGCAGATCTACAACTACACTTTTAAAAATTGACATACAACTTACCTTCATTAACATTAGTCGTCAGTTTCTCACGTAGTTTTTTTGATCTTCTTTCAATTGATTTTGTTTCATCTGATCATAACAATCAATTAGGATTATTTAGTTAATTTCAAAATTTTGCTAATACGTAATATAATTGTAAAAAATTACGTTACCTTTCTTCATCTTCTTCGTCTGCATTTTTTTTGGTATGTGTTGTGCTTTGATCGTCTTTCAATTAACCCTAATTTTGAGTGTGTTTTGGTTTGTAATGATTTTTACGTAATTGTAATACAATTGCCGCCCTTGATTTTTATTATTTTTTTAATGCAGTTTCATGTCACAATTACTAATTTGCCCTTTGACATAACTTTCGGGGAATTTATTTTAGGAAAAAAAAATTTAAAAACAAAACTGGATTTTTCTCTCTCATGTTTCCTCCCATAATTTTTAACGTTAATATCTTTTATATACGAGATTTTTTAAAGAAAAAAAATTACACTAAATTAACGAGTGTTTTATTATCTTTCAAACGAGTACCATAGTGCTATATAAAAAACAGAGAAACAAACGACAATTTTTTTGTGGGGTTTTGTTCATACAGAAAAAAAAACACAAAGTGTTCAGGTAATTCATTAATCATGTACAGGCAAGTCACTAAAGTTAGGCGTTAACATTGGAGATATATTGTTAATTGTTTTTGTTTAGGTGCTACCTGAAGCTTTCCTGCATGTAACTATAAAGCGTATCATTCTATTTCATATGTAAAATTGATATGTCATATTATATTTCTCAACCCCGGGACGTTTCCGGGGTATAATCTAGTATATTATATTACTAAAAGCAATAAATCCTACATGACATTGAAAGAGGACACACCCCTTTGAGTGTGCCATGTGCCATTAATTGATTTTAGTTAAAGAATTTAAAAACATAATTTAATTTTTCTCTCTTATGTTTCCTCCCATAATTTTTAAACGTTAATATCTTTTATATACGAGATTTTTTAAAGAAAAAAATTACACCAAATTAACGAACATTTTATTATCATTTCAACGAGTACCATAGTTCTATATAAAAAGCGGAGAAAAAAAACGACAATTTTTTGTGGGGTTTTGTTCATACAGAAAAATAAAAACACAAAGTGTTCAGTAATTCATTAATCATGTATAGGCAAGTCACTAATTATGTTCAAATTAGTAAATATGAATTCTATTTTCAACATGTGTTAGTATTGGAGTTGTACATTGTCTTAGGTTAAGTATTAAAATTAGAGTTATACATTGTTTAAGGTTAGACGTTAACATTGGAGATACATTGTTAATTGTTTTTGTTTATGTTGGATTTTACATGTACGGTCTTGATAACTTAACGCTACTACTGAGCTATGACCCGTAAGAGTTACACCTTGGGCAACGAACATTAAATCCACTTAACTTGATTAACTGGTAATCACGCACAATTAACAAAACAAACGGGTTTTATTATTTATACTAATTATAAATAATGTAACGTTTATTGAAATTAGTTTCGGGCTTTATATCACGTCTTGAACCTGATCTAGGCTTATTGGGCTTGGGTTCTAGTAGGGATTAACATGTTAACATGATTGTTATCAACTAATTAAAAGATAATGGTTATCTAATAATTGAAGATAACAATCATTGCTTAATAGTTATCATAATATATCTATCATGGCATACATATATTATATATGTCATCACAAAAGAAATTGTGACCACAAAAAAAAATAGTTCTGCCGCATGAGAACTTTTTCTACAACAATATTCAATTACAGCCACAAAATAAATTCCTTTTGTGCCTTTTTGATCTCCTTCGACCAACCCTATTCCTGCCAACTGGAAGCTAGTTCTCGCCAATCCTGTTGCCGAGTAAAGCCTCGATCGACACTAGCACCCGGTTTGTTTCGTGTTCGTTTCTAGCATTCGTTCGTTGTACTTCGGTGTCTCAAACGGTTAATTATTAACCACTCAGGTATATCTATCTCATTGGTAGATTAATATTTAGTACCGTGTTTGTATGTTTTGTAACCAGATCCTGTTCAGTTAGTTTTGGTGTTAGTATTTTATAAGTATTCCACTGCGTTTGTTAATTATATATTTAATTAATAACAAATATATCAAACCCGGTTTGATAAAAAGTAAAGTTGACACCACTGAAACCCAACAGTGGTATCAGAGCCTCGGTTACAACATACAAATCGGATCCGGTCTTTTAACCGGTTATAGATCTCAAACTTTATATTATTTAAAGTTTTAGATCTAGATAATTTTTGGGCAACAAAATATTTTTTGGTCAAAGTTTTATTTATTTTATTTGACCAAAAGATTGTCCAATTTATGTTGATTGTGTAAAATATATAAATCTGGCCCGACCTTATTGTTGAATATTTTATATTTATTTCAGTTTTGGTTTTATGGTCTTTGGCCCACTTTGTTGGCTCAAAGTTGTAATAGATTAGGGTTTTTTTATTGTTATATATTTTTGTAAATATTAAATATTGAAGACCCGAAAAAAAACTGAAGACCAAGACAGGAGTCATGAAGTCAGTGGGAGTCTCTCAAGACAAGAAGATGCACTCAAGTCCAAGTCCATCCTTGTGGTTGTTTATGTGTGGTGACCCCGTGACCTCGTTTGATCTTGCTAAAAAGGCTCTAGCAAGATCATACAATTTTTTTAGGCCATATGATTTACACATTTATTTGCTATTGTGGTTGCTTGATTTTATAAATTGTTATAACTTATAACATACCAACCTAATACCAAACCTTTTAAAAAGGGCAGTTTTTAAAATACTGACACAATCAAATAAAAAGGGTTCTAAACTTATTTTTACAACTTGTAAAATTTATCATAAAACAAATAGTTTGTTTTTAAAATAAATAATAACCACTAGAGTTTTTGAAATTTAAACAATTTTTAACTTTCTAAAAACTCACATCTTAATAGTTTTAACTATTAACTTTAATTGGTTATTCAAGTCGCGACAAGCTTAGTTTTAATAGGTTATTTAAAATTAAGTGTCCCGAGTGATGAAAGGGTTAATTATACTGTCACGAACATTATATAGTAAAACTGGCTTTTACGACCCTATTCGGTAAACTTTAAAATTAAATCCCATATTTAAAATCAATAGTCTATGCCATCCTATTATAAGGAACACTTGGAGCATAATGCAAACCATTAGTGTTGGGAGCCACAGCACCACACTTGATGTCTAGTTTATCCTCCAAGGTGCAAGGGTTTCGTAGACACATCCGGCCCTTCCACACGTATCTGTTTTAGGGCGACTATTACTTTTTCCCTCTTGGCATGCCACAGCGGCCTGGAAAGTGAAACTGGGCATAGATGGGGCTAAACGTATCAATGCTTAGACAAGAGTTGTCATAGTAGGCCTCATACACGAGAGTTGTGCATTTCTCACAATTGACACTCGTTGTCTGTCTGCCTAACCACTTACTAATGTTGCATGCCACAGCTGCCTTTAGTAACTGATATAGTCAGATTCTCATTCCATATAATTATTGTAAATGGGTCATTAATTAATGAGGAAATTAAACATCGATAATACTAATTAAAAATTATTTTGCTTATTTAACAGATGGCTAATGAAAACAACTCCACATTTACTCTCAAATCTATACTTGAGAAAGAAAAACTAAATGACACTAACTTTCTAGAATGGCACCGCAATCTGAGAATTGTTCTCAAGATGGCAAAGAAGCTCTACGTTCTAGATGGCCCAGTCCCCAACGAGCGTGAAAATAACACTGCTGCTGCTCGTAGGGCACTCGAAAAGCATAACGAGGATGCCATTGAGGTAGCCTGCCTTATGAAAGCCACTATGTCTCCTGATCTCCAGAAGAACATGGAAGACAAGAATGCATTTGACATGATTGAGCAACTTAAGGACATGTTCCAGAAACAAGCCCGACAAGAACGCTATGACACCATGAAACAGCTCATAAGCTGTAAAATGCAAGAGGGCTCATCTGTTAGTGCTCATGTGCTTAAGATGAAAGGGTACATTGACCAACTCAATAAACTTGGTTATCCCCTGCAAAATGAAATGGCAGCGGATTTCATCTTGAACTCTCTCCCCAGCTCATACGACCAGTTCGTTATGAATTTCAATATGAATGCCTGGGAAAAGACAGTGACTGAGCTTCATGGAATGCTCAAAACGGCTGAGATGAATATACCTAAAAAAACTAACCAAGTTCTGATGGTCAAATCTGCTGGTGTCAAAAAGCCCAACAACAAGAAAAGGGTTATAATGGCAAAGGCAAGAAGAAAGTTAATGTTGCTGCCAAACCTGCCACCAACAATAACAAACAAGTTGCAAAAGCACCACCTCCTGAAGAGCGTCAGTGTTATGAATGCAACAAGATGGGGCACTGGAAACGCAACTGCCCTGAATATCTGGCTAAGCTGAAATTGAACAAGGCCAACGGTGTTGGCACTTCTTCAGGTATTCTTATTTATGTTATTGAACTTTTCACTGTTTCCAGCAACACATGGGTTTTTGATACCGGATGTGGTTACCACATCATTAATATCTTGCAGGAGCCTGAAAAGTGGAAGAAGCTGAAACAAGGCGACATGGAGCTCATCGTTGGTGATGGGAAGAGAGTACTAGTTCTTGCAACTGGAACGTATCATCTTTCATGTCCTTCTGGCCTTGTAGTTACTTTAAATAGTTGTTTGTTTGCACCTGGTTTAACCAGAAACATTATTTCAGTTTCTTTATTGTTTGAACAAGGTTTAAGTACGTTTTTAATGGTATTGCTATTTCTACTTACTTGAATGATGTCTTTTATTTTGAGGCTAAACCTCGAAACGGTATTTATGAGATAGATCTTCAAACAAACAATAACATATATAATCTTTCTAAACGTAACAAAGCTGGCAGTAATGAAACATTTCTATGGCATTGTAGACTTGGCCACATAAGCAAGGCACGCATAAAATGGCTCCAATCCGAGGGGATCCTTGAATCCACTGGACAGGACACCTTTAATGATTGCGAATCTCGCTTAGCTGGCAAACTCACTAAATATCCTTTCACCCATGTTGGTGAACGAGCCAATGGTCTACTAGGACTCATACACACTGATGTATGTGGCCCTTTTAAAACCATGACTAGAAATCATGAAAGATACTTCGTCACATTTATCGACGATTATAGTCGATATGCTTATGTCTATCTCATGAAGCATAAGCATAAACTTTTGACAAGTTCAAAGAGTTTCAAAACGAAGTTGAAAACCAGCTCAATAGAACGATAAAGATACTTAGATCAGATAGAGGTGGAGAATACCTCAACTTAGAGTTCCTCAATCATCTAAAAGAGCGTGGAATAATTTCACAGCCCACTCCACCTGGCACACCCCAGCTTAATGGCGTGAGTGAGAGGAGAAATCGAACCCTACTTAATATGGTTCGATCGATGATGTGTAGGACTAACTTGCCTCACTCCTTTTGGGGTCATGCTCTTATGACCGCCGCCCGCCTAGTCAATCTAGCTCCGACTAAGAAGGTAAACAAAACTCCATATGAGATATGGCATGGGCGTAAACCCAATTTGGAATACCTAAGAGTATGGGGATCTAATGCTTATATCACCAGCGATTCTGATGATAAGATCGATCCTCGAGGCGAAAAAGTTGTTTTCGTCGGATACTATAACAGAAGCGGATATCTTTTTTACCATCCTGATGCAAATACTATTTCCATCAAAAGGAATGGAAAGTTTCTCGAGGAAGAACTTCTTAATCGAGGAACTGAAAACAATATTGTGGTTCTTGAAGAAATTCGAGAACCACAAACAACCGCTGATGAAGTCGGAACGTCTGATCAACAAGAAATTGTTTCTAATGAATCAGACATAAACACAAGCGTTCGCAGAAGTAGCAGGACTCGAAAAGAGCCTGACAGATATCTTTGGCATCTTGATGGTTCTGAAGTCTTGGTAGTAGCTGAGTCTAATGACGAACCTGCTAACTACAAATCTGCTATCTCAGATCCCGAATCTGCGAAATGGATGGAAGCCATGAACGCTGAGATGCAATCTATGCGTGACAATCAAGTCTGGGACTTGGTTGAGCTACCCCACGAATCTCGGGCAGTAGGGAGCAAATGGGTTTTCAAGAAGAAAACCAACATGCATGGAAATATACACACCTATAAAGCACGGCTAGTTGCGAAAGGTTTCACTCAGACTCAAGGTGTTGACTATGATGAGACCTTCTCGCCCGTTGCTATGATCAAATCGATCAGGATATTGCTTGCCATAGCCGCGTACTATGACTACGAGATATGGCTAATGGATGTCAAAACCGCTTTTCTTAATGGACATCTCTCTGAAGATGTCTATATGGTTCAACCTGAAGGTTTTATTGATCCAAAATATCCTAATAGGGTGTGCAAACTGAATAAGTCCATTTATGGACTTAAACAGGCATCTCGTAGCTGGAATCTTCGTTTTGACCAAAAGATCAAAGAATTTGGTTTTCTCAAAAATGAAGATGAGCCTTGTATTTAAAAGAAGGCTAGTGGGAGCACTATATCATTCCTCATCCTGTATGTGGATGATATACTGATAATTGGAAACAACATCCCTATGCTTAATGAAGTTAAACATTATTTGGGAACTTGTTTCGCAATGAAAGATCTTGGACAAGCAGCTTACATTCTAGGAATCAAGATCTATAGGGATAGATCTAAGCGGCTTCTAGGGCTAAGTCAAAGTACATACATAGACAAAATGATGACACGCTTTAAGATGGAAAACTCCAAGAAAGGAGGTGTTCCTATGACTAAAGGTACTGTCTTTAACAAATCGCAATCTCCTTCAACGGACATTGATATTAAGCGAATGGAAGCAATTCCATATGCTTCTGCGATTGGTTCCATCATGTATGCTATGTTATGCACTAGACCTGATGTCTCGTATGCTTTGAGCATGACTAGCCGTTATCAGCAAAGTCCTGGCATAGCCCATTGGACTGCAGTCAAGAACATTCTAAAGTATCTGAGAAGAACTAAAGATATGTTCTTAGTATTTGGAGGAGTGGAAGAAGAGCTCACTGTAAGATGTTACACTGATGCCAGTTTTCAAAGTGACTGAGATGATTCTCGCTCACAATCAGGTTTTGTATTCACTCTTAATGGAGGAGCTATCTCATGGAAAAGCTCCAAACAGAGTGTTGTGGCGGATTCAACCACCGAATCTGAGTATATAGCCGCATCAGATGCTGCAAAGGAAGCTGCTTGGATGAAGAAATTCGTAGCCGACCTCGATGTGGTTCCAAGTATTCGGAAACCGATCGAGATATTTTGTGATAACACAGGTGCTATAGCTCAAGCCAAAGAGCCCAGATCTCATCACAAGGCCAAGCACATTCTAAGAAAATTCCACCATATACGGGAAATTGTGGAACCTGGAGACATCGTGATAGGCAAAGTAAACACAGATCAAAACCTAGCAGACCCGTTTACTAAGCCCATGACTCAGGACAAGCATGATCAGCACAGGGATGCTATTGGGCTTAGATTAGATTTAGTATTTGGATGTACGAACATTTAAACAGTTATACTTTTGAATTCGTTTTATTTACTAGTTAAATATAATTCTGAATCTTATAACTGTGTTCGATTTTAATACGTTTAATCCATGAATATTATATTCTAAATTATCCGTAGTCGATCAGACTCCTGGGAGCGACTTTGAATTAAGACTATTCTGAATTTGGACTCAAGTAGTTAACTTCAAGTTCACAGACCTCATTGTGAATGACGTTGGATGTAACTCGCTGTAAATCATCTTCATGGATCTTAGTCATAAGATGTTTTGATATTGGTATACTCATTTAGTATCCTCTGACCTGAGATGCATACTAGAACTTTCGTTTACCAAGGATTATTCTTTGATTAATGTCAACCGCTGTCGCGTAACTTCCAGTCATAAAGGCTTTAATTGGGAATAGTTCTGAAGTTCAGTGGGAGTTGTATGTACTCGATAAGGGATTCTGTACTCTTACATAATATGTAACAGTTAGACATCGTGGCGCCCTCGTTGATTCAAACTGGTGAAGTGTAAGGCCTTACCCAAACTAACTGTGTGTTTGATTGGACCACTTTGAATCTTGATCGAGAACAATAATAATTGAACACCATATGAGAATGAACTTAATCCATTTCTCATTGATTAAATTGATGTCTTTTACGAAAAGGATGAATGACAACGATTGCCATAAGTCTATTGTCTTGTCTAAAACAAGATGTTTTGGTTAATGACTTTAAAGTGTCATACCTTGTTGGGGGCAGCCATGTGCAGCTAGAGCACCGCTGACTGTCTGCGTTGAGGATTTTATCGAAGGCCGTACAAGTGGGAGATTGTTAGATTTTACATGTACGGTCTTGATAACTTAACGCTACTACTAAGCTATGACCTGTAAGAGTTACATCTTGGGAAACGAACATTAAATCCACTTAACTTGATTAACTGGTAATCACGAACAATTAACAAAATAAACGGGTTTTATTATTTATACTAATTATAAATAATGTAACGTTTATTGAAATTAGTTTCGGGCTTTATATCACGTCTTGAACCTTGTTGGGGGCAGCCATGTGCAGCTAGAGCACCGCTGACTGTCTGCGTTGAGGATTTTATCGAAGGCCGTACAAGTGGGAGATTGTTAGATTTTACATGTACGGTCTTGATAACTTAACGCTACTACTAAGCTATGACCTGTAAGAGTTACATCTTGGGAAACGAACATTAAATCCACTTAACTTGATTAACTGGTAATCACGAACAATTAACAAAATAAACGGGTTTTATTATTTATACTAATTATAAATAATGTAACGTTTATTGAAATTAGTTTCGGGCTTTATATCACGTCTTGAACCTGATCTAGGCTTATTGGGCTTGGGTTCTAGTAGGGATTAACATGTTAACATGATTGTTATCAACTAATTAAAAGATAATGGTTATCTAATAATTGAAGATAACAATCATTGCTTAATAGTTATCACTAGTATTAAGCCCCCGCGCGTTGCGGCGGGGGTGTAAAACCATGCCAACTAGCACTAATGCCACACCACAACCAGCGATCACTAACACCAAAAAGTTCGTAAAAGTACAATAAATAAAAAAAAGGAAAATAACACCGAATGAAAATAAGGCGTAAAATCGTAGAACCACGCACGCTCGTTACGACGTGTTAATGCCAAAGGCGTAAAATCGATGACTTTTAATAACTATGGTTAATGTGAAGTAACTAAGTCGGTCTAGGACCCGCACATTGCGACGAACTTGTTATAACTCGCAAAATTTAGAACATAACTTAAAACGAAAAAATCGCATAAGATGAAAATTATGTGGGACTAAAGTTGAAAGAAAAAAAGTGTTAGGTTTAAATTGTAAAAGATGAAAATCTTAGCGTTAAAAGTAAAAAAAATGAGAAGTTTTCGGTTACAATTGAAAAATCAAAATTGTTAGTGTTAAATTGTAAAAGATGAAAATATTTATGTTAAAAGTAAAAAAGAAAAACATTTGAGCTTAGCTCACCCACCTTCCAAAGATACAATACACAAACCAGAAAGTAAAAACCATAAAATGGTTTTGACTAAACAATCTTTACAACCACATAAGCAAGAAAGCAAGAAGTACAACATGATATTGCTTGACAACCACTTATGCATGAAGTACAATATGACAATGCACAAAACCTTTGCTAATTAGAATATCTTTAATAATATATCTATCATGGCATACATATATTATATATCTCATCACAAAAGAAATTTTGACCACAAAAAAAATAGTTCTGCCGCATGAGAACTTTTTCTAAAACAATATTCAATTACAGCCACAAAATAAATTCCTTTTGTGCCTTTTTGATCTCCTTCGACCAACCCTATTCCCGCCAACTGGAAGCTAGTTCTCGCCAATCCTGTTGCCGAGTAAAGCCTCGATCGACACTAGCACCCGGTTTGTTTCGTGTTCGTTTCTAGCATTCGTTCGTTGTACTTCGGTGTCTCAAACGGTTAATTATTAACCACTCATGTATATCTATCTCATTGGTAGATTAATATTTAGTACCGTGTTTGTATGTTTTGTAACCAGATCCTGTTCGGTTAGTTTTGGTGTTAATATTTTATAAATATTCCGCTGCGTTTGTTAATTATATATTTAATTAATAACAAATATATCAAACCCGTTTTGATAAAAAGTAAAGTTGACACCACTGAAACCCAACAGTTTAGGTACTACCCGAAGCTTTCTTGTATGTAACTGTAAAGCACATTATTCTATATCATATGTAGAATTGATATGTCATATTAGATTTCTCAACCCCATGACGTTCCCGGGGTAGAATCTAGTTGTATAAATATAAAATGCAATTTTATAAACGAGTAGAAGAATGGAAAATCAAAGCACATCTTAAACCCAACGTGTTACCATAACTCTCACAAACATTTAGTATTTGACGACCACATATGAAACCAAAAAGTTGACCTTTAGGGGAATGAATGTTTTTACGTGGTCACATAGCTATGATTCACCTCACTTTACAAAGAAGCAATCTAAAGTGTGTTCTGTCATGTCTCAATATCAACAAATGGGCGTAAACAAACCCATTTTATTATTGCAAAAGAGACCCAAAGAAAGAAAAACAAATTACATTTCTAAAGTTTGTTCGCTCAATACTTCTGAATTTTTATTTATGTTTTACTCTTCAACAATACTTAGTTATATTTAATTTTATTATTGTCTTACTTTTTAACAATACTTAATTATATGTAACTCTATTCTTGTCTATTAGATTTTGTTTATCAACTTTTTTCAAAAATCAAAATACGTAATTGTATTTATTTTTCCCCTTAATATTCCAATATAAATATTATCAAAAACATATTTGTATTCAAAATAAATTATTTTTTTTTATCGTAAAGTATACCAAGTACTATTGTACAAAATTGAACCGATACAAGCTAAACAACAGTTATATCATTACCAGTACTGATATGGGTTTTGAAATTGATATCGGCTGAACATCGGTGCTTGTACAATCTTCACTTTTACAGTTTTAGGTTTCGATATGAGTTAACTTTAATATATTTCGATATGAATTGGAATTTTACTACCATAATTGATGTGGTATTCAGTTTGTGTTTTTACTAGTACCACCATATTCGACATCGGTAGTGAATCTTTCTTTTTGAAATTATGATATAAACTTTATTGAGAAAATTAACCAAGTACAGGTACATGTACTGTATCAAATTGATAATGACTGAACAACATCTGTATCAATATTGGTATGTATGTTTATGGTTACCAATTGATGTAAAACCGACTGTCTCACCACGCCAACAGCGCAAACGCGCGCAGGATGCAAACAAAGTCCTACCATAGTGTTTTTAGCAATGCATGTGACACTCTAAGTGGTTTCCAGCCTTCACTTTGTTTCCTATGAAACATTTTAAAATTGTGTCAACTAAAGAATTGGTGAGTTCGCAAGTTTGGAAGACATAAATAAATAATTTACATCTCATTTAGAAAGTGTGAGTTTGTTTTGAAGACATGTACAACTCTTTTTGAAAAACATCTTTGGTCTAAACACAAGTAAACGGTTTTGTGGTCAATTAATGCAAGCAAACAATTTTATTGTCATAGGATGCAAGTAAAAGGTTTTTTTTTTTTTTTTTTTTTTTGTTGTTGTTCTTAATGCATATTCGGTGACAATAACTTGGAGGGTGTCAATGTCTCATATTTCGTGTATGAAATGCAACTGTTTACTTTTTTTTTCGTGTCTTTGTTTGTATTTTGGTAAGTATAACGTAGTGGGCACTATCGGAGGCAGCTTCTATTCTTAGTAAATGACTAGTGTTAGGCTGGTCTATAATTAAAGCAGTGTTTGTTTTAGTATGTAACATTCTTGATTGATCCTTGTAACGAAAGTTTGTCTATCTGGAATACATTTGTGCTTATTTACATTAAATATTGTGTGCTTTAATTACAACTAAAACAACATTATGGATTCTGCACATCTTTGTGTGCGCCGTGGTTGATTTGTGTTAATATCTTTTTGGTTCATACGGAGTACTTCATACAACAACAACTGCTAAAAATATTTCCACGTCTTTGTTTAGCGTTCTACTTTTTAGCTTCTTCCAAGACGTTGATTTGTTTTGACAGTCTAGCTTCTATCTATTTTAATAATGTTTGGAACTCATTTAGTCACACGCGGCGGTGGCAACGCGCCGTGGTAAACCACTAGTTGTGATTAATCATCCCCGTGCTAATATAATCAGACTATCAATCTACGTTCTGGTTGTTACCGAGAATATAACAACTGCAGTTTCTGTTTTGTGTATGTAGTGCTTAACTATGTTTCTCATATTGAGTTTTAAAAGGTTTACTTTGCTCACAAATGTGTTTTTCTAAATTTTATTCTTTAGTTTTCATATTTTATTTAGTCAAATAAATAATTTTTTTCACTAGACATGTTTTAAGACTTTAATAAATCTAATGTATACCGTTATCCTATATTCTATATATAACAATTCAGAAACGTGAACAGTACAAAATCGTCATTGGATGTTTTAGCGGCTGTGCCACGTGCTGTTTCGTCACTTACTTTTGGTTATTCACGTTTTGTTAGTTTCTATAAAAAAAAACTTAGTTAGCTGAATAAGTTAACAAAATAGAGTTAGCTCAAGTGGTTAGAAATATATATTGCATTCAAACCACCAAGTTTCAAATCATTTCCAGCTCTTTCGTCATTGTTTTTTTTTTCTTCATCTTTTGTTACTTTTCATCATTTGTTACTTTTCTTCTTTTAGAACTGTTATTTTTTTTATCTTTTTAAAATTTCTCATTATTATTAACACTCTCATCACATTAATCTTACTCTTGAATTAGGACACCGCCGCAAAGCGCGGAGTTAAATACTAGTTGTAAACAATATATGTATTCTTTAACAATAGTATGCATACTTACACATGCTTTGGCTTTTAATTTATTTTTTGAGTTAACTCACATACCCTTTAATTCTATTTTCAATTCCAAATCTGTTCATTAGTCTATTTTTAGACTAGAACTCACATCCTATTGACTTAATACACCTTTCTATTCTATTTTGATACCACTGGACTATAAAAACCCTTTGATGTCTTGGAAGTTATAAGTGGGTAGAAATCTGCTGTATAAAAAATTAAAAGCATCACATGTGAAAAATAGGTAGCATTTATGCTATGCAATAAACTTAAATAGGATAAAATAAAGAAGAAAACAATTTACAGTTAATGTTTGCTCAACTATATCCACAATTTCAACAAACAATTAAACTAAATCATTTTCTTTTATTTCGACCGAACAATACACGCAATTTAACGTATTTCAAGTAATTGCCATACAGAACAAACTACAACCATATCGAGCCATAATCAGTTGGCACTTAACACAAAAACATACAAGCACATTATCCTCTCCTTAGGATTAGGAAGCAACTAAACATTACAAGATATCACCTGTTCATATAACAAACTAAAAATATATGATTTACTTTTCCTTTCAAACAACAACTTTAATTATATATTCCCGATATCTCAGCAAGATTATATGAATTCATTTGAATTGCCACCCAAGGGCATTATTAATTAGAAGTTGAAGAACACTCACAAGCAACCTCATCTACATTTCTCCTATGGAAATTCCTGTGGCAACCACAAGCAGCACAGGTGAGTGCATCTTTTGTACCTTCGTCACCACTTGCCATGAACTCTCTGCATCCATCTACGGCGTACTTACCGATGCTAGCCGCATGGTTCTTTAGACATTGCCCGTAATGAGCAGTTGATCGATTTACCGACGCAATCAGAGTTGTATCGGAATTGCTCTTCTTGATCACTAACGGCCGTTTCTTTGTTGCTCTCATCTCTCTTTAGTGAAATCTTTGGAAATGAGGTAGAGAATGATGTGTTTTTAAAGACGCCATGGCAATGGAGGGTTTAAAAAGTAAATTGCCAACAAGGGAACACTAGATAATATGGACCATTTTATAAGCTCTAATTAATATATGTGTGTGAGGTAAAAATTTGCACAAATGCGAAAAAATCTTGTGATGGTAGAGGCCATCAAAGTGTAACACACGTATTTTAGGCTAGAAGCATAATCATCCATACGTAATCACGTATCGGGTTTCCCAAATCAGGTAACCATGTAATGGTATGTAATCACCTACTAGTAGAAGTACGTAATCACGTAAAATGGTATACATCGTATAACATTAGCATTGTTCTGAAAAACAAAGATTACAGTAATACTAAACTTAAATTAAAGATAATAAAATGTTTGTTCTTATGGTGTGATATTTTTCTTAAGAAAATATTAACGTATGAAAAAGTTACACATGTTTAAAAAAGCAAAATAAATTAGGTTAAAAGTCAAGAAATATTGTCTATTAGTTTTTTTTCCCATTCGGCCCTTGTTTGTGTAACGTAATCCAATGATTTTGGGACCAATTATTCTCAACTATGGGATAACTAGATGATTGATCCTTTTTGCTTCCTGTCCTTCGCATGCTTGTTTCACTTGATACTTGATCAAGCCAAAAATATATAACAAAAGCAACTTAACATAAACAAAACGTAGGGAGCAGTAAGGAGGCGAGGCATATATGTGCAAGACTTATATGAAAAGCGCATTTGAATCAAGATATTAGTTCAATAAATTATTAAACTCAGATAACTCTATCTACTTGATTATTTAAAAAAATAAAGATAAAACCATACCATAAAATTGATAATTTTTTTCTCTTTTAGACTTGTATTTTTTAAAGGCAATAATGAGTAATTTTAAAGTGTACAAATTACCTGAATAACTGTGTTGTTATATAATGTACTCAATAGTATAATTTTATAAAAAAATAGCAAAGTACTCGAATTTTTAAAATTTGGTAGAACTAGTATTTAAACTAAAACGACAATACAAGGGGCAAATTCCCTCTCCCTTTCAACCTTTTCAAACTAGCGGTTGAGTACTAAACTGCCATGAAAATAACCTTTACCATTAATGTGATATAATTAAAGTTCATTGTTTCCTAAGTTTTTTAGGTTATTTTTTTTATATTTGATCCTTAACACACACAGATACACATATGTGGGTGGAAGATCAAATAAAAAAGTATATTTTAAAAAGCCATGAAAGAAGTTTTGACTTCAAATATAATATAAAGTTTAAAATTCATGTTAACTAGACCAAAGAGAAATTTGGTGTACAAAGAGACGGGGCGTCACCAGAAAAGGTCATGGGTACCTCACTATCAGCACGGTAACACCGTCGCCAGCTGTGCTGGTAGGTGTCCCGTGAACCAAATACGGGTTTTTTAAGCGTGCTGGTTCACTGACATTCTCTCTCTAAATAAAAGAATGAGTGGTGCAGGTGAGTTCTAGAGGAGAGAGAGAGAGAGAGAGAGAGAGAGAGTGAGAAAGGTATTATTATATTATTATTACTATATGTGTGAAAATAATTAATCATTGGGTAAAGAACCAGTGAAGTGTTGCCTCTAAAAAACTGTTTCAGTGAAGTAAATCAGTGAAGTGATGTGACAGTGCAGGATTGATTAAAATCAGTGAAGTGAAAAAAAAAACCAGGATAGCACCCCGTCTCCCCTAATACCAAAAAATTCAAAACATTGGCACTATTCATGGGCAATGTTATATCATAATATACGATAATACTATCGAGTTGCATCTATGTCATTATCTACTAAGAATTGAATCATCATTGAGCTTAACACAAGCTCTATTTATAAATCCTAACTTATTTTCAACTTGAAAAGCCAGAATCATAGCATTAGATCACACACTATAGTTTTAAGCACCTTTTAGTTTTATACTCACAATAGTCAGATTAGATTAGCTGAGTCCCTAGTATGTAAATAAAGTGAATCATTAACATCAACTTTACTCACCAAGATAACAACATAGACATCACCATCAACCATGATATCAATATATATATCCCACACGCACACAACAGGCAAAGCCACGTCCGTATCTAGACTCTTGGTTCGTCACTCAATGGTGCCAAGGAAAGTATTAATGCTGTAGCATGAAATCCTAAATCTAAGCATAATCCAAGCACTCACAAATCAACAGATAAAAACCATAAAAAACAACAAGATCTAAATAGATAATCAAACAGTGAAATCAATATCAAACAATGTAAATCAGATATAAATAGTTAATCAAACTCTCAAGATCACTAATGTAAATCAAATATAAACAGGCACTAATAGTTAAGACCAAGAAGATAATGCAACAAACAGATTAAATAACTAAAACAGGGGTGGCTCTCCTTGTTATTCCAAATCTGGTATCCATATCTCAGTCAAGATGCCTAGACACAACAATAATCCTGATGTAAAAAAAAAAAATACTAAATGTATGAAACAATCTCACAGAAATTCCACCAAGTTAGGGTATCAGCAGTTCAAGGATCTATAACCTTCAATTAGGGTCTTAGATTCAAGACATAGTTTATCATACTTTTAAACTCCAAGTTTTAGCACTAGATTATTCACATCAAAGTTCCCCAAAATCTCGACGTAGTAAAGCACGTACCAAATATGAACAAAACAAGAATATGTGACTATTCTCGAGATAACGATTAACAAAACCAGATCTATGTATAGTAAACTAGATCTATATACAGAAGACCATATCTAAGAGAAATAAGATCAGATCTACCGTTAACAATGGAAAGAAAAAAAAACACGAAGACCAGATCTATATCGTACGATCAAATCCTCAGTCAAAAATCATAAGCAAAATAGATTCTTGAAGAAGACTAGATCTATATTGTAAATTAGATCCTTGGTCAAAAAATGGAATCAAAATAAAACTCGAAGACCAAATCTATATCGTAAGATCAAATCCTCGGTCAACAATGGAAACAAATAACTCGAATCAAGAGCTTACTGTCACTGGGTTATCTTTCAATCCCCATGTAGCGTCCCCAATCCCCGAGGAAAAGCCAATTCATCTCGCTTCTTTGGTCTGGGTCGCTGGTTTCATCCTACCTTGGACTCATTAGGAGAGTGGCAACATTTCTCGACTAGTGATGCGTTCGACACATAGACATGTCTTGGCACGTACATTTGCCATATTCCCTTGTGGCCGTTCTCGGTAAAGTTCCGGCCAGTTAATCCATGTGTTTAAGCATAAGCCACAGCATTGCGACTATCAAATATTTGGCCCGTGACACTCTCCCACCACCAATTCTTGCACGTCCTCGTGCATGTGCCTCGCATCGCGTCAGCACACCGGTTAGACAATGCATCTTCACCCTGAATGATTGAGCATAGCTCACTCTAGTTAAGTGGAACACCCATAAGCACAACAACAATGATCCTTTTTCATGTCAATTCAATATTTTGCCTCGTCAATTTATGTTGTTACATCTTTTAGATTTCGTTGTTGTATGAACCGTAGTTTTGAACTCAAACACAGAGGGCTTCATTGACACCATACTAGGGCGACACTCACAATCACATACTTGCGGCATACAAAGACCGTCACCGAAGTGCCCCATATATGGTCTTCTCCCACCACCATTGGATAATTATACTCATCTGGTAAATGCATATTTGGTTAAAAGTCACATTCCAAAGTACCCGAGAATCGTTCTGCTATGATACCACTTTTTACGGGATTATCCTTCGATCCCCGTGTGGCATCCCCAATCCTCAGGAACAAGCCAATCCATCTCACTTATTTGATCTTGGTTACTAGTTTTGTCCTGCCTTGGACTCATTAAGAGAGCGGAAACAACTCCCGACTAGTGGTGGGTTCAACACATAGACATGTCTTTACATGTACACTTTCCTTATTCAGCTGAGGTCGTTCCAATGAAGTCCATGACTCGGCCAGTGAAACCAAGCATTCAAGTACATCTCACAATATTGCGAATATCAACTATTTGGTCTGTGACATTACGTTAGATATTATGTCAAAAAACACGGATAACAACTTTTATCTTACAAATCTATGAAGAATCAAATAAAACTTTTATTTACTGAAGAAACAAGAACATCATAAAATCAAAGGGTTAGGACAAGTACACAGTGAATCAAAAATAGGAAGTGGTAGGAATGGTATTAAACGGACTCTGATTCAACTCATTCAAGCGACACTGGAACTGTCTCATCAAACCCCTACGATATTAGTTTCTGGCCGGGGTTTCGCCTTTTTTGATTTTTAGCTTGTAGTTTCAGAATTTGTGTTAGAACATTTTGTCTTTTATGTAGCATTGTGTTTTTTTCTTATTTTCTTTATTATGTCATTTCTATTATTTATCGTGCCTGTTTTCCCCAGCATTGTGTTATATTTCTCGGCATTGTATTATATGTTGTGACCCATTTTGTCATATTTCGTAATCTATTGTGGTTTTTGTATTCTTCTTACGTTTCACTTTTATTTTACACTGTGTAGGATACATGACCCAAAATTAAATAGAAAGTCTAAACGCTCTAAAATAACAATAGAGAATAGTGCAATAATAATCTCAGATGACACGACTAACATACAGATCTAATACACAGTGATTAGAGAGAAATAAATGCAGTATAAACCCTAATCGTCACCTCACGAGATAGAAACCGAAGACTAAGAATGACGTTAAGAGGTTGGAATAAGGCATCTTGTGTTCAAGCCCACTCACGATATATGAAAAACAAAATACAAACAACATATTATTATATATATCAATTTCAAACATACATTTGCGCTAGGGAGGTCTTCTGCTTTTTCAATTAGAATAACAAATGAAATTGATTAAACAATAAATATTGTTTTTTAAACTGTTGTTTAGAATGCCAATTTCTTTTACTTTTATAGGTATTTATGTTTACAAATTATACATATTTTTCTTATTAAAGATGATACTACAGGCAATATAATGAGTAAAGAGATATGTATCCACATGCGCGCATGTACTTATAACATAAACGTCAGAACGAGAATTAATAGACTGTATATTTAGAAGATATACTTTTTGAAGGGATATGGTACCAAAGCGCTAGCAAATACCATATCACAAGATAGCTTAAAACACAATACGCCCGCTTTACATAAACGGAGTAACTCGCGCCCATCAGACAGATGGCGCAGAGTGACCCGCCCGTTTTACGTCAGCGGACTGGCTAGTGCCTGACGCACATTGTCCCGCCCGTTTTACGTCAGCGGAGCAGCTCGCGTCCATCAGACAGATGACGAAGAGTCATCCACCCGTTCTACGTCTGCGGGACAGATACCATACAAAGCTTCTTCAGCAAGATAGACAAAGCTTCATCAACACGATTACAAGATGCCTTATGGGGCAGCCTCGATACACACACTCCTGCCCCAGGCAACTGTTCCTGACGCTGCATGCTGCTCGTCAGACTTTCCAGCCAATCAATGGCTGCGCACAACCTGACAGTCAGAAAGGACGACGACGTGGCAGCCTCCCAGCCAAGATATTTCCCTGAAGACTTTTGCAACCCTCCAACTTGTCTCAGGTTCTTCTAGAATGGGATGAGTACCCACCGCCCTGCATTAGCCAGTAGGCGGACGCCACGTGTCCGCCGCCCACCAGCGTCCAATCGATGGACGCCACAGGTATTTACGTCAGGACGGTAACATCCCTCCTTTTTCCTCTTTTTTAATCAAAACCACTTGCACCATTGGGCCTGAGGACTTGGTCCGAAAACCTAGAGACACCTCTACCTAGGCCGGGCCCCATCAAGGGTAGAGGACGGGTTGAGAAAGTCGTATATCGAGGTACTATAAAAGGAGAGACCCTTCTCCTTTTATTGGCATCTGATATTCACGAACACTTTCACAAAAAAAGACTACGAGCACATCGTACTTTTCCAACTCTTGTTTATTTGCTAAGATTTAGAGGCTCGGCTCTTCTAACTTGTTATCTCTAAACATCCTTGGTCTTGTCCTTAGACCTATCACATTTTATAAACACATCCTTTCATCAACACCCCGTGGAATCACTACCAAGATTGGCGCTAACCCGACAATCTAGGATTCGTGTTTCTTCATTGGCGCCATCTGTGGCCTTACCACACATACTCTAAACAAAAGCTTTAACTAGCCTGGTCCTTTGCACTAAAATGACTACCTCACCCCCAAAAACCCACTCCCCTCAGGAGCCGTCCAAGACATAACCAACGAACCTGACTCATCATAGGGCCAGGATGGTGATGACCAAAACAACACCGTCCTCACCCCCCGTGGAATTGATTTCGACGCCACTAATGCACCACCCACACAGGAGGAAATCGACGAAATCAATAAAGAAAGGTACGAAAAACAAAAGAAATTGCTAGATGCCCAACTAGAGCGTCGACGCCTTACAGGAAAGGCCATCATGGCTTCAACATCCAAAAGTGTCAAACAACCGATTGTTACCCGTCATGGCGGAGGTCAGGGGAAACCCGCCGTAGACCAGGCCCATGCAGAGTACAACCGGTTTGACGAAGAAGACTATGACGAAAGCTCCTGGGAGGACGACGCCTCAAGGCATTACCGTCGCACCCCTTATTATCTCAGAGAGCGTCTCAACCATTTTAACAACGCCGCAATCACCGACCTGTCGCTCCCCTACAGGCCAACGGCGTTTGCTGATAAATCCAAATTTACAAGACGTATCTCTCAAGCACCCATACCACCGAGGCAGTGCCTACCAGCCAATGTCAAGTTATACGACGGCCTCACAGACCCCGACGACCACCTCGTCATCTTTAACCAAGCCGGGGCCGTCATCGGATGGACCTTACCTGTCTGGTGCCAAATGTTTGCCCAGACACTCTCCGGATCAGCCAGGGTATGGTTCGACAACCTTCCCGTCGGAAGCATCGACAGCTATGAACAGCTGATCGACAAATTTTCACTTCACTTCAGTCAACAACGTCGCCACAAACGCGACAAAAGTCAGATTCATCTCTGCAAGCGCAGAGACACCGAACCGCTTGAAGACTTCATCGTGCGGTTTAACAAAGAAGCACTCTAGCTAGGAACCGGGGACGAGGCAACTCGAACCTCCTTCCTAGAAAATGTCAATGACGACAACCTACAAAACACTCTTCAAGGCAAAGATGGTATCCCCGAGTCCTGGGAAGAGGTCGTCAGAATCTCGAAGCTCTACGCCAGAAACCAAAAGAGGAAAAACCAAAACCAACGCGGGAGCTCGAGCAACAATCGTAATCGCAACAACAACCGACCCTCCGTGTGGAGCCGAATCTCCGGCACCACCGACGAAGGAAGATACTCAACCTCTGGCGACGCCAGAAATATTATCGGCAACAAACAAACGCGCGACCAGCGCAACAGTGGCCGAAGAAACCAAGACTGGACACCACCAACAAAAACACCATTGCAGGTGCTAGCCCAAGTCTTGTCAACCGGAGAAGTTCAATTTAAACTCCTAAAACCCATGGGAGGTAACCGCAAGAGCGTCGACAACACAAGATTTTGCGACTTCCACAAAGATGTGGGTCATGACACGAACAACTACTACAACCTCAAAATGGAGATAGAGGCTGCCCTCCGTTCTGGAAAGTTGACAAACCTTGTTAAACACGTGCGCGCTGGCGCACACAAAAACGAAGAACCACCAAAACCAATTAAGGACATCAGAACACATCAAGTCCGCGGCGCTTACTCAAGACAGTGTCACATGACACAACGCAACAAGCGCAAGTTCCAGCCAGCCAGCGCCACCACCACATCAAGACAGGTCGACACCGCAAAAAATAGCAGCTGGCGAGAAGCCCAGGTTGTCCTCCGAACAGTACTGGGAGGCGCAAAATCAACCACACCTCTCATCATCACCGCCCTGTTCAGCCACTACCGCACATACAAGATGATGTGCGATAGCGGGAGCAGTTTTGACATCATGTACCAACAGTGCTTCGAGCTGCTGGATGATGAGGATAAAGCACCTCTTCAGCCAGACGCACCCATTGCTGGTTTCTTCAATGAGGTAATCCATCCCCTAGGCAAGTTTGAGTTTATAGTCACCCTTGACACCGGGACCCACTCACGCTCGGAGACATGCACATTCCATGTCATCCCAGCCACCCCTTCATATGACATCTTGTTGGGCCGACAAGGCCTTGCCAACTTCAACATCAATGTATCGACTCCCCACCAAACCATTGGTTTTCCAACACCAACGGGGATCGCGTATATCCGAGGCAACCAAGAATGCCTTGTAACAGCAGAACCAGCGGCACAAACACCACCGACCAAACCTGCCGCAACTCAAAATGAAAAATGGGTCCTCAACCCATCCTTCCCAGAACAAATGATCACCTTGGGATCAACTCTGTCCTCCCAAGTGCGCATACACCTCAAGCAACTGCTAGTGGCAAACAAAGATATCTTTGCCTGGCAGTCATCCGACATGATTGGCGTCCCAAGGGATGTGGCGGAACATCGCCTTAACACTTACAAAGACGCCCGACCAGTCGCGTAGAAAAAGCGCCCTCTAGGCCCGGACAGAGTTAAAGCCATGAACGAGCAGGTCGACGACTTACTCGAAGCAGGCATCATCTGACGGTGCAACCACCAGACATGGGTGGCAAACCCGGTCATGGTCCTAAAAAAGAATGGATCCTGGCGCATGTGCGTCGATTACATGGATCTAAATAAAGCATGCCCAAAGGACCACTACCCCCTGCCAGAAATCGATCTTAAGGTAGACTCCATAGCGCCATTCAAGTTCAAATGTTTCCTTGATGCTTATCGAGGATACCACCAAATACAAATGGCCTATGAAGATGAAGACAGAACAGCCTTTAGAATCGACAGAGGGGTGTACTGCTACACCAAAATGCCATTTGGCCTAAAAAACGCAGGCGCAAACTACCAGCGCCTAATGGACCAAGCATTCATAAACCAAATCGGCGTCAATCTAGAAGTATACGTCGACGACCTGGTCATAAAAAGCCGGGAAGAAGACACAATGCTCTTGGACATAGAGCGCACCTTTGAACAGTTGCGCAAAATTAAAATGAAACTTAACCCGAGCAAGTGTTCCTTCGTGCCGAAGAAGGCAAATTTCTGGGTGTCATCGTCACCAATGGCGGCTTCAAACCAAATCCTGAAAAAGTTCAAGCCATCCAGCGCATGCCATCACCCAGCTCCATCAAAGATGAGCAGACACTAATGGGCCGCCTAGTCGCCCTCAACCGCTTCCTGTCAAACTACGCATCAAAATCCTTTCCTTTTTTTCATACGTTGCGCAATGTATTAAAAAAGACACAATTCCGCTGGACCCCATAAGCGGAAGTGGCTTTTCGTGAAATGAAACAGTGTTTGACCTACTTACCGACTCTTAAAGCGCCTCTGCCAGAAGAACCACTAACACTATACCTATCCGCTTCTGAGAAGGCGATAGGTGCAGTACTACTAGTCGAGCGCAACAAAGTTCAAACACCAATTTACTACATTAGCCGTACGTTAGCAGACGCAGAGGCCAGATACTCCACAATGGAAAAACTGGTCTTAGCATTGGTCCACGCATCTAGGCGTCTCAGGTGATACTTTCATGGGAACCCAATAAATGTCTTAACAGACTACCGCATAAACACCGTGCTCTAAAAACCGGAGTTATCTGGCCGCCTAGCAAAATGGGCAATTGAACTTGGCCCACACACTATCAGTTACAAGCCAAGACCAGCGATCAAAGGACAGGTTCTAGCGGACTTCATCGCAGAAATCCCCGTAGAAAGCATCAAAGAATGTCAAAACGAGCAAGACCCAAAACCCATCCCTGATTCATGCGTCACATGGTCATTATTCACCGACGGAGTCTCAAACGACCAAGGCGCAGGAGAAGGCCTCAGGCTCGTCAGCCCTGACAACACAGAATTCACATACGCCGTGCGCCTTGAATTCCCAAGTACCAACAACGAGGCAGAGTATGAAGTTTTCCTAGTAGGACTGCGCCTCGTCGACAAGATGGGCGCAAGACATCTTAAAGCCCATACAGACTCAATGCTCATAGCGGGACACATCAATGGCATCTATGATGCCAAAGACCCAGTTATGGCACAATATGTCGATCAGGCTAAGCTACTAATAAAAAAATTCACAACTGGCACGGTCACCCACATCAACCGAAGTAGAAACAAAGAAGCTGACGCCCTCAGCAAAATGGCTTCCACAGCCTGGCCGCATATGGCCAAAGAGGTACGTATCGAAACCCTAGATCAACCATCATTACCTATTCGACAGGTCAACGTAACACAAACAGGCGCCGGGTCATGGATGACCCCCATTCAAGCATATTTAGCAACGGGCACTCTACCACCCGAAAAAGCGGAAGCCAGAAAGATCCAGTACAAGTCAGAACACTATCAACTCATGAATGGTGTCCTATACCGACGCTCCTATCTTGGTCCCCTACTAAGTTGCGTTGACTCCGCAAACGCCTCATTCCACGTCAAGGAAATCCATGAAGGCATATGCGGTATCCACGCAGGACCAAGGATGGTCGTCGCCAAAATCATGAATGCTGGATACTACTGGCAAGGAATGCATTAGGACGCCGTCAAAATCTTGCGCACCTGCTTCAATTGCCAGCAACACGCGCCAAATACCTTGCGCCCAAAGAACGACCTGGTTCCAGTCACCGCAGCTTGGCCATTCCGAAAATGGGCCATCGATTTGGTCGGCCCATTCCCAATGGCCCCTGGAAAGATACAATATCTCATAGTTGCCGTCGACTACTTCACAAAATGGGTCGAAGCCAAGCCTCTCACGACAATCAGCGCAGAGCACGTCAAAAAATTCATCTGGGAATTCATCATCTGTCGCTTCGGCCTACCCATGGAAATCGTCACGGACAACAGAACTCGGTTCGTAAATAAAAAAATCCAAGCATGGTTAACACAAATGGGCGTCAACCAGATCTTCACATCTGTCGCCCACCCTCAAGGAAACGGACAGGTACAGCGCATCAACTGATCGCTGGTCGAAGGCATAAAAACGCGCCTGGGTTCAAAGCGAACAGGTTGGGTCGATGAACTGCCGCACGTCTTGTGGGCACATCGCACCCTCACACAAACAAGCACGGGTGAAACCCTGTTCAGCCTCACTCACGGCTCCGAAGCTGTAATCCCCGCAAAAGTTAACTTTCCATCCCCATGGGTCCTCAGCGCAGCACAAACAGACAACGATCGGGAACTGCGCCTTAATCTAGACCTCCTCGACGAAAGACGCGAAACGGTAGCCATACGCGAGGCAAATTACAAGAAACAGCTCGAACGCTACTATAACTCAAAAGTCAAAAGATGCGCATTTGACATTGGATATTACGTCCTAAGAGATAACAACGCCTCCCACTCAAAACGCCTAGGGAAACTAGCGCCCAACTGGGAAGGCCCCTACAAGGTTCAACAAATCTTAGGAAAAGGAGCATACGCACTAGAAAAGTTGGACGGAACACCTATTCCCAGATCATGGAATGTAGCGCAGTTGCGCACATGTTACTTATAAATTTCCCAAGTTTTCGAATATATACATCAATACCCTACATCTTGTCCAACACTGCGCAAGTACTACTTTGGCTCTAACTTATGAAGTTAATTTACTCTTCATGACTTAGACGCCAACCTTTAGTTCAAACTTATGAAGTTAATTTACTCTTCATAACTCAGACGCAAATTTTCTGTTCTGACTTATGAAGATAATTTACTCTTCATAAATTAAACGCCAACTTTTAAGTCCAAACTTATGAAGTTAATCTACTCTTCATAAAGGACGCCAACTGTACTTATAACTTATGAAGTTAATTTACTCTTCATAAATTAGACACCAACTTATCTTCCATATCTATACTACAATCATTCAACACAGGCGATAACACTACAAAAAGCTTCAAATTCCATTTCATGAGAAAAGCTGTATTTACATACACAAAAGCTGTTACACATCAACAAACATCAACCTACTAAGGAGGCTCATGGGTCGTCCCCGAACTGCCTAGCCCACTAGCCTTCGCAACAGCTTCAGCGACTTTCGCAGCAGCTTCCTTCTCAGCGCGCTCGCGCCCTGCCCAATCAGACTCTTGCACCCAATGCCTGAAACGAGCAATGGGATCAGGATCTGACAAACACTGCCTAACGGTCTGAAGTACTGGGAACTCCATCTTCTCAAGATTTTCAAGCTCCTCCATCAGCGCCTGCTCTGTGTTCATATCTTGAAAGGGTTGCACATCAATAGGAGCTCCGTCTTTGGCGGCAAGGTACCCTTCTAACCAACCACTTTGTAACCATGTGGTCCGCACAGCATCCACCAACTCCACCACTTGCTCGCCCATCTTCGGTTCGTTCCAGCAACGATCAAAGACCTACAACAAAGATATAACTTACATAAAGAACAACGCAAAGTCAACTAAAGAAAATAACAAAAGGAAGACAGAAACTTACGGCGGCGATCCCATCAGACATTATCCATAATGCCTTCTCACAATAAAACTTCTGAGCATCAAGCATCAAAGCCTTCTCCAACTGCCAAGCTTCTCTTTCTTTCAACAGGGCGCCAACCTAGCCCTCCAACTCCGACACACGAGTTGTAGCCCTTACCACATCTTCATATCTCTT